>QEPC01009666.1:158064-176710 GCA_003113815.1 Sphenodon punctatus
AAAAAATAGCTCTTATTCACCAAGACCTTGATGCCGCAATGAATACAGTGGAGGAGGTAGAGGTGGTAGAAACCCCAACTTGTCCGATTTTGTGGGATCAGTTTCAGACGGTGACGCCTGCTGATGTGGTGGGGGTGCTGGGGGCTGTTTGAGCCACTTCTTGTGAACTAGATCCGTGCCCGTCCTGGCTGATTAAGAGCTGAGGGGAGACAATGGGGCCGTTGCTGGCTGGGGTGATCAACGCCTCCCTGTGGGAGGACAAAGTACCAAGCTGCCTCAAGGAGGAGGTGGTACGGCTTCTGTTCAAGAAACCATCACTTGACGCTGACTCCCCCGCCAGATATCGGCCTGTCTCTAACCTTCCCTTTTTAGGGAAGATTATTGAATGGGTAGTGGCTCAGCAGCTCCAAGGGCATCTCAGCCACGTAGGTTATCTGGATCCCTTGCAGTCTGGCTTTAGTCCAGGGCATGGCACTGAGACAGCATTGCTGGCTTTGGTGGATGATCTGTGCTGTGAAAAGGATAAGCGTTGATCGACCCTTTTGGTCCTATTAGATCTGTCAGCTGCATTTGATACTGTTGACCACGAGATGTTGGTGATGCACCTGCGGGACAGTGTACATGCAGCTGCTCGGCGAGGTGATCAGGAGGTACGGGGTGAGGTGTCATCAGTATGCGGATGACACCCAACTGTATCTCTCATTTTTGACCGACCCAGGCCAAGCTGTCTTGGTGCTTACCCAGCGTTTGGCAGCTGTGGGGGGCTGGATGAGAACTAATCGACTACGGCTGAATCCTGACAAGACAGAGATGATGTTAGTGGGTAAGGCGATGGAGGTGACGGACGCCTCGGTTGATGGGGTCTGTCCTTCACTGTCTTCCCATGCGCAGAACCTGAGGGTGCTCCTCGATGTGCAGCTCCGCCTGGATCTCCAGGTGGAGGCTGTGGCAAGGAGCGCCTTCTGCCAGTTACATCTGGTGCGGTGGCTTTGGCTGCTGGTTTCGGTTCCGGATCTGGCCATGATCATCCATGCTTTTATCACCTGTCAGTTAGACTACTGTAACGCGCTCTACGTGGGGCTACCTATGGTGACGGCTCGGAAGCTGCAGCTGGTGCAGAATGCGGCGGCCCGGCTCCTGGTGGGGCTGGGTTGCTGGGAGCACATTACACCAGTGCTCCGATCTCTGCACTGGCTGCCAATAGTCTTCCAGGCCCGATTCAAAGTGTTGGTTTTGACCTATAAAGCCTTACAAGGCCTGGGCCCTGCCTATTTGTGAGACCGCCTCACTCCCCGGGTTCTGGACCGGCCTCTGCGGTCGTCTGGGGGTGCCGTGTTGGAGTTCCCTCAGGTTTCTCGGGGAGCCATGCAGGACAGGACATTCCCAGTGGCCGCGCCGCACCTCTGTAATTCCCTCCCGGTGGGGACCCGTCTGGCGCCGGACCTCCCGGTTTTCCATAGAAATTGTAAGACCTGGCTGTTCCGTCAGGCGTTTGGTGAGGGAGAAGTGTGAGGGTGGATTGGGGGGTGGGTTTCTCCTCATTTTTATTGCTATTATTATGTGATGTTTTTATATGTTTTATTGTATTTTATTTGATTGATTTTGTTAGCCGCCCCGGGCTGCCTGTGGTAGGAGGGGCGGGGTATACATTTTTTAAATAAATAAAGCTGGTTTGTTTTGCTTGCTCTGTGTTTGCATGATGCATTGCTGATTTCCTTCTCCCCTCCCAAGCATGAGTAGAGAGACCATTTTGTAAATTTCTGGGTCCACTGGTCATGGCTATTCTTTTTAAAAATGGTCCCTTTGCTGTTTCATTGCTGCCCACTGCGGGAAAGTAGTTTCTGGTCTCTCTTCTTGGGATTGTGTGATTTTGAGCATCTTGCCTGGCGTTTTGTGGAGAAACAGAAATGCTTTGTTTAAATTTGGTTTATCCAGCCCCAGGCCTAGGCGGAGTGCAAAAGATACCCCCCGATCTCATTTTGCTGCATGTCTAGGCTGCTGGACTGGATGGGGCTGGTTTGGTGGCACTACAGGCCTGCAACTGGCCAAACCTTTTTTTTTTTTAAAGGCCTGTTTGTTTGGACAGGCATTTGGCTGCCGGGGATACTAAGGATGCTGGTCTGGATGGGGCTGTCCCCCACTGAACCCATCTCTTCCCCTTCCTCTTCTCGTGCACCAAAACCTTTCCCTCCTACTTCTCCTCTGTCCTGTCCTTCATTCTCTCCTTTCATTCTCTTCTGATTTGGCTTGTCACAGGGCAGGGAGCTAACTCAGTCTCACAGTTCTCTAAGCCAGAAGGAAGGTTTGTCCCAAAGCCTACACCTTGTCAGACCCCTGTACCGGGGTCAGAGGTATGGCGGAAGGGGAGCTGGACGATCCCGGGGGCTCACACGCACCTGGGAGGGGTCTTCAGGCCACAGCGGGGGTGGGCTACATGTGGCTGCGGCACCTCCAGGGTCCGCAGCACCGGCAGAGCCACCGGTGGAAACACAGGACACTGTGGGTGGGGTTTCTGGGATGTCGGGAGCCCCGCCACGTCAATCAACGGAGGCAGGAGGCGTGGCCAGGGACGCTCTGTCGCTGCCTGCTGTGGCCACGCCCCCTTCCTCACAGCTGCGTTGCTCAGAGCGCCTGCGCACTTTACAGGCAACAGGGAATAAAAGCAGCTCCCTGCATCCCCGCCAAAGGTGACCAAAGCAATAGCTCGGCTTCCGTATGAGGAGAGGCTCAATAGGTTTGGTCTCCTCCACTTAGAAAAGAGATGACTGAAGAGGGATGTGAAAATAATGACTAGTGCAGATCAATTAAATAGGGAGTTGCCGTTGACCCCTTCTCAAAATACTATCGCTGTCAGACACCAGATGAAATTAACTGGCAGCAGATTGAAAACTAACAAGTAGTCCATACTTCCTCACACAATGCAAAATTCACCTGCAGAACTCATTGCCAGGGGATTCTATGAAGGCCAATAGCATAATTTCGTCTCAAACAAGGATTGGATAAGTTCTTAGAAGACGGGTTCATAAATAGCTGTTAGTCAAGGGGGATGAACATCGGACAGATGGAAACTAGGAATCAATGACAAGAAATGAATTGCTCCATTGTGACCTGCTGGGCACCGCTCTGAAGCGACAGAGGTCGACTACTGTCAGAGACAGAAGGCTGAACTAGCTTGGGTCATTGGTCTGATCCTGTGGCAAATTTAACATCAGCGAGATCAGCAAATGCTGACTGGACCCACCAAGTCCAAACCCCGTCTCCTTTCTGCTAGTGGGATCCACCCTCCCAAGTAACACAGTCTGATTCTGGGTCAGGACACAGCAAAGAGAAGAGAATGTTTAGCCTAAATCTCATCATTATTCTTACCCGTTAGATATTTCAAATTCATTGGCTCAGTTCATTTCTGAGAATAGCTGAAATAAAAATTGGGTTGATTTCAGTTATTTTGATATTTTGGTTACTTTGTTTCATTTCTTATTTTTTTTTATTTATTTATTAAAAAACTTATTACCCCGCCCCTCCTGCCAGAGGCAGCTCGGGGCGGCTTACAACAATAAAAATGATTAAAACAGTTAAAACACATTAAAAGAAGAAAACAGATAAAACCACCACCCCCTACCACCCATCACCCCTCTCCCCCACCAAAAGCCCAGCGGAACAGTCAGGTCTTGCAATTTTTCCCAAAAGAGGGGAGGTCCGGGGTCAGCTAGGCCCCCACCGGAAGGGAGTTCCATAGGCGCGGCCACCGAGAACGCCCTCTCCTGCGTGGCCACCCGAGAAACTCGGGGGACCTCGAGCAGGGCATCCCCGGACGACCGCAGGGGTCGATCCAGGACACAGGGCGTGAGGCAGTCTCGCAGATAAACAGGGCCCAGACTGTTTGGGGCTTTATAGGTTAAAACCAACACTTTGAATCGGGCCCGGAGAACCACTGGCAGCCAGTGCAGAGAGCGGAGCACTGGTGTAATGTGCTCCCAGCAGCCCAATCCCACTAGGCGACGGGCAGCCGCGTTCTGCACCAGCTGCAATTTCCAAGTCGTCACCATGGGTAGGCCCACGTAGAGCGCGTTACAGTAGTCTAGTTGAGAGGTGATGAAAGCATGGATAACTGTGGCCAGGTCAGAGTCCGAAACAAACGGCCAAAGCCGTCGCACCAGATGCAACTGGCGGAAAGCACTCCTCGCCACAGCCTCCACCTGGAGATCCAGGCAGAGTTGCGCATCGAGGAGCACCCCTAGACTCCGTACCTGGGAGGTCAATGGAGGACAGAACCCATCAATGATGGGGGCCACCAATTCCATTGCCTTACCCACTAACATCACCTCTGTCTTCTCAGAATTCAGCCACAGTCGATTAGTCCTCATCCAATCACTCATAGCTACCAGGCACTGAGTAAGCACCGAGACTGCTGGGCCTGGGTCTGTTGGAAAAGAGAGATACAGCTGGGTGTCATCAGCATATTGATGACACCGTACACTGAACCCCCTAATCACCTCGCCAAGCAGCTGCATGTACACGTTGAACAGGAGAGGGGACAGAACAGAACCCTGCGGAACCCCACACGAGAGGTCTCGGCATGATGAAAACCAGTCCCCAAGAACCACCCAGCACCCGCTGGGTTCTTCCAGTCAGGAATGAGTGGAACCATTCAAGAACAGTCTCACCCACTCCTGAACAGTCCCACTGATCTAACAGGATCAGCAGGGTCAAACAAACCCGATCCATATCTCGGCGTAGGTCATCTACCAAAGCCACAAGCGCGGTCTCGGTGCCATAACCCGGACAAAAGCCAGACTGAGAGGGATCAAGAAAACCGATGTGATCAAGATGCCCTTGCAGCTGCCGAGCCACTACCCGTTCAATAACCTTCTCTAAAAAGGGAAGGTTAGAGACAGGCTGGTTGCTGGCAGGTGAGTCAGCATCAAGCGATGGTTTCTGGAGCAGAGGCCGCACCACCGCCTTCTTGAGGCAGCTCGGCACTCTGCCCTCCCACAGGGAGGCGTTGACCACCCCAGCCAGCAATGGCCCCATTGTCTCCCAGCAGATTTTAACCAGCCAGGATTTTCCACTTCTTCCTGCCAGGAAGAAACTACCCCCCCCCCCCAAAAGCAACGTGCCTGTGCAAAAATGCCCATCATGTCCGTTCAGCGCAAGTGTGGCCATTTTCCAAAATGGCGGCGGCAGCATTGTCGCCATTTTGGAAGGTGGCGTCCGGTCTGCACGTGCTCAGAATGGCCACACATGTTTGGAATGGCTATCAGAATGGCTTCCCATCCCTATCAGACAGAGGCACACACGTATACGCGAACCTCAATGTCTCTCTCAAATGTGCACACACTCACACACGTTCTCACGAGGCCAGAAATGAGCTTTATCTCTTCGGCCTTGTCTAGTTTGGTAGCAGAAGTTCAGAATAACATTTCGTGTCTTTATTTTTCCCATTGTGGTTTTCGGTTTTTCTAAAGAATCGCTGTGCTTCGTTGCATTTGGCCAGGTGTGGGGGAACAGAAATATCACACAAAAGGCTGCACGCAGAAGCCATAGAGTGCGTTGTTCTCTTGCACCTGCCGGTTAGTCAGGGGATGAGACCTCTGCCAGTTGAGGGCAGAGAGTGATCGCCCCTTTATGAACTGCTGGGTGCTTCTCTGAAGCAAACAAAGCTGCCGCTGTCGGAGACAGGATGCCGGGCTGGATGGACCATTGGTCTGACCCAGTATGACAAGGACTATATTCCTATGGGTAAACCTACAGCATGGCATGCTGGGATCTAGCTAGCTAGCCCTCCCCGTAGGTGCCTCACTCAGGGAGCGTTCCCCCCCACCCCCTGATTGTGGTCCCAGGTGCTGCTTCACTGCCTGTCCCTATTAGAACGGCACAATTGATGGAAGAGCTTTGCTGTGCTAGAGCGGAGTGAAAGGGTGCGACGTCTTGGTCACACTTGATTCTTGTCCCAGATGTAGCAGGACAGAGGGGAGGTGGATTTGCCCCTCTTGCTACCTTCCATTCAGGGCCATGACCCCAATATGGAAAGTAGGCTGAAATTGCCCCGTTATAGGGCAAACATAGCACAACTTCACCAGTAGTATGGAAGAAATTGGGGTGTGTGGGGGGTGAGTCTGCTCCCCTCTCCGCTTTGCCAAATCAGGGGCCAGCCCCTAATATGGAAGTAGCTGTAATAAATGGGTTTCCAAACCTTTCCCTGTGTCAACCCTGTGGCTCAGTTTTGGGGTTCACTCTCTTTGGTTGATCTCTCAATTCACCGCCTGATAAGCTGAAACACCTGTTCTAGTGATCCTCTTCCCATTGTCTTTTGTTGTTGTTGTTATCATGACTGAATCACGTCCCTTCTCTTTTTAAAGCAGACTCGTCGTTTCCAAGTGGTCATCAATCGGGGAAAGTCGCTGGAGTTTCAGTGTTCCTGCTGCTGTTGCTCGTTGTAGGAGTAGGAGCCACATTTTTTTGGTGCTGGGCGAGGAAGAAAAAAGGTAACGATTGCATCCGTGGGAACGTGTATCAATAAGCTTAGAGGCCATGATGATGAATGCATGAGAGATAGAACTATTGATGTTGGGGACATGCAGATTAGATCTTCTCCCTTACTGGTCTCTTTTGTAAGGAGGGAGCAAGATAATCCGTTTGGCTCCATTTCTTCTCATACACCCTCCCAGGGTTCTAGTAACAGCTCATTCACACAACCCTCTGTTAGAGTGGGTTAGTGGTATAGCCCCACATTCAGAGTGTTGTGTGAAATCCTTGCTCCTCCCTGTTCCCTTTGTTCTCTGCCACTCAATGCAAGAGGAGGGCCTATGAAAATTGGCAGCTGTTGGCTCCTTTAAAGCAGATGGTGGAACAAACCCACATTCTGAATGTGGTGTGAAACCTTTACCACTACCTGTGCTCCTTGACGATCTTGTGTTCTCTGCCACCCAGTGCAAAGGGTGTGAGGCCAGGGAAGGAGCCATCAAAATGCAGTTGTGTGAATGGATTGCTGAGGAGCAAGGCAGATTACCAAACAGGTGGCAAGTTTACAAAGGGGTTAGGCTGGTGTGTGAACAAGACAAAACGGGTTCACTTGCAAGGATCCGACTCCAGCAAGTAGCAAGTTCACTGTGTGTGAACACAGTCAGGGGCATAACTACCATGGAGTGAGGGGGTTTGCTGATTCCAAGCCCTGGACTCTGAAAGGGCCTTTTGTAAGCTACCTAAGCTGCTAGGAAATGTTCAGAGAGAGAGGGACTTGAGTGGACCTGTCAAGAAGGAGCTTTTTAGAGTGGGCGGGGTCAGAGTGCCCTACCCATGCTTAAAACTTCCTTCCTGGCAGGATTGCTGATGCTGCTCCCCTCCCCTTGGGTTAGGAGAGTGCTACAAGCTGGGGTGACACCGGCTTCTTAGGTAAACCCTGCCCTCCACACTGGAAACCCTGCCCTCTTGTCTTTACGGGTGGGGAGGCATAATTTGGACACAAGCCCAGGCCTACCACAGCCTTGCTACGCCACTGGCTTCAATCCCCGATACATCATTTCCTGTGTGTTATTAATCAACCTCCAAGTGACTGTAGAGTTGCGGCCAGAGAGTCCTCTAGCAGGGACCCCCTCCTCTGCTGCACGTTAGTTCCAGAACATTGCATGCAGGGGTATTACATGGGCATTCCCTCTAGGCCTTTTGCATCTGTGGAAATGCCACAGGAAAGTAGGGAGGGCGGGGGTGTCAAAACCAACTGTGTGAACTAGGCCTGAAACAAGAATATTAAACATTCTCAAGATTGAACACAGTTTGTGTTTGAAGCCAGGGTTCGAATCCTGCTCTAGCCGTGAAGTCCCTGGGTGGCCTTGGGCAAGTCACAACCTCTCAGCCCCCCCATCAGGTACGCTGCTGGTGCTATATAAATAATGCTTAATAATAATCATTCCTTTGTTTTAAGGACTCATTGCATTATTTTAAGTCCTATTTTTCTTTTCCTTTTCCCAGATACCCAGAGGTTGAATCAAGTCTGCGCAGGTAAGAATCTGTTTCTGAACAGTGGGTTTTCTTTCGAAGGCTTTGAACATGAGACTCCAGCAGGACAGCGTGCCTACTAGCAGCTAGCATGGGCGTCAGGCGCAGGGAAGTGAACGGGACTTGTGGCCTTGCAAACAGCTGTTAGTCTTTCATTTGTCCAATTCTGAAGAAGCAAAAATGATGTGCTGTTTGGGGGCACAACTAGACCTTGGCACCCTCCCCCCACACAGAGCATTTTAGGTGAAAACAAAGGAGTCATTAGCCCACACCAGGTGGGTGTCCACCTGCTTGTTTATTAGGGTGGAATCAAACCGAGACTATAGCCCATATTAGCCTTCACCAGGTGTGTTCCCGCGTGTCCGTCTATTAGACGGCCGCTACAGGTCACCACGGAGCCGACACTCACTCACAGCAGAGTCCAGGGACATTGTGGGCCACTCAGGACTCATGAGTGCCTACGGGTCCGCATCTCATCAATCAGGTTCGCCCGCAGCCTTGCTGGCAACTGGCTCCGCCAGCACACAGAGTCCCGCCTAGTGTGCCCAGCCAGCTGAGAGTTGGAGCGGTAGCAATCTCCCTCCCCTGTGGCTGCCTCTCAGCTGAGAGCTGTGCTGAGTTCTCCCTCCCCTCGACACTCAGTTGAGAGGCGAGGACGGATACTGCAGGGGGACGGAGATCTCAATACGCCTCTCGGCTGAGTGGTGGCCACAGGGAGAGGGATCGCTAGTGCCACTGGTGGAAGCAGACACAAGCACATGAAATACCAGCAGGGGGATTATTAGACTGGACACACTAAACATGTGATTGGGGGGGTGAGTGGGAGCTGCACGGAACGAACATGGACTCCAGCAGGCTAGCCTCTCGGTTTTTTTCCAACCTTAGTTATTTTCCCTCACTGACCGCATGGCCACCACCCACTAGACCCATAGTCCTCACTCATAGTGGGGTCTTGGAGAATGTGGCACCTGCTGTGCGGGTGAATGTGGGCTAATGTGCGCTTATGTTTCTGCATCCCATCAATGAGGTTGCCTGCAGCACCTCTGCATGTACAGGTCTGCCAGCACCATAGAGTAGCAGGCAAAAAACCTGGAGTGTCCAAGGAGCAACCGCTTCCTGCCCCTCTCCCCAATCTCGCTGGTGCTGCCAGTAGGGGACTGCCTGCAAGCGCATGAAATATCAGCAGGGGGCTGCCCGTTTATTAGGCTGGACGTGCTAAACACATGACTGGGGGCTGCACGGACCCAACCTGGACTGTAGCTGGTTATCGTCTCGTTTGTTTCCACCCCTTGACCTCCAGGATCCTCAACTCCTGACTTAGAGCTGAAACTGGTAGTGTATTTGCTGCCCATGAATAATATCTGCATTTTCAAGTAGTCTGTTGGGTGCCCAAACAGTACCTGAGTATCGGGTCGGAAACCCAGCTACCCCAAAATACCGGGTATTACCATTACCGAGTAACTGATCTATGGTTCTACCAACTGATACTGGTAAAATTGAGGGTAATGGAAAATTGATAGAGGAATCAGAACAGAAAAAAGTCAGAAAATCAGTACGAAAAATGGTAAATCCGTATATCAGATAGCCTCTCGGGCACTAATTGGGTCAGGTCGAGTTCTGCAATTTCGCCAGGTGTTTTTGCAAGTACTCATTTCAGCTGAGCTCCTGATGCTCCCCTCTTACCAAGTAAAGTCAGAACAGTTGTGAGGTGTGGTTAAGTGTGAAGTGGTGGTCATTTTGTGTCTTGATACTTAGACAGGTTGCTATAGGTGCTAGGGACTCTTGTCTCTTTCTCGCGGAGGCTTTATCTCTCTTCTTCCTTTATCTGTTTCGGCTGTTGAATCTGGAATAAAAGGTGTTTGAGAATGAAAGTATGGAAGCAACAATGTCGCAAGGCACCTGTCAAACAACAAAGAAGCCCAGCGAAGGGGAAGACACAGAGAAGTGATTGTCCAGTATAAGAGAACATAATAACATAATTACCGTACTAGATCAGAACAATGGTTCATCCACCTCAGCATCCTGTCTCCAACAGGAGACATCCTCAGTCGTCCTCAGAGAAGTACCCAACAAGTCATAATGGAGCAATCCATTCCCTTTAATTTATTCTCAGCTCCTGACAGTTAAAGTTTACATCCTATGACCAATTTGACTAATAGCCATTTATGGACCGATCTTCGAAGAAAATAACCTTCCAGAAGAGTTGGAATGGACATTGTGGAGAGACCGAAGGCTGAGAGATAGAAGGCTGTTGTGTAAAGGCGATTGGAGACAAAGGTGACAACTCGAATTGAGCGCCAACTGGAAAGGTTCAAGGCCAACATTGAACTGGTGTTCAGCTTATTTGGGCCATAGGCAGCAACAGATCCATGGATCACGGCTCCCTTTGCGGAATGGTGGCACGGGATCCCTCTCATCGGAATGCTTCACGGTCACACACTGAGCCATCCATTAGAAGGAAACTGTTGTCATTTTTTATGTTTAGTTTTAAACAGAACATCCCCTTCGGTGGCCGGAGCTCCCTGCATTACAGTTATTCATGGGTCCCTTCCGAATCACCCCAGGCCACCCGTAGGCTTAGCTCCTTGAGCTTGAGGCTCTGCAGCCCCTTATTTTATGCCAATGCTTCTCACCCTCATGTTGTCCCTTCCAGTCATTCATGGAGTCAAGGGTGTTTTTAGACAAGCGCCTCCCCACCAGTCACCCACCCATCATGGCGCCCTATGCAGCCCTGCAACATGCATGATGGGTGACTGATTGGTGGTTAATGGGTGGGGAGGCGCTTGTCTAGAAACACCCCATGTGCTGAACGGGACACATGGCAGAGAGTACGCATTTCTGGTGGAGGGGTGGGAGCATGTTAGGACATGGATTTACACCACCTGTGGCCAATGCAGCGCGTGTAGAATGTAAGACCACACGGGACCCCTCGGCAGGTCTCCCCATGCTTCTGGGTAACAGGTAACGGAGCCCTAAGCATAGGACTTGCTTTATAGAGAGATGGGAACCCCTGAACCAAGAGCTACGACTCTCAGCAAGAAAACCAAATGGGGGAGAAGATCTGTGAATGGCTGCCAGTCCCCTGTCTCTTTAGCAATGTGCTTTCCTGACCCAACGTTCAAGTTGATGGACATTTGGCCCATATAATCCAGAGGCGGGATACGTTACAGAATGAGCCACTGTATTTGTTCTCTCTGTCTCTGTCTGTCTTCTGTGAAGATTTTTCAGTTACTGCTTTGTTTTGTTAACGGTGAAAGCTGAAATAAACTTGTTTTTGATTTATTGTTGTTTTGGAATAAAATGGAACTGAATTGGAAAGCTCATAGTTGTGGGATATCCAGGTAGAGCTGCCCACCTGTCCCAGAATCGCAGAACTGGGAAGAACCCAAGCGTTATCTTCTAGCCAAGCCCCCTTCCATTAAGCAGGATCCACTGCATCTACACCATCCTGGAGAGATGTCTATTAACCTATCTTTAAAGGCCTCCAGTGACAGAACCTCCATAACCTCCCTTGGTAAATTATTCCACTGCCTAATTGTTCTAGTAGTCAGAAAATTCCTCCTAGGAGAGAAAAATTGATAATAAAGGACATAAATTTACATGTGATTATTACTGATCTAGCACCAGAAATGTGTCATGGGGTGGGACACCGGGGAGAATACTGGATACCGGATGTACCAGTATCGGATCTCCCTGGTACCGGATTTACCGGTATCGCCATACCGGATTTTTAACATTGGCCGCGGTACCGGATTTTTTACATTGCGGCTATTGACTTCAATGGCCGCAATGTAAAAAAACCCGGTACCACGGCCAATGTTAAAAATCTGGTATGCCAGTACAGGTAAATATCGGATTTATCGGATTAAGCTGATATACCCAAATACCAGCAATATCGGATCTCGGGAGAACCGGAATTCCCACTAGTGTCTAATGCTAAACAGTCAGGTCTGTGCCCTGAGGGGCCTGCAATCTAAGATGCACAATGGGAAGCAAAACCTATATATAAGAATCATCATAATTTTATTTCTGTAGTGCACTAAATAGCACTTGGAGCGCTTCACAACATAATAGAATAAAACAATATAAAATAAATTTAAAATAAAAATCCATTTAAAAAACAACTTTAAAAGGGAAAGGGAAAGATTGAGGGGAACTAGCAGTGGATCCTAAGGACACCTGGAGAACAAATCAATCTTCAGGTGCTTTTTGGAGGTGAGAAGGGAGGAACGGAGGCAGACATCTTGAGGAGACATGTTCCACACTGAAGGGTCCACCACAGCAAAAGCCCAGTCACCTGCCAATTTAAGGTGCAGTACCGGGATCCCTAAAGAGTGGTTGGTTTCTGAGCACAGATGAAGATAACCATTGTGCAAGGATCCAGGAGCAGGACTTGAATATATCCAGGGCCAATACCGCTCAGGATCCTAAAGACTAGCAATACAATCTTAAATTCAGTCCACCATTCTACAGGCAACCAATTCAGAAAGCACAGGGCGGGCATAATATGATCACAGCTGCCCAAACCAGTAAGCAGCTGCACTGCTGCATTCTGAACAAGCTGCAAGCGATGGAGATAGGGCGAAACAGGGATACACACGTCCATGAAGTCACAGATGCACACGCTATAAGAGGAGGAAAGGGATAAGATATTCTTGGCAAAACTGGGGTTTCAATTGATTTTTTTCAGAACTGATCAAAAGATTACTGTTTTAATCTGATTACTGATTACTGCTAAATTGCTGTTTAAGACATGGCTTTGTGACATTCTTATTCAATACGACTTAGCAGTATTGGGGGTGATCCCAAGCCCCGCACATCCTGCATGTGCGCACGTGTGTGCAAATCGCACGCATTTCCATAGGGATTGCATTGTGCCGTGTGGATCCCACACGGGACCTGCGCAGATCTCAGGAAGATCCCACTTGGGATTACGGCCATTGTCTCAGGAGAAAATTACACCCTGGGTATTGTAAATATAAAGTCTGTCATCAGTTAGAAAGGTACTTAACAGTTATGTCCAACTTTACTACTCACAGGGCTCTGACCTTGCTTAGATTCCAACTAATGCCCTCGGCGGTTGTGAAGGGCCTTTGGAATCAAGATTATGCTCAGGTGAAGTACATCAAGAAAAAGATTTGCTACATTATCTGTTTAACTGCCCCTTCTCAGACAGCATAAGAGAGAAATTGATCAGCCCACTCCTCGAAGGGAAAATGCATTGGGACATGCTACTTAAAGTGGCATCCCTGTTAGCCAACAGGGATGCGATGAGAAAACTGGCAAATGTGACTCATGCCCTGGCTGTAGTGAGAAAGTTTTGAGGTAAAATGAAACAGGAACAATAAGGATATTTTTTTTCACCCACACCTTGGTACTTTTGTCTTATATAAATTTATGTCTTTGTTTGGTTATTACGGACACAGGAAATGTGGGTACTGCTGAGAAGTGGTGCTTGGTATTTGCATATGTATCTGTGATTATGTGAGTAGGTGTAAGTCGCCGTTATGGTTTCCCTCACAAGTGTCTTATTTTTAGAATGTATTCTTTTGTATTTTAATATTGTCACAACAAATAAATTATGATGATGATGATGATTGACGATAAAGACAGTATAGGGTGATGCATAAACAAGCAATCGAATGGGGGGTGGAACGAAGGAAAGGCTGGCAAAGAGGTAGGAGGGATTTGAAAGGAGGGAGGGAGGGAGTGAACAGAGTGTATGGGTTCGGGGAGGGAGTTTCAGGCATAGGGAGCAGCAATGGGTGAAGGCAGTTAAGGGTACAGGGGACTCTGGGACGAGTGAAAGCTTTGGGCAGCAGAGGAGAAGCAAAGCTAGGAGTTACCACTCAGGAAAAGGATCTGGGAGTGATTGTGGACAATACACTGAAATCCTCAGCCCAGTGTGCCGCAGCGGTCAAAAAAGACGGCTGAGAGGAGATAGGATAGAGGTCTATAAAATCATGAGTGGGGTGGAACTTGTAAATAGGGAACGGTTATTTACCCTCTCAACTAGTAACACTCCATGAAACTCACAGGTGGCAGAGTAAAAACAAACAAAAGAAAGTATTTTTTTCACTCAGCATACAATTAGGTTGTGGAATTTACTGCCAGAGGAGGTGGTCAAGGCCAGCAGTATAGTTTAAAAGAAGTTTGGACACGTTTCTGGAAGATAGTTCCATTAGCAGCTATTAGCCAGATAGGATTGGGGAACAAAACCCTTTACAGCCTGGGGATGACCCACAGGGAATGGATAACATGGTGACCTGTTGGGTGCTTCTCCCAGGCCCCTGTGATTGGCCACTGTCAGAGACAGGATGCTGAGCTCAATGGACCATTGGTCTGACCCAGTATAGCACTTCTTATGTTCTTAAAGTTCCCTGGTGAGAATGTAGCAGGAAATTAGGCAGAAAAACAGGGAAGAGCAATGCTTAACTAAGCTTATACAAAATTGGCATAACCTGTCCCTTAACATGGAGTCTGAGCTAAAAAAACACACACAAAAACCCCTCCCAACGGTCCCTATTTCCAAAGATCACAGATGTGTAGAGCTGCACAGAACAGACACCTCACAACACTATATAACAGACACCCCAGCACCCCATGGTGCTCCCCAGAGCAGACACCACTGCTCTGGAAAGCACTTCCACAGCTCTGTAGATTTCCATAAAATAGACACCCTGTGCTTAGGGCCCTGTACATTCTGAATATTTTCCCCTCAAAATTCTGCAACCAGGAAAGTCAAATTCTGCAACCAGGCTAAATTACATAAATTAACCAACTCCTATCTGTTATGTAAATCAGTTTCCCACCAAATTTTGAACACCTCATGTGTCAAAAAACCTTTCACAAAACACCACATGGACCTCTCAGCAGAGGGATTTTTCTGTCCTGTGAGTGGCTGTGGGCTACTCCTATTCAGCAGCGATTGGTTCCAATGGTTTAGAATATATGCCAGCTGCTAAGAGTGCCAGCACCCCATTGGCCAGGTTATGGTGTGGACATGTGATTGGCTTGCTCACAGCACTCCCCACTCAGGCTGTCATTCTGTGCTGCCAGAGGCAATTTCTGCAAATGCAAAATTCCACAGAAATGGCTGCAGTCGCAGCTGTGCAAAATTCATGGGGACCAGTTTCCAGGCATTTGACATGGGAGTTCATATGTAAACCTAGGCACCAGACAAAGATCCTCAATTGCTAGTCCACCTACCAGACTGGTAGCAACCTTTATCCAATCCTTCCAAGGATCTGCCTATTAACTAATCCATGTAGTGGGCTTTCACATCCTCCCTGGACACAAGAGTGGTTTCCTACCAGCTGAAATTGCCAATGATAAATGTCATTGAAATGTTGAGTTTGGGCATGAAGAGTGAGGAAGGAGAGGGTGGAAGTTGGAATTAAAATTTCCTCTCCATGTTTCCAATGAACTATATGTTTCAAGTCTATGTGTTTCAAGTTCCAAAAACTTTGACATTCAGTTCTAAATTTCTATGAAATTTCCCTTTCAAAAATTGCTGCCACAAACACCTTTCCAAATTTCACAGGAATTTTAAATTTAAATTTTATTTTTTTTACAGAAACACGGGAAGGAATGTACAATTATTTCTTTTTATAAAGTTCAAAACTCTCTTTAGGTTGATATGTCAGGGCTGGGCAAAGTCTCCTAATCCCGAGAGCCGCATCCATTTACCACAACGGGACCAAAGAGCCACAGGTGGCTCTAGAGCCACAGGTTGCCCACTTCTGTCATAGAGCACTGTGGCAAAACGCCGTAGGGGGCGCTGTACAGCGACCTTACTGGGTTAGGTCTAAAGATCGCTGCCACCACCGGGAACCAGGAAACTAGAGGGATTCACACCTTCCTGGATATGTGAACCCCCAACACAACTCTGGCTCTTTGCCCACAGCTCCTTTCATTGAGGTCAGTCGCCCTAGAGTTGCTCTCCATAGGCAGAGCTGCAGAAAACTGTGTATCATGCAAGGACTCGGCGGGGGGGCAAATCCTTCTAACCCTTAAGGGTGTCAGAGGCTTTTCTTTCCAGCCGCTGTCCTTAAACTTCAGGCATAGACACATCCGTTAAAAAACAGGTTTGGCAACAAGGCTAAGGTAAAAGGCTTTCGATAAAGAGAGAAGCAAACTTAAAATAGTCTCAAATCTTGGGGATCGGATGCCCCCTGGTTAGGGTAGCCGCCTCCTAGGACTGAGGGTNCTTGGGGATCGGATGTCCCCTGGTTAGGGTAGCCGCCTCCTAGGACTGAGGGTAGAAAGGCAGTTGCCGGTACTTACAGACTCCTTTTCATCACCTGTGCAGGTGGAAACAAGTGAGGCACATGTCTTAGCTGGCTCCCTGCCAGCAGAACGTTGCAGTTTCGAAAGAGAAAGTCAGAGAGTGAGAGAGGGAGGAAGGGGTGTGACCTGGCTTTTTAAACTCAACCCCTCCTCCCCTTTGGGAATCGCCCCCAAGTAGGGATTTCTCCAATCCAGGTGAACTGCCTGAGCCCTCTGACCTGTGATGTCACTTAGGTGAGACATCATGGCGTTCACCTAGAGATACTGATCCCTGTCCTTGGCTTTTGGAGCATGCTCAGAACACTTGTCCTGTGACCATGCATTTGTCCAGGCCCTGGGGAATTTTGATAGGGTGTAGCAGAGTGCTTGTCTAGGGTACTCTGGTGGGGGGGGGAAATCTCTTTCTTTTAATAAAAGAAACACGTGCATAACTGCTCATCCATTAAGTATTCTGTAACAGTTAACATAATGCTTTCCAACCCAACAAAATCCAAGAAACATTATTAACTTTGGGTAACCCATCAGCGGGCACTAGTTGGTGCAAATTTGACAGTTTCAGCCCTAGTCAAGACTTTCCCACCCACCCATCCCCTAATCCCTCTCTCCACCTCACGCTTGTAACCCACGTCACAGAGGCGGTATGACATTTTAAAGATATAACTCACCTTGCACTGAAATACAGCCAGCTCTTGGATGGTCAGATTCTGAAACACACCAAGGGGGCAAATCCTGTGCCATTAAAGCCAATGGCAAAAATTTCAATTGACTTGAATTATGGAGGACTTTCAGTACCATTCACAACAAAGATTTCATCCACTCAGTTATGGCAGAATTCTCTTAAGCAGCAATGAAGATTTTGCATCCACAAGACAGTTTGTCAGTCCGTTTAAGGTTGTCATGCAACAGGAATGGGGAACCCGAAGATCCTTGGCCTGCTCCTAGTTGGCTTCCCCCCCTTCAACTGGCCCATGGCAGCTCCCCTAACTTCCCCTTCCATCTGTCCCATCTTCCTTGTTTGCCTACCCTGCACAGCAAATACAAAACAATCCCTCACAGTCAGGCTGCGCGAAGAGCATTCAATGCATCCCTTCCAATGTGTCCAGCAACCAAAAAAGGGACATGCTCTGCCCCCATGCACTTACACGTGCACACGCACACCCTCCCAGCATTCCCGGTGCACAGAGAGCCACCGATGTTTTCCTGCTTCTCTTGCACTTAGTTTCTTGTCATTCCTGAGCCTCAGGGGAAGGGCAGGGTATAAGTTTAAATAAATAAAGCTGGAGAGGAGAGAAGACAGGCCTGTTAACTGTCACGAGGGGTTGGGAGCAAGGGAAGAGGGAGACTTCTAAACTGTTCTCCCAACTAAGACTCATCATCATTGAGATCATATGGAGAAAGGGAAACTAACAAGGGATTCAATGACCAATGGAAACTGAGGCTAAGGGCATTTTCAGATGGACATTTAAGCCTTAATTCCGATGTGAGATGCCTGTCTAAACGCTGCACATCAGAGATAATTATCTAGTGTTAGGTAAAACATCTGATGTTATAAACCCTAGCTTTCTAGAATTTATGATATGTGGATGTTAAATTAATCCTAGATAATGTCTGTCTGAGCGACTATCTAGGACTAGTCAACTAATCCTATATTATTGCCACAGAGTCCTACGAAATGGCCTGACATCCTCTCTAGGCATTTCTTGCTCTGTGGTACATAGTCGCACATGACTGTGGGGCGATCATGTTACCTCTGTCATCTTTCAACAATGCGTTGTGGACCCACAAAACAAAGGGCTGAGTTACCATTTTCTTCAACTCAAAAATCATAAACATGAAGAAAATCAGATTTTCTTCAATCCCAGAAATCGGTGCACTGAGCATGACAGCAAAGCACCATGGGACTGAAATTCATCCAGACTGTAATTCCTGATTAACAGCAAGGTTCTGTTCAGACGGAGTATCAAGGATTAAATTTATCTAGTAATAGAATGTCCATCTAAACAGACAGGAGTTTGTAAACACTAGATAATAACCTCAGATTATATCACGGATTAGTTTGTCTGTCTGAAAACACCCTAAGAGTATCAGAGGGGAATAAAGCTAGTGTTACTAATAAATTATTGGGATCGAGATCGTCATAAAACACCACTCCAATGTGGTACAAAACAAAACTTTATTGGAACGGCACACCTTGGTTTTTTATTCTTGGCAGGATTATACTACACACACAGTATTATACAGATAGTCCCCAGATAAAGATATCTTACGTGTCCTGTGACTGGCCAAATCCTGGAAGCACGCAGGCTGATTCAGGGAAAAGACTGAGAGAGGGCCCTTTGGTGCTGGAGAGTAGAGCTGCTGG
>QEPC01009666.1:192251-205342 GCA_003113815.1 Sphenodon punctatus
AGGTCCAACAGCAAGGAGGGGGTGATAGGTGCCCTTCAGTCAGGAGTATGACCCCGCTCCCTGGCCCAGCTCTCTAAGAGGTGCCTGGCGGGAAAAAAAACTGTCAGGGGGCACATGCCCAGCTAAACTACTCATAAACCCCAGAGCAGACAATTTCCCAGCTATGGTGCCTGGTGTCGCACCATTTCACCTAAGCTGGAGGGCGAATTGAAGCATCTGTGGCTCAGGGATGGGGAAACCTAGATTCCACCCCTGCGTCCGCCGAAATTCCTGGAATTGGTGGAATGTCCAGTCGTACGCCACCCTTGTTTGAGGAGCCAGCAATCCCTGGACAGCGGAGTATAGTTCTAGGACCACACCAATGGCGGCAGCAGCTCCAGATTCGCCCTGCCCAGGGTGCCAGCAGATGGAAACGCTCCATCTGGAAGCGAGAGAGGGCATCGGCAACCCCATTATCAATGCCAGGCATATGCCTGGTCCGGAACAGGATATTATAGTTCAGACAGGTAAGCACCAACGCCCTCACTAGCTTCATAACCCGTGGTAAACAGGAGGGCAGAGTATTTATGATGTGTACGACAGCTAGATTGTCGCACCAGAAAAGCACCATATGGTTTGCTAAATCCTGCGGCCATAGGTGCACTGCCAGCACGATGGGGAAGAGTTCAAGGAATGTCAGGTCTTTGGTGACCCCTGCCTCCTTCCAATCTGTCGGCCAAGGTGCTGCCGCCCATCTATCTCTGAAAAACACCCCGAAACCAGAACCGCCTGCCACGTCAGAATGGACCTGCAACTCCACCTCCAGCAACAGCTGTTCCTGCCAGAAGCTGACGCCATTAAAATTTGCCAAAAATGATGCCCATATCCCCAGGTTCTCCTTCATATCCCAAGTGACCCTAATGTTGTGGTGGGGGGGTGTTGCCCCTCAATTTGGCATAGAGGCGAGCCAAAAAGGCCCGCCCCGGAGCCACCACCCTGCAGGCAAAATTGAGGCTCCCCAGTAGCGACTGAAGGGTATGGACCGGTACCTTGTTTAGTCGCCAGCACTCGCCCACTTTCTCCCGAAGGGATCTCTCCTTGTCCAGGGGCAGGCGAGACATGGATGCTACCATGTCCACCTCTATCCCCAGATAGGCCAGCGTTGTGGCTGGCCCCTCGGTCTTCTCTGGAGCCAAGGGGATTCCCAGGTCGTCCGCCATCCTCTGAAAGGATCGCATCAGCTCCAAACACTCGCTCAATCCAGCCCGCCCGATGAAGAGGAAGTAATCCAGATATTTTGTAACTTCCCCAGCTTCGGCCCTCTGCCACATGTTCCACTCGATGAGGGTGCTGAACCTCTCGAACACAGAGCAAGAGATGGAGCACCCCATCGGCATGGCTTTATCGTAATAATAATACCACCCCTCAAACTGGAAACCCAGGAGGAGGAAACTCTCCGGATGAACCGGCAGCAAACGAAAAGCTGACTTGATGGGTGAAAACAGACTTGATGCTAACCACCCTTGGTGGTCATTTATGCATGTTTCAGGGCTGCATAGGGCACCAATACAGCCCTGCAACATGCATAAATAACCACCAAGGGTGGTTAAAGGGTGGTTAGCGTCATGTCTATTTTCACCCGATGTCACACTTGGCCAACATGGCACCCCATCCACATTGCCGGACACGTGCAAGTGCTGAATCGAACGAAGCGTATTGGACCATGACAAACTCCCTCGGAATGGAGTCATTCACCGAGCCACCCTGTGGATGGGATAGGTGGCGGATCAGGCGAAACTCACCTGGGGCCTTTTTAGGTACCTCCCCCAACGGTGAGATGGCCATGTTATCGAAGGGGGGAGCTGGGAAAGGACCCGCCACCCTGCCCTCCGCTCGCTCCTTCTCAATTTTCTTCCGCACTACCACTTCCAATCCCATGACTGATTTTAAATTGGGGGGAACTTTCCCCTGCTGGACGTTCCCTGCCGGGATCCGAAAACCCCACCTGAAACCCTCAATAACATAAGCTACCTCCTTGCGGTCAGGGTATCCCAGGAGGGCAGTCTCCAGTCTGTCCATCCTAACTGGCGAGGGGGCCCTTCCCAGGACCACCATTGTTACCCCCACCAGATCCTCCCTTCCCTGCCGCCCCATAGCGGGGCTTTCCCTTTGCCCCAGGTCTTCCTCGGGGACATGCTGAGGCTGGGTGGAAACTTGCATCCCCGGCGGCGCAGTGAACTTCACCACCGTGTCCCACCTCCTGCCCTAGGCAGGTGCAGCAAAGAACCTGCCACCCCCCACTTTTATTTTATTTATTTATTTATTTTATAAATTTCTACCCCGCCCCTCCTGCAACGCAGCTCGGGGAGGGGACGGGGGCAATTCTTGGCCTGGGGATTTCTCAGAGTGCAGGGGATGTGTTTGCTCCCCACTCCTCCGCATGGTTCACCCACATGCCAGGCTGTCTGTGTGAAGGCCCCCAAAACCGTGGGGGCGGGCGGCTCCTCCCTGGGGCACCCACATGGCTGCTTTGGGGTTCCGGGCCACTCCCTGTCTGTCTGAAGACACCCAGTGTGCTAGCTTCCTCTATCACACCTGACACGCACAGCTAGCGTAACATCCAATAACAGTCCATACCTCCAAACGTTTTTAGCAGTCAGAGGGACAAGCCCCACCCCATTGGCCAATAAGCTCTACCCCTCTGAGAATAAGCTCCACCCCCTCATGAACGTGCATGCACACACAATTCCCAACATTCTGAGTGCACAAAGAGGGACAGACATTCTCCTGCGTCTCATCTCACTTAGTTTCTTGTAATTCCAACAGTTTTTGAGGTTTATTGGCCTGTCAAGGGCTTTTCCTGGGAGGCCACCGGGAAGAGGGACATGGCTTGAATACCAGCCTTTTTGGCTCTCTCTCCTGAAAGGGGGACAGTGGGATTCAGCAGCAAACTAGGAAGAGAGGCCATACCAGCTGTTTTTGTCTCTCTCTCCTGAAAGAGAGACAGTGGGATTCAGTACCCAATGAGGGACAGTTGGGTATGTAACACCCTGTCTTCTTTTTCCTGACAGGCTCAAGGTAGCAAGCAGATTGAACTGAAAAAGAAGTCTGACACAAAGGAGGAAAGCTCTACAACGATCTATTCCAAAGTCGAACACCCAATCCAGGTAAGAAAATTTGACACCAGGGGTGGGGAACCCCCAGCTCTTGTGCCAAATCTGGTTCATGTCCAGATTTTATTAGGCCCCTTTTCCAATCCCTGGATCTGGTTCACGGATCCGGCTCCTGCCGTCGAGCAGTGAAAGATTACACTCTGGAGGAAGAGGAGGGGGCATGAGGGCATGCACTTGAGGACAGGAAAAGGATCAAGGACAGGAACTCATGTTCACTGCATGTCCCCCCAATCTAGGGTGATCTCTCCAGGAGAAAAATCAGAAGGGGCTCGACAAAAGGGCTGCCATGCCCCCTTTTTACATAACCCTGCCCCTTACAAAGCATCGTGATAGCATGGCACTCCATAGGAGTGGGAACACATTGAAACGAGGGCAGGAAAGTCCCTGTACTCCACCACCACCCCTTGATATAGCAGACCCTGAAAACTCTGGTTTCTCTGCATTACTGAGGACGCCACTGGCCGTTGGTAACCACATATGGGTTGTATAAACCCTTCTGTGGGGCTTCCTCAGAGTCCAGAGACTCTGAGTCAAAGTCTGGGATCTCTGGGTCAAGAGGTGGCAACCCTAGATGGATTCCCCCCATATGAACCCCCCTCCCTTTCCCTGTCCAGAGCCTGCTTCCTCTGGCCCCGTTGCCTCCCAACTCATACCCTGCATTCTGAGTCTGTACGCGTTTTCAGAGTGGCCCAGTCAGGGCGAGACAGGACAACTGTAGTAGCTGAGTCTAGGGTTAGTTCCTGTGGCACCCATCCATCCGGGTGACAGGAATAACTTAAGGGAGTCCACCAGAGGCCAAGTCCAAAGTGACGGTCCCAAGCCAGGTGGTGCATCCTACTAGGGACAAGGTCAAAGGGCTAGCCAGAATTAGAGCTGAGACAATGATTCACTGTGAATGCGGTTTCTTGGTAAAAAGTCTATTTGCCACCTCCCTCCATGATGCAGCCCTCTGGTCAGTACTTTTGGTATTTGCTGGCACATTGGCAGGAGAAGGAGACAGAGACGGTACAGACAGACCAGACATGGAAACCGCAGCTGATCTGCCTCCTTCGCCTCTCACCCCCCAGACTGGGAGAAGAGAATTTGGAGGTGGAGAAGGCGGGCGGGGGGAAGCGCCAGTACCAAGATATAATAAATTTAAACGCCCCTGGAGACTAAATAAGTTTTTAGTTACTTTTTAAAGGTGCGGCGGGAGGAACCGAGATGCACCTCTGGAGTAGAGCTGAAAAAACGAGTACCTGCAAAAATGGGGGTACCCAAAACCTGAATCGAACCATGTATTCCGGTACTTTCAGTACCCAAACCAGTTTTTAATCGGGGAGCCAAAATGCCAACAACCGATTACTGACATAGTGACAACCTATATTCCAAATATCACCTGGAGACTGCCGGGCTGTCAGGGTTCCCACTCACTCTGGCCTGTCTCCCGCCCTTTCCTGGGCCCCTCGCAGTCTCGCAGGTTTCAGAAATTTACCATTGGGTTAGGCTCATCTTGGGGTTGGCCGAGAACCCCCACCCCACTCAATGCTTTGGACGCAGCGAACACAAGGAGACCACGTTTGGAGTTAAATGGGAAGCTTTGTATATAAAAGGGTAAAAGCCAAAAGGCACAGAGCAGGTACAGAGTGAGCAGAAAGAAAATCAAGGTAAAACAAAATGCAAAGCTGGCTAAACATTAGTTCCCTGACTCACACTCACCCAGCCAAGCGAGCAGCCTGGCTTCATGGGTCAAAGTGTCCTTTCTCTGTCTCCCAGCCGGGTGACAGGGCGCTTGCTTGGAGTCCAGCAGCAGTCTGGGGAGGTGGTCCAAGAGAGTCTCTCCCCGTGGGTCAGCAAGGTTCCTTTTAATCCCCCCAAACTGTAGTCACAGCGTCCCTAATGTCATGCGGAAAGGCACACAGGGTGTTGTCACTTTTCCTGTTTCCCAATTGTCCATGAATGAGGTTCGATGGCCCTGGGCTGCCAGGCTGCGGCCTCAATGGCTTGTTGAAGGGCCATTAGCAACACCCTGATTCACTTAAGCCCAGTATCCCTGTACCTACTTGGTACAAGTTACAGAAACAGACATGTGGTTTTGCACATCTGGGAGCTGACTGGCACATGCAGCTCCATGTACCTAAAGGGGTACAAGTAGGGTTTCCCATGACACCAAAAAACCCTAAAAGCGGTATTTCAGGTACTTGAACGGTATTTGGGTACCCAAAATGCAGGGATTACCCAGAGGGACCAAATCAGGTCCCTGTTTCAGCTCTAACTGAGAGCAAGTGCCACACTGAGGGACCCGCCAAAAGCAAAGGCCCGAGCACCTGCTGATTTAAAACACCATGGTGGGATCCCCAAACAGCAGGTGGCTTCTGAGCACAGATAACCATTCTTGGGAAGCTCCAGGAGCAGGTCCTACACCGTTCAGGGCCCTGAAAACCAGCAGCGCAATCTAAAACTCAGTGGCTGCAATCCTACGGCCCACGGAGCCCAACGTGCAAGCTGCATTTGCGCGCATGCACGTGGTTTGCGCATGGCACGATGTGGACGCACACGGCTCCTTCGCGGCCGTGCGCACGTGCACACGGGAGCCACAGACCATGGGATCGGGGCCACTGAAGGTTCCAATAAGTTACAGTAAGTACTAGGGATGGGACTCTGGGCAAAATTTTGGTTTTGGTCAATTTTGGTTTCGGTTCTCATGTATTTTGTTTCTTTTTCGGTTTCAGTACTATTGGATCTTTTGCATTGGTTTTTGTACTGGATTTTTAACATTGCGGTTTTTCAATGGGGGACAAACCGCAATGTTAAAAATCCGGTACAGAAATCAATACCAAAATTTCTGATTAATCCGAAATGACCATTTTCTGATACTTTCGGTTTTATCCGAAACCAAAATTCCCATCCCTAGTAAGTACCCCAAAGTTGTGGAGGTTACAAAAAAGAGTAGGGGAAATGGTCACTTGCAACAGAATCGCATAACATGTCCCAGACTCAAAAATTCAACCAAACATCCGGCAATACTCTGAACATGATGGGATTGCCTGTCAGTTCAGGAATGTCTGGTTTCGACTCAGCACCAGCCAGGAACAGAGTTGGTGGCCAGTGTGCGTGTCAGTACCAGGAGGTGTTTAGAGAAACAGGAATGAGGCAGGCTCCCGGACCACCAAGCTCTGAGACAGCTCACCGGTGTGGTCCACAGAGCATAATTCAGGGACCACTAGAGTAGATGATCTAAGATTCCTTCCAGCCGCAAGATTCTAGGATTCCATAACAATTCAATTCAAGTCAATTTATTTATTGGCACGCTTTCGCTGTATGCCTCGTGACACAAAAAGGAAAAACTAAAACCAGCTGGAAATATAGTCGGGCACTGCAGTAACTTTTTTACAAAACAACATAATAGTAACAAGCAATAAATAGAAATAAATAATAAAATACACGTGGGATAGGGCTGAGGAAATTGGCTACCTACTACCACCACTGGGTAAAAACCAGTAGTAACCAAGGTTGGGGTAGCCTGCAGACCCTCTCAACCTCATTCCCGTACCCACGATAAGTTAAAATACTAAGATATAAAGTTAATTTAATAAATACCAAGAATCTTAATATCGACCTGGGGTAGGGATTGCCAGGTAAATCCCTAACCACCTAGTGGGGGATATAGCATCAGCTGCAAATTCCTTAGGAATAACAAAAGCTAGGGCTATACCCAAAGTTGGGGCTAAAATATAAACATGTCCCTTTTAATCATATGGTCATGTAGGAAGCCCCTTTAAGCTAAGTTTGCTAATTAAGGATTTGCGTTTACAAGATGCCAGATGAACAAAGGAGGCCAAAGCAACCATGGCCTCGCTCTGGGGGAGAGAAAGGAGAAAAACATAACAACCTTTAGATTTAAATGCCATACTCGGAGGTAAGAGCGGGGCAAGCCACTCCGCCCTGAGAGTTTTATACCAAGGGCATCTCAGCAAAAAGTGCTCTACAGATTCGACCTCGGCCATGGAACACAAACACAGCCTATCCTGGGATGGCATAGAACGGTACCTTCCCTCCAGGATGGCCGTTTGGATCAATTGCAGACGCAAGGATTCCATAACAATGATCGACCTGAGAGGGTGGTGTTGCCGTGTGCACCCCAAATGTAAGAGACAGAGATAAAGTAGTTCAGATGGATTTTTTTTATTGGACCAAGTTCTGTCAAGGAGACGATGCAAGCTTCCAGAACACCTAGGGACCCCTTCCTGACTTTGTACTTGCCAGAGGAAGGGCTCTGGATGGTCTGAAAGATAATAATCCTAATAATTCTGAGCATGTCACAACAGCCCCATGATGTGCTAGAAGGACATGGTCTTCCCCTTCGACGGACTGGGAAGTCAAGTTGTGTAGAAATAAATAGCTGAATTGCTTTTGTCTCCTCCAGCCTATGGAGATATTAAACCTCTAGTTCCTGACCAGTGTGTCTCTTCTCCACAGTCTCATTTGCAAACGGATGATGAGAAACTGATGGAGGAGAAAAAGGCGAAGACCATTTATTCCACCATACAGGCACCCACAAAGGTAAGTGGCATTTCTCTCAATCTGACTTCACGCCAGGGACATAGCTATCATGGAACAAGGGGTTCTCACTTGAGCCTGGGCCTGAACTCTGAGGAGGCCCTTTGCGAGTGGCCTGAGCACCACCAGAAAATTTTCACAGGGGGTGGGAGCCGAGCCAGCTCGCTGTCCCCACCCACTCTGAACATTTTCTAGCAGCACTCAGGCCGCTTGCAAAAGGCCCTGCCAAGAAGGAAGTTTTCAGAGTGGGTGGGGATAGAGCGTTGACCACAGGACCACGCACTCTGAAAACTCCCTTCCTGGTGAAGTTGCTGCTGCTCCAGAGGGGGGGCCCTGCTGGGAGCTGGGGTAATGCTGCTTCATGAGTATGTCATGCCCCCACTTTGGAAACCCTACCCCCTTGTCCTTAAGGGGCCCATGACTGGGACTTGAGTCCAGGTCCACCACAGCCTTGCCTCACACCATTCCAAGTACAAACAGCAAAAGGACACCTACTGGGACAAAACAATTTCCCCTAGTTCTGCTACTCAATAATAAGTAGGGACAGTGGGAATCTTCATCCATTCCCACATGTCTCTGATTAGATGCTGAGCCGTCCGGCTGTTTTTTCTACCCCTGAAGTAGCTTCCCTTGTGAGTTATTTAGGGCTAGGTTTGCCCATCCTACCTGATCGATCTGTGCCTTCTCCGTCCTTATTATTGTCCAAATCACTAATAGTTCTGCCCGCTGTTAATTGCTAGTAGGGCCTTTATGGAGCCCAAGGCAAGGCGGCGTGGTCCTACAGGAGCACCTGTCCCGGGAGGCACCCCAGAAATTTTAGATTCCTTCCCCAAGGTTTTGTCCAGAAGGGAGAGGAACCATGCCAGAAGGAGGTGTGGCCAACAGACACTCCCACCTGGTTCTGGCATGGGCACATCCCCTTCAGACCACCTCGGCATCACAATGCTCTGCAAAGGAAAGAGCGATGTCGGGGGTGGGAGAGCCTCTCCGTCCCCGCTTCTTTGTGATGTACTCCCAACCCCTGCCACCACGATTCCTCTGGGTTCTCCAGCTACGTCTAGGTAATCCACAGAAACCAGGGCTTCATCGGGATCCTTGAGATGAGGAATTAAAACTAGATAGGAAACAAAATTATCCATGGTTAATATCCAGTATGCCAGATAGTTTGGTGGTTAGCCAGTAATGATCCAGAGAGGTTAACCACCAAACTGGAATATGGGAGAGTATTGATTACCATTTATTGAATTGCCATTTAAACTTACCGCATCACCAGACCAATCTGGACAGAGGAAGTAAAAAAATAATGCAGTAATGTGGTAAACAGCAGACGGTACATGGTATTTCAGTAAACAGTAATGCAGTTAACTGGTAATCGGCCGGATACTAAATTGGATACTGTCGGTATCCAACCGGATATATTGGATACTGTGATAATCGGCCAGATAGTAGCAATTACTTGTAACCGCTCTAAAAAAAAACCAGAGACTCCAGGCCAAATCGTGCATGGTGGGAATGCTAGATGTTACAGCATTCTAGGGAAAGGAGCAAAGATGAGGGTGGGCACTCGAGGATAAAGGACGGATTCATGACCTAGATCCATGATCTTGGCCCTCTGTTTCCTTCCCTCCATCCCCTTAAGCACCTCTGCCTCCTCAGCTCCTGTGTCCCACGGAGCTTGTTCAAATTGGCCCCTGGAAGGCAAAGATTTCCCCACCCCTGGCCAAAAGTAACTACCTTTGGTCATAAGAACAAGCTCAAATGGGAGGGGGGATGGAAACATGCCTTCCTTCCTACTGTGACTACCCTCCAGTACAGCCGGGCTGCCCACTCCTCATTCCCCTCCAGCATCGCCTTCACCTTGACACTCTTGGGGTTTCTTCTCTTGTAGATGGATTGCTCCACATCCACAAACGTTTATGAAACAACCCAACACCTGGAGGAAGAGGATGCTGGGGAAAAGAGTCTGAAAAACAGTTCTTCAATGACTACTTGAACCAAATCATTGAATTAATTTGCAGAACAAAAGGTTTCACCAGGATGTCAGGCAGGAGGGGGGAAACATGCCCTTAGGACACACTTTGGAGAAGTGCCTGCTGCTTACGGAGATAAAGGGGACATTTGCTTTTTTAATAACAAGACACTGAATTTCTTGTATTATTCAGAACACAGCAGATATGAGTGTAAATGACAGGTTATCTGTGCCATCCAAAAGCTTGCGGTCTCTCACCCACAGAAGTTGGTCCCAATGAAGCTACTTTGTCTTCTGTCTCTTTTTTAAAAAAAATTAAAAACCCTAAAAACCCTACAGTCCTAATAAAACTGTATCTTTCTGGTGCATCAAGCCTGCACTAAATCACCCACTCCTTAACAGCCAGGTCAGGATTAGTATTGAGGCAAGAACTACTGTTCCCGTACCCTCGGGAAATACCTACCTTTCAGGAATGCTTGTCGGTATCTCCTCACTTTCCATTGAATCCGTGCTTCCACTGTTGTCAAGATTGGCACCTGTGATTGTCCATCGTTTTTGTCAACTTCCATTAGTTTTTGGTATTTTTGACAATTTCTGGTATTTTCCATCCATTGGTTTCTTTTGTGTCTGTTTCCAGCACTTTACATCAGTTTCTGGCACCAGAGTGCCGAAAACAAGAGCTAGCCCTTGAAATACACCAATCAAAGCACAATTTACAAGGAGCCAAAACGGAAATGATTAACGTTACGTAGTGAACTTGCGGTTTTACACAAGCCAGAAGTAGCAAACATAAGCAGCATGTAAGGAGCTTTACATGGCTCGTGTGGCTGCTCCTGCTTAAGAAGAATTACCGGAAGTACCGAACAGCGGCAATTACCTAATGGGACCTAGTGAAAAAAACAAAAAAACTGGTACATTTCCTCATGGTACAAGCATAAGCAATTGTTCATTTCCAACAGAAACAGCTTTCACTGATTGCTTAGTTCAGCCCTAGGCAGCATTAGGGTTTCTATATTCCATAGATCAGTCATTAGAGTTAACCTATTTTTCCAGTTCACATCAGTATTACTCACATTGCAACCAAAGCAGCTCTGAGAAATCAAAAGGTTTCAGATTTAGAAAGAAACTTCTTCCAACAGGACAAAGAACTGTCAATAAAAAAAACCTGACAAATGGGGGGGGGGGGCATGTAAACTATAATAATTTTTACTGAGTTTTTTTTCCTGATGTAAGATGTTTTTGCAGTCCTGCCACACATCGTTAAACCTTGAAGAATAGCTTGTTGCTTGAAACAATGGCTGTTATAAAGATGTTACTTATTTCATAGCATTGTATTAGCACCATTAGATCAAATTGCTGTGTGTTTATGTTTATCCTTTGTATAAACTCGCTCACTCAATGACCTCATAGCCCTGTGGAATGTCATGCTGACCGAGGCCACCAATCGAACGGCTCCTAGGCATCTGCTTCCTGAATGCCAGCAACGCAGGACCCCCTGGTTTACGGAAAAAGGAAAACTATGGTTCAATGTGTTTACGGAAGACCTGCGATGAACGAAGCAGGAGAGACGGCAGTTGGAGTGATGGTGGCGTCGCACTCAAGCTGAAGTCGACCAATTGCGGCATAGAGTCAGTTTAAAGACCTATGCGGTGGCTGTGCGGGCAGCAAATAAGATGTTCTTCGCTGCCCTCATAACGTCTGCAAAGTTGCGTCCAGCTGAGCTTTTCTGGGTGGTGCAGAGGCTGGTCAGTCCGGCCTCTCTCCACCTGGAACTGGAATTTTCCAGTGCTCACTGTGACATGTTTGTTGACTTTTTCATGGATAAAATCATTTGGATTCACCACGATTTCAATGCTGCACTTATAGCAGTGGGAGAACCAGAGATAATGAATGTCCCACCTTGTCTGGTTTTGTGGGATCAGTTTCATTGAATGTCGCCCGCTGATGAGGTGGATGTTCTTGGGGCAGTCAGAGCCATCTATTGTGAATTAGATACTTGCCCGTCCTGGCTAATTAAAGCTTGCCGTGAGACATTTAGACTGTTGCTGGCTGCTGTTGTCAGTGCCTCCCTTAGGGAGGGCAGAGTGCTGGACCGCCTCAAGGAGGTGGTGGTGAGGCCTCTGCTCAAGAAACCATCACTTGACATTGACTCCCCTGCCAGCTATCGGCCAGTCTCTAACCTTCCCTTTTTAGGGAAGGTTATTGAACGGGTGGTGGCTCGGCAGCTTCAGGGGAATTTAGATCGGATCAGTTTTCTTGACCCCTCACAGTCTGGCTTTCATCCTGGGTTTGGCATGGAGACTGCGCTTGTGGCTTTGGTTGACGACCTGCGCCATGAGTTGGATCGGGGCAGATCATCTCTTTTGATCTTGTTAGATCTGTCAGCAGCATTTGATACCATTGACCACGAGATGTTGTTCCACCTGCAGGGTGGGCGGAATTGTCCTTGACTGGTTCCACTCTTTCATGGCCAGAAGAACTCAGTGGATGGTGCTTGGGGAGTGTTCATCATCTCCCCGGGACCTCACATGTGGAGTCCCGCAGGGTTCTATTTTGTCCCCCCTCCTGTTCAATGTGTATATGCAGCCTTTGGGTGAGGTTGTGAGAGGGTTCAGCATACGATGTCATCAGTATGCCGACGATACACAGCTTTACCTCTCTTTTTTAGCAGACCCAGACCCGGCAGTCTCCGTGCTTACCCGGTGTCTGGTGGCTGTGGGGGTCTGGATGAGAGCGAGTCATCTGAGGTTGCATCCTGACAAGACAGAGGTGATGTTGGTGGGTAGGGCTGGGGGAGTCGTGATCTACCCTTCCCTAGCCGCTCAGGTCTGCTGTTTGGGGGTAGCTCCTCGACTTGCAGCTCCACCTGGATTCTCAGGTGGAGGCGGTGGCGAGGAGCGTCTTTCACCAGTTACATCTGGTACAACAGCTACGGTCGTATGTTTCAAACTCTGATTTGGCCACCATCATCCATGCCTTCATCACCTCTAGACTGGACTATGTAACGCACTCTACGTGGGGCTACCCATTCTTCATTTTTGTTATCGTTATTGCAATAACGATAATGAAGATAAATAATAGCAAAATCAATAATGATAACAAAAGTCGTTATCGATTTTGTTATTGGCTGGAAGGAGTTTTTTGGAGGGAAATTGGAAGAGGGGATGAGGGAGCAGACATCTCAGAGCCAGAAACAGTGTTGAACTCTTGAACTGGGCCTGTGATAGAAGGGGAAGGACCTAATGGATGTAATCGCTGTTGGGAATTTTATTAATGGTCAGAAAAACAAAAACCCAAAAAACAGCTTGAATTGTTAGTAGCAACAGCTTAGTAGTAATCAACACCTTGGAGATTGTTTCTGGATTAAAATAAACTACTTTATTGAGAAGTACATTGTGATAGGAAAGGCCTATCCCTAGTCTTACTAGCTA
>QEPC01009666.1:233906-248040 GCA_003113815.1 Sphenodon punctatus
GCGGGGCACCTGTCTGTTCATTAGACTAGTCATGCTAAACCTGTGCATGGGGGTTGCACATTAGGCTCGATGAGCTAAACATGGGAGTGAGGGTTGCACGGACCAAACCCTGACTCCAGCGGACTATTGTCTCATTTGTTAACATCCTTTGTTAAGCGCGCCCACTGTGCAGAGTAATTTCCCAGGGGGAGGCTATCCAGGGAGTTTCTGACTATGAATTCACTGTTAGGTATTAAGGGCATTAATTTGCTTTATTTAATGCTCTTTCCTTTTTTGCATGATCACTTACCCTGGGGATAAACTACTGTTAAGCAGGGGATGGGATGTGCCTCCACTGTGTGAACAAAAACAGAGCTAAAACAAACGAAGGGGTAATAACTTTAGCGTAAGTGTTCATGTGAACAGAGCTTCTGACTTAGCTTGATAAAGGCCTAGGGTCAGGTGGAAAAAGCTAACTTCAGGACAGGTGAGGCCAAGATCCTGCAGAGACTTATCCCTTCCCAGTGCCCTGCCACAGACGCAGTCTCCAGTTGCATTTTCCTTTTTCGACCTGCCTTACTTTAATTCCATGTCACTCTCTTCTCTTTTAATGAGGCTCTACTTCCGTCTCCGCTAAGTTCTGGGTCCCCAGTGTGCTCATCGTCATTGTGTTGATTATCCTGTTCCTCATGTACAGACGGAAGAGAGGCATAGGTGAGTGATGGGGGGGAAAGTTTGGGAGGGCGTGATTCTCCAAGCAAAGAACCCTGATAGTAACAATTAGTGCAAGGGGCAAGTCCCATGGATGATACCCAGTGCTCTGTCTGTCTGTGGAGTTGCCTTCTTCCACAAGGCTTTTGAACTGAAAGGGGTGGGCCGAAAGCCCAGAGATTTTGGTCAAAATCTGGAGGGGTGGCAGTCTGACCTCTGAAATGCATATGCTCAGCTATGCTTGATAATCGTGTAAAGAATATGTATTCTTGAGGGGTTGGGGTAACTTAATCATGTCCCCACACTTCCCCCTGACTGGAACCCCCTCCCCAAACACATTCATTCTGCTCCTTCTCTCCTGACCTGCAAATCTCTCCTGAAAACCTGGAACGCCCTTTCTGACCACACATTCTCTGCTCCTCTCTCCCTTTAAACTAGGGGTGAAACCAGCCACCAAATTGCTGCTCACGAAAAATGTTGCCATCAATTTCCTGATGCCAATGCAATTTCTCGATTCTTGCAATACTTCAAAATACCATCCCAATTTACTGACTTTCCACTTACCGCGTACGGTTCATTTTCTGCTTACCGCATTGCTGATGGTAGTGTTTTACTTCTGGGTTTCTTTTAATTTGCTGTACTGTATTTCTGAGCCAATCACTATGTGAATAGCCCTCTTAAATACCCTCATTACAAACCTGCCTCTTCCTTCAGCTCCTTCAAATGCATCCTGTTATTTGAGCTTCCCTTCTCCCCTGGTAGTTAAGCCAAGACATGCACCTGTGACTTCTCAACTTTGTGAATGTCTCCATGTCTCTCCCTAGGCTCCCCTCTTCTTTGACTCCCCTCCATTGTCTCTCCTTGAGTGTACGCAGGGACCTCTCTCTAACTAATGATTGTTCAGAACCAAGCACATTACTGGTACTATATAAATACTTAGTAATAATGATAATAATTAATAGTTCCCTTGGTTTTTGTTTCTCAGCAAGCCGCAGCAGGACTGCATCCATCAATGTATCTTCTGGTAAGTTTCAGTCCATCTGCTATTCTATTCACGAGATGTCCATGAAATTTCGTTAATGGAAAGGCACTGGACACAGGCAGCATCGTCAGGCCACTGTGGATTGTGTTGACTGTGCCATCATCATCAGCTGAACCAGTCAGGCTGATTCTTCTCTCATCTCATTTGCATGCTCATTGTTGGGTTCCAGTTTGGGTGCTACCCCTCAGGAATAGGATCTTAGAGTCATTGGTCTTGGAATGAGCAATCAATGACAGAGGAAATTCAATGTTGATAAGCACAAAGCAATGGACATAGGAAAAAGTAATCTTAATTATATATACACAATGCTGGGTTGGTAGGCGTCACCTCTCAGGAAAAGGATCTTGGAGTAATTGTAGAAAATTCATTGAAAACATCAGCATCAGCAGTCAAAAAGGCAACCCGAATGTTAGGAATTTTAAGGCAAGGGTTAGAAAATTAGATGGAGAATAATATTGCATTATTAATTATTATTGTTGTTTTGTTTTGTTTTTCTGTTATTATTATACTCCACCCTATCAAAACATTGGCTCAGGTCGACTTACAAGAATTGGGGAGGGGAGGGGATAATTATGGAGTCACTATTGTGGTTCCATTAGTTGAGGCAGAGCTAACATTCTTCATTGAGAGGCCCATTGACTTCAATGGGCCGCCCTGGGGCACTCTCCTCTGGCTTGCGACCTGATGTTGACGGGGTTTTATCTTTGATCATGCGCTTACAGATGCAGATGNGCGGGGCACCTGTCTGTTCATTAGACTAGTCATGCTAAACCTGTGCATGGGGGTTGCACATTAGGCTCGATGAGCTAAACATGGGAGTGAGGGTTGCACGGACCAAACCCTGACTCCAGCGGACTATTGTCTCATTTGTTAACATCCTTTGTTAAGCGCGCCCACTGTGCAGAGTAATTTCCCAGGGGGAGGCTATCCAGGGAGTTTCTGACTATGAATTCACTGTTAGGTATTAAGGGCATTAATTTGCTTTATTTAATGCTCTTTCCTTTTTTGCATGATCACTTACCCTGGGGATAAACTACTGTTAAGCAGGGGATGGGATGTGCCTCCACTGTGTGAACAAAAACAGAGCTAAAACAAACGAAGGGGTAATAACTTTAGCGTAAGTGTTCATGTGAACAGAGCTTCTGACTTAGCTTGATAAAGGCCTAGGGTCAGGTGGAAAAAGCTAACTTCAGGACAGGTGAGGCCAAGATCCCGCAGAGACTTATCCCTTCCCAGTGCCCTGCCACAGACGCAGTCTCCAGTTGCATTTTCCTTTTTCGACCTGCCTTACTTTAATTCCATGTCACTCTCTTCTCTTTTAATGAGGCTCTACTTCCGTCTCCGCTAAGTTCTGGGTCCCCAGTGTGCTCATCGTCATTGTGTTGATTATCCTGTTCCTCATGTACAGACGGAAGAGAGGCATAGGTGAGTGATGGGGGGGAAAGTTTGGGAGGGCGTGATTCTCCAAGCAAAGAACCCTGATAGTAACAATTAGTGCAAGGGGCAAGTCCCATGGATGATACCCAGTGCTCTGTCTGTCTGTGGAGTTGCCTTCTTCCACAAGGCTTTTGAACTGAAAGGGGTGGGCCGAAAGCCCAGAGATTTTGGTCAAAATCTGGAGGGGTGGCAGTCTGACCTCTGAAATGCATATGCTCAGCTATGCTTGATAATCGTGTAAAGAATATGTATTCTTGAGGGGTTGGGGTAACTTAATCATGTCCCCACACTTCCCCCTGACTGGAACCCCCTCCCCAAACACATTCATTCTGCTCCTTCTCTCCTGACCTGCAAATCTCTCCTGAAAACCTGGAACGCCCTTTCTGACCACACATTCTCTGCTCCTCTCTCCCTTTAAACTAGGGGTGAAACCAGCCACCAAATTGCTGCTCACGAAAAATGTTGCCATCAATTTCCTGATGCCAATGCAATTTCTCGATTCTTGCAATACTTCAAAATACCATCCCAATTTACTGACTTTCCACTTACCGCGTACGGTTCATTTTCTGCTTACCGCATTGCTGATGGTAGTGTTTTACTTCTGGGTTTCTTTTAATTTGCTGTACTGTATTTCTGAGCCAATCACTATGTGAATAGCCCTCTTAAATACCCTCATTACAAACCTGCCTCTTCCTTCAGCTCCTTCAAATGCATCCTGTTATTTGAGCTTCCCTTCTCCCCTGGTAGTTAAGCCAAGACATGCACCTGTGACTTCTCAACTTTGTGAATGTCTCCATGTCTCTCCCTAGGCTCCCCTCTTCTTTGACTCCCCTCCATTGTCTCTCCTTGAGTGTACGCAGGGACCTCTCTCTAACTAATGATTGTTCAGAACCAAGCACATTACTGGTACTATATAAATACTTAGTAATAATGATAATAATTAATAGTTCCCTTGGTTTTTGTTTCTCAGCAAGCCGCAGCAGGACTGCATCCATCAATGTATCTTCTGGTAAGTTTCAGTCCATCTGCTATTCTATTCACAAGATGTCCATGAAATTTCGTTAATGGAAAGGCACTGGACACAGGCAGCATCGTCAGGCCACTGTGGATTGTGTTGACTGTGCCATCATCATCAGCTGAACCAGTCAGGCTGATTCTTCTCTCATCTCATTTGCATGCTCATTGTTGGGTTCCAGTTTGGGTGCTACCCCTCAGGAATAGGATCTTAGAGTCATTGGTCTTGGAATGAGCAATCAATGACAGAGGAAATTCAATGTTGATAAGCACAAAGCAATGGACATAGGAAAAAGTAATCTTAATTATATATACACAATGCTGGGTTGGTAGGCGTCACCTCTCAGGAAAAGGATCTTGGAGTAATTGTAGAAAATTCATTGAAAACATCAGCATCAGCAGTCAAAAAGGCAATCCGAATGTTAGGAATTTTAAGGTAAGGGTTAGAAAATTAGATGGAGAATAATATTGCATTATTAATTATTATTGTTGTTTTGTTTTGTTTTTCTGTTATTATTATACTCCACCCTATCAAAACATTGGTTCAGGTTGACTTACAAGAATTTTGGTGGGGTGGGTATAATTATGGAGTCACTATTGTGGTTCCATTAGTTGAGGCAGAGCTAACATTCTTCATTGAGAGGCCCATTGACTTCAATGGTCCGCCCTGGGGCACTCTCCTCTGGCTTGCGACCTGATGTTGACGGGGTTTTATCTTTGATCATGCGCTTACAGATGCAGATGGCCGCATAGGACAAATATTGAATAGGTTAAGTATGTGCAATGGTCTGACATTTGGTGACTGATGAGATGTGAAGATGTTTTTTGTTAAGAAAAAACCCAACATGCGCATAGGCTGTATTTGTCAAGATAAGGCTGCTTTTATACAAGTGGGTCGCAGTTCCATGACCCGCTTGCGCGATTTTTGAAAATCCCATGAGGCAAGAGTATACGTGACGATGGATGCGATCACGCGCATTCAAGGCGGTCGCACATTGTTTGCCGACCGCAAACTAAATACCTTGATGTGTGAGGTATTTAGTTCGCGGTACACAAACAACGCGCGACCTCCTTGAATGCACGTGATCACATCCATCGTCATGTATAGCGGGATTTTGAAAAATCGTGCAAGCGGGTCGCGCAATTGTGACCCGCTCGTATAAAAGCAGCCTTAGTCATGCATGCGCATGTAACTGACTAGATATTGACTAGACTAGTCGATAGTAGAGAAAAGACGTGACGAGAGAGAGAGAGTGAAGAGTCATGCATGCGCATGGGAATTGGACTGTGGGGATAGCAGGTCCCTGGCTCCTTTCCAGTAAAGCAATTCTCTCCCGTGTTAAGGGGGGGTCTAGAGCCATGTTTTCGTCACTGTGCCTCCCTCCCACCCTGATCCCCAGTGCCCACCTGCCCCTCTCCACCCCACTGTGCCTCTCTCCCACCCTGATCCCCGGTGCCCACCTGCCCCTCTCCACCCCACTGTGCCTCTCTCCCACCCTGATCCCCGGTGCCCACCTGCCCCTCTCCACCTCACTGTGCCTCTCTCCCACCCTGATCCCCGGTGCCCACCTGCCCCTCTCCACCCCACTGTGGGTATTTTCAGACATTACAAGATCACGCTCAACCACGGTGAATTCCCACATGGTGATCGTGGTTCCGTAACGTCTGTTGGGGGGAACGGAAGCTGCCCGCCAGATGTTCACCCCCGTGAATCACGGGGGAGGGAATCACATTGACCACGCAAATGGAGGTCCTGCCAAGACGATCTCCGTTTGCGTGTTCAATGTGATTCCAGCCCGTGATCAAGGGGATCGTCTCGTCTGTCCCCCAACCACGGCCCGGAATCAGCGGCAGGATTCCGAGCCGTGGTCAATTCCCCGGGGGAGCGGGCGGGCACGTCTGTTGGACGTGCCGGTTTGATCCCGGCGGGGGATCAATGGGTGATTCCCCGTGGTTGAGCGGGCCTGTATTGGCCCCATCACATCTGAAAATACCCTGTGCCTCTCTCTCACCCTGATCCCCAGTGCCCACCTGCCCCTCTCCACCCCACTGTGCCTTCCTCCCATCCTGATCCCCAGGGTCCACCTGCCCCTCTGCACCTGAGTCATTCATATGATGTCTTTTATTGGACCAACTTCTCTTGCTGAGAATATGCAAGCTTTAGCACAATAGAGGGCCCTTCCTCAGGCTTGTGGAAAGTCAGGTTGCATAACTGCACCAATAGAAAACTGCTCTAACAGAAAATATCATCTGAACTACTTTGTAAATATATATAGAGAGAGAGAGAGAGACAGGTTTTTATTTCCCTCCTTCCATCCCAGTCCCCACTTTCAGCCCAGGATACATTGTTTATTTATTATTAAGCATTTATATAGCACCAGAAGTGTACCTGGTGCTTTACAATTATTTTTGGAGACAGGTTCCTGCCTAGTGAGGTTACAATCTAAGATGGACAAGGGTGAGGGGAACACAGGGAGATACAGACGCATACACATATTCTCATTTTACAGATGGGCAATTGAGGCTGAGAGGTTGTGACTTGCCCAAGGCCACCCAGTAAGCCCATGAGTAGGATGGTATTTAAACCTCCCAGGTCTACATCTGGCACCTTAGCCACTACACCACACTGGCTGTCACCAGTGAGATCCAGAAATCTTTTCATATTGGAGGGGTGGTGGTCTAAAAGCTGACTGCCACTGCCCTTCTGCAGCAGTTACGCACTGACAATGCAGGCAGTAGAGCATTGCTTGATTAATGATGCCCGTCAAACACCTGTAGTTTCTCTGTTTGAGGCCAACCTGAAACTAGCGTGGCCAGATATGCAAATTTTAGAGGACACTTATGAGAAACACAGGTTGCAGGACTGCATTGGAGTCAATGCAGCCCTGCAACCTGTATTTCTCATGTGTCCTCTAAAATTTGCATATCTGGCCACCCTACCTGAAACTGAATAGGCAGGGCAAGAGAATTCAAGGAATAATCCTACTGGCAGTTCAGAATGCTGTCCTCAGTGAAGTGATTGACTCAGCTGCACTGACTTTAATGAGGGAGCACTCCACCCTCAGTGTAATTTGGGGAGTTTAGGAAAGAGAGAGCCTTGGGGTTACCTACAGTGTCTGTGGAGTGAGTTTCAAGCTGAAGCGTATGCGGGGGGTGCATCAAGGGGACGAGCATGGGATTTTCAAATGACATGTGTTCTCAGGCAGCAGGGGAACATCCAAGGCTTGGTGCATGTGAAACAGATACTGTATGTATTTAACGCATCTGAAAATGATTCCCTCACACCTCCACTCATTACGGAAGGGGCTGAGATATAGAAAGAACAATAACAACTTGCAGCTTAGGGTATGATCTTCCGGCAGGACAGCACGCAGGCTAGGATCCAGCTCTTCCTTGTGCAAAGCAAATATTTTTCAATGCTGCATGTGCTTATCCAATATTTGCTAGTGTCCCATTTAAGAGTCCCAAGGGCCTGGGTGCTGACAGGACAAAATGACAAATGACAAAACAAAAAAACTGTCCCTGCCCCAAATGAATTTACAACCGAAATCCCCCCCCATAATGTAAGAGTAACCTACTGGTTCCCAAACTTTTTGCATTCAACCCAGGGCCTAGCATTCACAGGGCTGACGGGGAGAAGGAGAAGATTTCCAAGACACAGGAGTGTGGAGACTGAAGCAGAGGGGGGGAGAGAGTCTTGTGGAGGCAGAGCTTATTCAGGTAAGGGTGGTAGGGTTCTGAAGGCAGTGCCCGTCCTTCAGAACCCTACCACCCTTATCAGTGCCTGTCCTTCAGAACCCTACCACCCTTATCAGTGCCTGTCCTTCAGATGATATGGCCCATAGTTTGGGAACCTCCGTGATGAATCAATAGAATTTTAAGCATACTTGTACCAACCAGATTTTCTCTTGTTTAATTGCAATCAGAATGAAATTGATTCATGGATATTGTGTATATATGAGTTTGATAAAGTATAGTGCCTAAGACATGACAGGACATTGAGGTGTGAAAACGAGTCCTCAGTTTGTTTTGGACTCAAGTCATTCGAAAGGAGAATAGAGCTAAAGGAAAAAAATCCTCCTGTATTTGAAATGATCTTGACCTTTTGCTTGACACACGGAACCATCAATGCTGTGTTTTTAAAGAAATAAGTGTATTCATGCAGAACGTGTATTGCACCTTCTGCAGATGAGGTTACCATCCCAACTAGGGGGGCTAGATAAGCAAATTTTTGCAAGAAACTTATGACAAACGCATGTTGCGGTGCAGGGCCTGCATTGGTGTCTGGCAGAATGGAGCTTGGGGTGGGCTGGGGTTTGGGGGTAGCAGCCTCAGAAGAGCCATGGAGTGCAAAATTCCTAAGTCCGCCCCTCTGGGTTAACCGTGGGGGTCTGTCTCTTCCACAGCACCGCCTGGACGGGAGCAGTGGCTGCTATTTCCCTCGGTTTCCATGTGTGCATGTCGTTTTCGTTATTACAATAATGATAACGACAACCAAGAATAACAACGATAACGAAAACGTCAACCGAGAATACCAAAAATGACAACCAAGAATACAGATACCAATATCTATATCGATACCGAAAACAATTCCAAAAACAATAACGAGAAACAAAAACGACAATGTTGTTATCATTGTCGTTATTATTAGTGCTGTGGCAGTTGGGTTTTGGAGGGAAAATGTGGAGAGGGGAGGAGGGAGCCGACATCTCAGAGTCTTAATGGTGTTGAACTCTTGAGCTGTGCCTGTGTTGGGAGGGGCGAGCAGCTCAGCAGTATCTGATGGATGTATCGCTGGCCAATGAGCAGGCCCCAGCAGTCTCATGGCACTCTATGTTCTCACCTTGGGCCAGTCACAATATTCTCTCAGCCTAACCTACCTCACAAGATTCTTGTGAGGATTAAAAGTTGTGTTCTATGTAAAGTGCCATGGCAGGGGGACACTATATAAAGATGATTAGTAGTATTTATTTATTTTATAAATTTGTATCCCGCCCCTCCTGCCTCAGGTAGCTCCCTTATTAACTGTAGCATTAATGATTAACTAATTAATTCAACTCTTTAATCCTCACAACAACCCTGTGAGGTAGATTAGGCTGAGAGATCTGTGATTGGGACCAAGGTCACCCACTGAGTTCATGGCTAAGGTGAGACTTGAACCGGGGGGGGGGGGGGCTGCCCCTTCTCCCAACCCAAGTACGACACTCGTAACCACTACCCCACCCTGGCTCATCCCTGTAGAGAGCCTGATTCCCCTATTGAAGGCTGTACCTGACAAGGCAAGTCAATGGTGCCATTTCTCATCACCCAGGCTTCAGGGAGAGGAAGACGGGCCACAGGCCACTTCCAACCCCCATATAAATCCACAATGTGCTGTGAGTGCTGTTGTGTGCAGTTTCAGTTGCCCCATCTCAAAAAGGACAGAGCAGAAATGGAAAAAGTTCAAGGAAGAGCAACACAGATGATCAAAGTCTAAAACGGCTTCTGTCGGTACGAGGAGAGGCTCAATAGGTTCAGGCTCTTTAGCTTAGAGAAGAGACTGCTAAGAGGGGGAGATGAAAGAAGTTTACAAAATCATGGGCCCTTTTTACATGGGCCACAGCGGCGTGGGGGGGTTGGTGTGCGCCGCGATCCATGTGCAGGGGGGGGGGGGGGGGTGTAGACGGGCTCACACCCACCTCCACCCATCTACACAGTTCAGTTCAGTTCAAATGTATTTGTTTCAACCATAGGTTATAACAATAATAGTATACAAACCTGCATGACCGTAGGCCATTACAACACAAAAATGACATAAGCAATAAAATTAAAAACAACATAAACTAAAAATTAAAATTCATTCCAAAACCCTTTCAAAAGACCCTTTTTGAATGGCCCTGGGAGGCACCACAGTGCGGGGGGATGTGTGGAGACAGTCGCCGGTGTGTGCAGCCCGTCGCACGGACGCACACCCACCTCCATTTTCCTCAATGCCTCTGTGCATGGGCAATGGGCGGAGCGCAGGGGTGCACATGCACCCCCTCCCATCCCCACCAGTGGTCAAACGGACGCCCCACCCCTCGCCCACCTAGTCGCCCACATGGGTGAGAGGGAGGGGTGTCATGTGAAAAGGGAAAATGTCAAGTACAGCCATAAACGCATATTCAGTAATCAGTAATCCAATTGCCCCAAGATTATTTATTCAAAGTTGACCTTCTTTTGATAGCTGCTGTCAGAAACTTGGCAACAGAGGCAGTAATAAATGGAACCTCATCCCTCAACAGAAAATGCAAATATAATTCATTGGACCAACCAGGATAAGTGTTCAGAACGGGGGTAATTGAATTGGCCTGGAGTTCACTATGATACCTACATTTAAAGAGTATGGGACTCATTGTTTCTACTTCCCCTGACCCACACGGGCAAGTACAGTCCTCAAATGGGATCGCCATATAGCGTCCCACCAAGCCTGCTGATGGGAAAGTATGAAGGCAAGCCCAAGAAAATGGTTTCCTATGCTTGAGATACAGAAGATTGGAATCCAGACAGATTTTGGATTCATAATGGCACAATAGTAGGCAGAAGAGGCAGTAGAGCTAATAATGGTATCATCAGCCCGGCAATCTACATCCCATAATCACTGCCGTACTTCACGTTTAGCCCCAAAGAAACCCAATGAGAGGGAGTGGAAAATCCTAAAGAAAAGACCTTGGCCTGGACTTCTTCAAACTAACAATTAGGACTCTTATCGGATAGCACAAGTGAAAGAAGGCCGGAAGTATCCAGCAATCTCATCCTCAATCATTTATAAATAGGGTGCGACCAAGCCCTGGTGGCAATTGCAGGGGAACCCCACTCCAGACGCAGCACTACATTAGGCACACGTCGAGGAGCAGAGAGCAAAGCTCTAAGGACTCTTGATTGCACTACTTCAAGCTCAAATGATCTTTCAAGTGCTCATAATTGGGGCCCGTACAATAGTTGGGACAGAGATTTGGCCTCAAACACTTTATATGCTGGGAGAATCAAATTGCCACCTTTTGATCTAAAAAACCACAAAATACCTGCTGGGCTTTTGTTTGCCCATTCTGTGGCCAACCTTTGCCGAACTACCCAACTCCCTGACTACTGCAGAATCACCCCCAAATATTGAAAGGAACAAACATGCTCTATGGCATGTCCGTCCGTGAACCATCTATGCCTAGGTCTCTTCTTAGAGAAGATCATGACTTTTGTCTTTTTGCTGGTTGCTTCATGCGTGGGGGATGGGTGGAGGTGGGTGTGCATACGTGTGCACGGGAGTACGCACACGCACCCACCCACCGCGGGATTTACACGAGACTCACCCATGCACGAACTCCCAGATTTCTGGGTGTTCACGCATGAGTGTCGCCTGTGTAAAAAGAGCCATGAACGGTGCAGAGCAAGTAAAGAGGAAGCTGCTATTTATTTACCCCTTCTATACTACTAGAACGAGTAATTCTGCACTTAGTAGGCAGGTAACCTGTAGAACTCCTTGCCAGAGGATGCTGTGAAGGCCAATAGTGTAACTGGTTTCCAAAAAAGGACTGGATAAATTCTCAGAGATAAGTCCATCAATGGCTATTAGTTGAGTTGGTCAGAGGATGAGACCGGTCACTGTCGGGAGTGGGGAGTGGATCACGCCGTTATGGTCTGTTGTGCACTTCTCCAAAGCAACCAAAGGTCTAGATTGGTGTCATTGACACAGTATTGTTCTCATGTGTGTTGTTGGGTTTTAAATGTCCTTGTTTTAACTAGTGTGTTCTATTATTTGTGCTTTACGTGAAATCGTTCATGTTGCAGACTCGGATTCAGAGATCAGTCCGTTTATTCATGGAGCAGCCCGTGGTGTCCCTTTCTGTGAGGTAACATCATTCAAATATTCTTTTAAAATATTTTAATTAAAAAAATACAAAAATGGAAAATAAATGTTGACACCAAGATTGCTGGGAGTGGTTGGTCCATCTAGGTGTCAGGGCTGGGTCTTGAACCCCCAGCCCTGCAAGATTGAAGAGCCCCACCTTAAGGGCTAGTGCTATCACGGGCTGTGTTAACAGCCCAGTATTCTTCCCTGTGTCTTGCTTCGTGTCTCCACCCCCTGTGTTGCCACGCCCTTCCCCAGCTGTGCCCGTCCCCCCTAGCCTTGCCTCCCAGCTTCCTGATTGGCCACAAGGTAGCATTTAAACCCTAGTGTGGCCACAGGAAGCTGTGGGAGCAACTGCTCTTACCCCCAGAGTGCACATTGGTGTGGAACACGTGTGCACCCTACCTTGTGTCTAGGGGGTCCCTCTCTCTTTCCCTCCCCCTCCCCCTGTGTATTTGCTGGGTATCTGTTGTATGTGTGACCCCTATGGACCCTGCACTTCTTTCCTTTCTTGTTGTCTGTATTATAATTATTAGGGGTGGGACCAAAGTGAAAAAACTGGGTATCGGTTTTACCGGTTACCGGTTTCAAAAAAATCGGTTTTATCGGTAAAACTGGTTTACCGGTACCGGTTTTTTTCCATTGATTTCAATGGGGAAGTGTCCCCATTGAAATCAATTTTTTTAAAACCCAAACCTCCCCTCTCCCCCTCCCAGGCTGTGCAGGTGAAAGGGAGAACACCCCCCCACCCACCCTGCCAGCCCAACTTGGTTTTTTGTGGGGTTTTTTAAACTGGCGCCGAACCGCCGGACCTGCGGGCTCTGGGCCGCCGCCACACCAGCAGCTGCCCGGCGGCAGCCAGGGCTATTGCTGAAGGAGGCAGCTCTACTCTGGGAGCCTTCCCGACGATATCAGGCACTGTGGCACCCTTTAAACCCCGATCGCCTTTTACCTGCGCTGCGGGTGGTGGCGGCAGCAGCAGCGCGGCGCGGCTCCGGCTTCAGCGCTGTCTTGTGGCTTCAGCGCTCACTAGGCCTTCTGGGGAAAGAAGTTCCGGGGAAAGAAGTAAAAGGCGATCGGGGGGCGGGGGGTTAAAGAGTGCCACAGTGTCTGATATCGTCAGGAGGGCTCCCGGAGGAGAGCTGTCTCCTTCAGCAATAGCCCGTGCGGTCCGGAGCCCGCAGGTCCGGCGGTCCGGCGCCGGTTTAAAAAAAACAAAAACAGGCTGGGCTGGCAAGGTGGGTGGAGGGGTGTCCCTCCTTCCACCTGTGCAGCCTGGGAGGGGGAGGGAAAGTGGTTTGGGGGGGGTTTACATTGCGGCCATTGATTTCAATGGCCACAATGTAAAAAAAATCCGGTGCCGGAATCGGCACCGATACGGGGAATTCTTGGATCTATCCGATATCCCCGCTACTGCCAAATACCGGCAGTATCGGATATCAGGAGATCCAAACTTCCCACCCCTAATAATTATAGTTCTTGTTGTCCTTTGTGTGTAACCTGTTAAGTGTCCTGGTAGGATTGAATGTTGTCTCCCCTGTTGTCCGTGTTGCTGTCTGGTTAATTCTGTGTTCCCTCATCGCCCTCATTGGTCTCCCTTCCCCCGTAGCTTTGTTCCCCTATACCGGTGCATTGTTTTCCCGTAGTCTTGTGTTCTTTGTTGCCCTGTTTGGTCTCACTTCCCCTGTAGTTGTGCATGGTTTTCCTGCAGTCCTGTGTTCCTGGTTGCCCCGTTTGGCTTCACCCTCCTCATTGCCTTGTTCCCCTATAACCCTGCTTGGTCTTGTTTCCCCCCAGGGCCTTGCCGTCCCTGGCAGCCTCCGTGCTTGGCGTTCCCCCTGTAGCCCTGCCGTACCTTATTCCTCTTTAGCTTGTGTTCCCTTTGTGTCTCACTTCCCTCTTGCCCTGTCCCCTGCCTCCCTCCTTCTATCCGGCATTCCCTCTTGTGGCTCCTCAGAACTTCTCTTCCCTCTTTTACTCCTGGAGTTTCTCTCTTGCTCTCTCTTGTTTCTGTAACCTCAATGATGAGCCGCGCATTCTGAAGTTGCGTTCCCCAGCTGATAAGGACGAGAGCAGTCTCGAAACAC
>QEPC01009666.1:274534-290084 GCA_003113815.1 Sphenodon punctatus
CCCCCCCCCCCCCCCCCCCAACTTAACCATTGTATTTTTCATAACTGTTCCTTAAAAACTTGCATAAGGGGCAACCCTAGATGGAGCCACCATGGAGTGAGAGCCCGGGGCCTCAAACTGTGAAGGGGGCCCTTTGCAAGTGGCCTGAGTGTTGCTAGGAAATTTTCAGAGGGGGAGGGAGCAAAGCCAGCACTCTGCCCCACCCACTCTGAAAATTTCCTAGTGGGGCTCAGGTAGGGTTACCACCTATGCACGTTTTTAAGGAACACTTATGAAAAATACATGTTGCAGGGCAGCAGTGCAGGCCCTGCATTGGTTCCTAAGGCGGCAGTGCAGGCCCTGCATTGGTCGCGCAGCGGCGGCGCCATGACAAGCCGCCCCTCTCAAGTAGGGGCTGCAATGAAAAGACATGGAAACTGCCTTTGGCCTTGTTATTCCAGCTCCAGCCACTAGATGGCCTACTGAGCTGGCAGGCAGGCCCCCAGCTGCTGTCAGCGACACACAGGGGAGGCTGGGGGGTGAACTGAAGCAGGGGTAGCTCATTAGGTCCCCATGAATAATACCCACAATGCTGATTACTGTATCAGGTGCTGCCTGAGTATCGATCAGGCACCCGAATACCCCCCAAATGCCAGGTATTATCATTACTGAATTATTGATTTATTTACCGATTGGTAAATCAATCAATCGTTGGCCTAAGGTGCCGACGCAGGGTCTGCAACATGTATTTTTCATAACTGTTCCTTTAAAAATGTGCCTAGGTGGCAACCCTAGCTCCAACTGCTGGCCAGATCCCGTTCGTGTCAATCAGGGGTGGGGAACCCCTGGGACCAAATGCCCAGGGACCAAATGCAGCCTGTGGCAAATTTTTATGTGGCCCCTTTCAACTTCCTGGATCTGGTCCCTGGAAAATGATCTCCAGGGAAGGGAGCAGAGATGAGGTCATGCAAACAAGGCGAGGGGACAGTTCCATGGCACAGATCCATGATTTGGGCCCTCCTTCCCTGGAGTGCATCCCTTAAGCACCCCCGCCCCAACTTCTGTGCGGCCCTCGGAGCTTGGGCAAGCTTTCAAAGTGGCCCCCCGGGAGGGAAAAAGTTCCCCACCCCTGGTGCAAATCATAGCACTGATCTGCTGAAACCCAGTTGGTTAAACCTACCTGGCACCCTTCAAGCACGATGCTGATTTTACATCCGCTGAGGCTGTGTTGCCACTGGCCTCCCCCTTCCTCCCCCTGTCCCAGGGATGGTGCTGGGAAACCCCACAGAACGAGGATCCCTTTGAAGATAATAACCTGGTGCTGGAGACTGGATGGCGGGAGCTTCGGTGAGGAGAAGACAATGGAAAACATCAACTCAGCACAGCAGCGGGGCCTCTGCGGGAAGATGCTCGTTCTACCCTGTCGTCTCATCACTAACATGTACTCTGCCTTAATGAGGCTGCATCAGCCAATTAATTCACTTCGATCATCACTGGTCAAATGGAAGCAGAGCAACACAGGCAGGACTGTAGACAGGCCTGTCAGCAGTGCCCAGGCAAAGATGCCATGGGAGCTAGCAGGAAGGGAAAGAGACAGAGAAATAATAGCAAGATGGGGGACTTGGACATACATTCATATAATTCTAGAGATGGAAGGAAATAAAACTGAAAATATCCTAATGCTACTATATAAATCTATAGTGCAACCACACCTTGACTATAGTGTGCAGTGGTGGTCGGCCCATCTCGAAAAAGATATAGTAGAAATGGAAAGGTACAGAGAAGAGCAACAAAAATGATCAAGGGCGTGTGACAGATCCCATACAAAGAGAGACGTGATTGGTTGGGGCTCTTCAGCTTGGAGAAGAGATGAATGAGAGGGGATAGGAAAGAAGTTTATAAAATCATGAGTCGAGTTGAATGAGTCAATAGGCAGTTGTTGTTTACCTCTCAAATAGTACTAGGACTAGGTGACGCTCCATGAAACTAAACTGGCAGCAGATTTAAAAACACCCAAAGAGGAAATACTGTCACGTTTGTTAGGAAGCAAGTTGTTGCTGGAGCAGAGCCTAGAGGCAGAGCTAGGTTGGAATTGGGCCCCCTGGCCCCATTACCTTCCCTTCCAGCGGTGCGAGAGACAGCTGCAGCAGCCCCCAGGAATGTTCCAGCCCCCAACAGTAAGAGCTGCTTGGCTGATAGCCATGAATGGACCTAGCCTCCAAGAACGTGTCCAACCCCTTTTTAAACCAAGCTACACTACCGGCCGTGACCGCTCCCTCCGGCAGTAAGTGCCACACATTCATTGTGCGCTGAAGGAAAAAATACTTTCTCTTCTTTGTTTTAACTCTGCTGCCAGTTAATTTCCTGGATTGTCCCTTTGTTCTAGCACTGTGAGAGAGGGCAAATAACCGATCCCTAGTTCCGTGTTCCACCCCACTGGGGATTTGATACACTTCGATCCTCTCCTCTCTCAGTCACCCCTTCTCCAAGCTGAAGAGCCCCAACGTAGCCGGCCTCTCTTCATACAGGAGCCGTTCCATAATCTTGATCATTTTGTTGCCCTTCTCGGTACCTTTTTTTTATTTCTACTACGTCTTTTTTCAGACGAGTTGACCAGAACAATACTCCCGTTGCCGTCAAACCATAGATCTATATAGAGGCATGACGATATTTTCAGTTTTAGTCTCTATCCCTTTCTGAATGATTCCTAACATTCCATTTTTTGATGGCCACCGCACATTGAGCATGAGCAGAAGATTTCAACGTATTATCCACAATGACTCCCAAGATCCCTTTCCTCAGCGGTAACTCCTAATTTAGAACCCAGCATTGTATTCATATAGGCCCTTTTCACACAGACACTCTAACACTGATAAAATGGGTGTTACATTTTATTATACATGTTGCAGGACACCCATTGAACACACGGTATAATAAAATGTAACACCCATTTTATCTGTGTTCATGTGTGTGTGAAAAGGGCCATCGTTTGGGTTATTTTTCCTTATGTGCATCCCTTTGCCCTTGTCCACATTCAATTTAATCTGCCATTTAAATGCCCAGTCTCACAAGATCCTCCTACAATTCTTCACAGTCTGCTCAGGTTTTAACTGCCTTGAATAACTTTGTGTCATCTGCAGATTTGATCACCTTACTCATTACTCCCTTCTCAGATCATTCATGAATATATTAAACAACACCGGTCCCAGTACAGATCCCTGGGGAACTCCACTAGTTACTTCTCTCCACTGTGAAAATGGACCGTCTAGTCCTACTTTGCGTCCTATCTTTTAGCCACTTGCTGATCCAAGATAGCACACTGCCTTTTATCCCATGGCTCTTTAAATTTTCTCAAGTCTCTCTCATGAGGAAGATAAACACCTTCTGAAAGTCCAGATACACTATATCAGCCGACTCCCCCTTATCCACCTGCTCCTCCATGAAACTCCCCACTCCAAAAGATAGTGGTGTGAATTAACCCCAAATGTAACAAATTTAAATTAAATTTTAAATGAAAATGACCATCAATGAGGCACGATCCCTGTTGCCATTGGTCTTTGAAAGGCTTGTACATGCAGTTGTTAAAACTCAAGCTGTCGTCATGCTCGCCGCATTCGCTTAGGGGAAAGGAAACCATCTCTAACACACACACACATCCAGTTTGTGCAGTTTCCTTCAGCCTGCTTTTCAAATGAGACAAACAGGTGGAACATACAGGAAACCAGAATGCAAGGGGAAACCATCCACCCCCTTGCTCATCTGAGGTGTTTTAACATAGTGGAAACAGTTGTGCTGCTAGGCTGTGTGGGCCGGAGGGCTGTGGTGGGCTCAGGCAGACACACACACACTGCAAAGGGGGCAGGATTTCCATGGTGAGGGGGCAGCCTTATCGTGGTGGGGCAAGAGCCCCTCTGCAGGCACCATGAATGTGTTAGGGGGGGGGGGGACATACTGGGGAGCCGTGGCACTGCTTCAGGGAGTCTGCTGGGAGCTGCTTCGGGGCCCGCTGGGAAATTTTCAGTGGGCGGGAGTAGAGTGCTGGGCCTGCTCCCCCCGCCGACATTTTCATACCCTTTGAGAAGCCCCCACCTCCAGGCCTGGGCTCCTCTGAGGCCCCCTCACTCCATGGTAGCTATGCCCCTGATGTGGGCTGTTTATTTTCCTGATCGGCCGTGCTGGGCAAACAGCCTCCACCCAGGGAAAGAGGAGAGGAGTTCTAGCCTCACAAGGTAAAGTTATCCGAGTCTTTTTCTCGGGACATTTCCACATGTTCTTCAGGCCTATAGCAAGGGTGCGGAGAGCACAGGGATGGCCTTGAAAAGGCAGGCCCCAGCGTTGGGAGTGGGGCCAGGAGGTCCAGGCCAGACCAGAGAAGGCACCTGGAGGAGGAGACTGGGGAGTGGGGAATGAAAGATGGGTGTTTGCACCGGCCTGATCCCTTCCGAGCATGATGACATCATGACACTTGAGGAAATGGGTGGAGTCACATCAGAAAGGGGGCGGGAACCCTCTTTGCCTCCCCTCCTTTCAGGTGCGACCACACCTTCTTTCCAAGCACCACGCTGTCACAATCAGTTGGGGCAGGGCGGGGTGGAGCAAAGTGGCTCTCCTGTCCCACCATGAATGTTAATTCTGCTGACACCCTTGACAGGAGATGGCCTTCCATGGCTTTAGGGGTGGCCGCAGAGCAGTTCCCATATGAAGAGAAGCTTGATAGGTTAGGGCTCTCCAGCTTGGAGAAGAAACAACTGAGAGGGGGGATAGGATAGAAGTTTATAAAACCATGAGTGGTGTGGAACGCGTAAATCTGGAACAGTTATTGACCCTCTCAGATAGTACTAGAACTAGGGGACGCTCCATGAAACTAACTGCCGGCAGATTTAAAACAAATAAAATAAAGTATTTTTTACTCATTCTACAATTAACTTGTGGAATTTGTTGCCAGAGGATGTGGTCAAGGCTAGTAGTACAGCTGGGTTTTAAAAAGGATTTGATATGTTCTTGGAGAGTAGGTCCATTGGTGGTGATTAGCCAAGTAGGTTTTGGGACATAAGTTCTTACTGTCGGGAGTGGGAGTGAACAACAGGAAATGGATTGCCCATTGGGACCTGTTGGGTACTTCTCCCAAGTGACCGAGACTGGCCTCTGTTGGAGACAGGATGTTAGGCTCAATGGTCTGTTGGTTTGACCCAGTATGGCACTACTTAGTTCTTGTGTTAACCAATGGTCACACCTTTTTCTGTGGAACACAAATTCTACTGCCTCACCATGCCTACAGAAAAACCACAGCCAGAAAGAACTTTCACTTTCCCCCACTTGGTGAGAAAATAGGAAAGATAAAAGATCAAAAGGTATTTATTTTATATAAAAAATGTACAGTTTTAATTCCTATATTTGTGGGAGGGAGGGAAAGACCGTCCTAATTTTGCCATAATAGCTTAGAATCACTGCAAACTGTAAAAACAAAAGTTTTATATATTAAAAAAACAATTTTACATTTTACAATTTTCTACACACATGCAAAAGGGATCAGCTCTGTTAAAAAAAATTTTTAAAATTCAACAGAAACAAGAAAGAACAACAAAAAAAAATCTTTTCCTAAATTCAGAAGGGGGGGGGGGGTGAAGCTACATTTATACTCTCGAGCCAATGCAAAGTCTTTTTGTCCTTAAAATAATTCATCCCAGTAACACGGGTCCATGGAAACACAATGGTGACTTCGCATAGCGTTCACAATTCCGGTCAACGGAAAGTGGTAGAAAAGATACCCCTGGTGGATCGAGGAAAGAGGATGCCCAGCTTGCTAGACAATCCAGATGGGGAGAAATGCTGAAGGTGACTGAAGCCAATGGACATCATGGAGACCAATGTTTGCACCTCACTTCTTTGGTGATCCAGATGTTACGTCTGAACTCATTGTCCTTGGCATGGCAGGTCGCTTATAATTTTGCAACCACTTTGAAGTCTCCTCAATGTAATTCTGGTTTTGGAAGAATTGAGCAAATAAGACACATTTTTGCACTCAAAAATACAGCAAAAGTTCACGTTTCTGACATGCGATTTGTCACGTGACACCTGAAGAGGTGTTGCTACGTTGGGACACGTCCTGACGCTGGAATGCCCCCCAGACCTCTGTCAGCAAAAGGGGATGCAGCTGCAGGGAGTGTGACCCAATTAAACCTGAATAGAGGATCTGTTGCAAGCCACACCCTTGGACACCCAGCTTCATTTGACTCCTGCAAGTGAATGAACCAATTGCATAGCGTTTTTAGCTGAAGATGTTTTAACAAGAAGGATACAAGCTGCATTGAAGCCTGGAATATTTTGGCTAATTTTATTTATTCGGAAATTTTGCTAATGGCAAAAATAGTGTCTTGATAAAGATGGGCATATTCTGGAATCCATAATTTCCTGCTAGCCTGTACAGTATTCGAGAACATTCATTATATAACAAGAGACACCAATTTTATTTGAAGGTGACAAGGCTAATTTTGTGCTTTAATAATTAGGATGGTTAAAATTGAGGGATATCTAGAGTTAGGCCATGATGTACCGTGAAATGAGACATTTTGAAACATACCCAGACTTGGGATTTATAGCAGAGTGGTTCAATTTTCCATGGAAGAACGGAGAAAGCCAGGATTATTATGTAAATCTCCAAAGAGTGAAACAAAAAAAGGATTTGATTCTTGCCCTTAACCTTGTGAAGTCACCGGTAGCAATCATATAAAACCACTTATTTAAGAGAGGGTTACGTGCAAATAGGTGGTTTCAGGATTACGTAAGTGAAAAGTGGATGTAATAGGGTTTGGTGGTGTGTTGATTACACTTTTTGCATAAATCTAATTGAGTACTCAAGGTGTAGAACAATGAAGAACCACGCTTTAGAGTCTGGTTTTGATTGCAGAGCTGTAAATCTGGAGATTAATTATGGACTCTGGCATAAATGAGATCAGATTCCAGGGGAAAGGCAGAGGCCAGATTCTGAGTGCAAGCTAACTGGGGTAAATCTAGAATTGTGTCATTCCCCTCTCTGGAGTGACTCCACATTGCCAAGATGAGAATGAAGTCCCAAGGATGGAAGGAAATTAAATCAAAAGGGGGTGTGGGTAGAGCAAGCTAGATCCCAAGGAAGAGGGGAGTCATGGGACGCTGGAAGGAAACCCAGGAGTCTGGAAGCAGGGAGAAAAGAGGAGGATAGAAGGGATGAGACACAGTGTGTCGAAGTAGATTGGAAAGACATGGGAAACACTGAAGGTCAGAAGAATCAACTGCTGATCTCAGTTTATACCAGTGCAAATGTAGCATAACGCCAGTGTAGCACAAAGTATGGCATGCTGGCTCCCTCTAGTGGTGTGGTGGTGCCAGACCACGCAGAGGTTCATGAGCCTGCCACACTCAACAGAGCTAGCAGGCCAAGCTCTTTTAGCTTAGAGGGTAGAGGTTCATCATCATTCAGGTGAAGCAAGAGGGCCCCAGTTCAATCCCCACTACTGACAGCCCAACTAGGGGTTGAAGGGTTACAATCAGCAGCAGCAGGGACAAGTCACTCTAGATTTACAGCAGCCACACACTGAGAGACTAAGGGTATTTTCAGACGTTACGGGGCCCTTTGGCCCCGTACCGTAACGAACGTCTTCGTTCCCCGCCGGGGTCACCCCGGCACGGCCCAACAGACGTGCCGGGGGGATCCCGGCGGGGAAAGTGGGAGGAGCCGGGGCCGCGCGGCGCAACGTGCGGCCGCACGGCCCCGCCCCCTCCACGCACCCCGCCGCCCGCCCTCCGAGGAGACGGGCGGGCGGCGGGGCCAATGCGGCCGCCGCGTCTGGCCGATCGTGCCACGGCCCGGGATCCCGCCGGGGATCCCGGCCCGTGGCACGCGACCAGACGTTACTTTTTGTTCGCCACGGCCCGCGGTCCATTTGACCACGCTTCCCGGGACCTTCCCCCGGCTAGCCCGGGAAGCGTGGTTCAAATTGACCCCGTCTGCAGATTCAGCGTGGCCAACATCTGGCGCACGCTGTGCAGACGTGCAGGGGCCTTTCGCCCCGCTGCGGGGTTCACCGTGGTTCAGTGTGGTTCAGCGTGATCTCGTCACGTCTGAAATCACCCTAAGTCCCCCATATGGGAGGGGATTGTGCCAGCCTCAGGAACTACTATTTTGACGGTTTAGTAGTTCCCAGCCACTTGTGCCAGCCCATCTGTGCTGAGCAAGGAATTTCAGCTGAACAGAGAATCTTCTGTGGATTTAAAAGCTCAGAGAGAGCAAAGCCTCTTTCTACAGGGCATGAAAGGCCAGTTCTGCAGACAGACAGACATCGGCACACGTCAATGGAGTCACAAAGTGAGGTTTTCTAGAGTGCTGGAGGGCTCAATCCGGCCTAGGGCACAGCATGCTGAGAATCTAGTGGGAACCTGTTCCTCACACTCCAACAGCAGCCATGATGTCACTATGCTTGGAAAGGGTGTGTGGTCACATCGGAAAGGTGCGGGGCACTCCCTCTGGGTGCTTTTAAACAAGATGCTACCCCGCATGGCCGCCCATAAGCCATGCATTCAACCACCTGTCTGAAAGGGGGGGTGGATGCATGCTCCCGTGACCCACAGAGCACTGCCAAGAAATCCAGAGTGTGCTGGCTGGAAGACACTGCTATTACAAGTCATAAGAACTGGCTGAGATTGCTGGAGACAGCATTTCCCTCTCCCCCATGGTCCGTGGCAGAGGGAGTGTGTGGCAGCTTGCTTCCTTGGCTGGGGTAATCACGTTGGGAGCTGCCCGTTAGAATCCCTCCACCTGAGTGGGTGCTTCACGGCAGTGGTGGCCACTGACCCCCACCCCCTGCCCCTCCAATCACCTTGCTCATTTAAAAACACCCGTTGCAATTCCTCTCTAACATAGCCACACCCCTTTCCAAGCACCATGATGTCAGAAGGGGGGGTGTGGCAGAGGGGCTGTCCCAGCCCTTTCCAACATGCCTAGAGTTGTTCTCGCTCAAAATTTGATCCCCGAGACTCTCATAGGCCTAAATGGGAGCCTCGGGGTCAAATTGAGAGAAGTGGCAGCTCTACCCATGCTCCTTCATGAAACTTGGAAAGGGGCGTGGTCATGTCAGAAAGGGTGGGACAGTTTGGAAAGGGGTGTGATCACATCAGGAAGGGCAGGGTAGCTTGGAAATGGGCAGGGTGAAGGGGCTATCCCACCCACCCTCTCTACCCGCACACTGTAAATTCTGCTGGTACCCCTGAACGTCACCACAAAATGGAACCAGGTCAGTGCTCCAGGGAAGCAGATTCGGGATATGACTTCATGCCCCAGCTATATCATGACCTAGGAAGAATGCCCCAGAGGTCAACCTCCCTAGCAGAGGATTCAGTAAGAATCCAGCTCTGGGAAGGCTATTCTCACATGAAACAGGCCGCGTTGAAACTTTGGCCAAGTCTAGTTAACAGGTTTGGGCTGGGAGGTACATCAGGCTCAGTTTGAGTTCAGATTGGACTGGAGTGATGGGTGCCAGCTTAGTACCATACAAATTCAAGACAAATCCTAGATTCTCATGAGAGTCCATGTAGCCTAGGGCAGGGCTATCCAACTTCTCAGCCACCGTGGGCCAGATCGCCTCATGGCAGTTTGCTGACAGGCTGGATTGCACAAATCTCTCTTAACGTGCAGCCAGCATGCTTTATGTCTATCGAGCAGGGATTAGTCAAACCCTGTTCAAGCTTATCAACGCAAACGCTGCTAGTTTCACGTGAAGAGTTTGGAGCTGCTGTTGCATGACGTCATTCTGGAAATTTAGATTTTATTCAGGGAGACATGGCTGCCTGTCACTTGGAACCAACACGGCCAAGGCCATGGTAGGACAAAGGCCATGGTAGGACATGAAAAACAGCAGGGTTTCGGCCTATAACTGCTGCCCAGAAAGGAGAGATCACTGTGCGCCCGCCTAACCTTGCTGTCCCCTGTAGAGCAGCTCCATCCACAAGAGGGCATGCGTCTACTCCCAGCTCCCAGACAGAAGTTCTAGATGGGGACAAGAAAGATATAGGGCTCTGGGGGTGGCAGTGAAGGTAGCAGAGATGGCTGCAGCAACTGGGCTCTCCTTCATTCCAAGAAAGCCAAGTTGGGAGCCATTGCTGTCGTGAAGGCACTCCTTTCTCCTTCAGGACAGTATGGATGGTTGGAAACCCTTGTGGAGCTGAGGTCAAAACACACTTGAAAATTCTGGACCCTTCACGACTCTAACTTGAGGTGACGACTGCGATTGTAAACCACTTGCTCTGGAACAGCCTCGCTGAAGCCCTGTGGGATCCCTAAGTGATTGTGAATCACAGCTTACATCCCTTAAGCATTACCGAGTCCCAGCACTCTAGGAAACCTCACTTGAGGGGTGACTGACATCATCTAGGGATCTGGTCTGATGATTTCAGCCTCAGAAGAAATTCAAGAGACATCTCACGGTTTAGCTGTGATGTGGGTTGTAATGGCTAAGTATGCAGTAGGGGGATCCTGGGGTTCAAGTCTTGCCTTAGCCAGAAACTCACTGGGTGATATGACCTTGGCTCACAATACTCTCTCAGTCTAACCTACCTCATAGGGTTGTTGTGAGCATTAAATGTTGTGTTAGCTGTTATATGGCTCTGAATGCCATGGCAGGGAGCGCTATATAAAAATATTATTATTATTACCTGATAGGATTGTCAGATATGCACATTTTCCCAGGACACTTATGAAAAATACATGTTGCATTGGTGCCGATACAATACAATACATTGGCACCAATGCAGAGCCTGCAACATACATTTTTCATAAGTGTTCTGGGGAAATGTGCATATCTGACAACCCTACCCTCTGGGCCAGGAGGAATGGCGGTTCCATTCCCAATGGCTCTGTGACTAGAGTTGCCACCTCCCTTAGTTCTGACTGGCACTCCCATAAGTCAAAATGGGAAGTCAGGGTCCAAACCATGAACGATGGCAACCCCTAGCTCCGTTTTGGGTTTTGGTTCGGTTATTTTGATATTTCGTTAATGTCATTTCGGCCATGTTCGGCAGTATTGCGCATGTGCCATGGCTGAAATGGTTGTCACTCAAACACCAAAGTGACCAAAATAACTGAATCTCAAACCAAAATGGAATACCCAGTAAATCAGATGTGCAAGTACATATATTAGTCATGGACATTATTCGAGTACTTCTGAAAACGTGACTAATACCCGCAAATGACAAACCCACTACCTGTTCGTCTCTAATTACCACATTCATAAACCTCTTAACACCACCACGAAGGAGATGGGGAGTGGGGGAGAATGATAAAATTCTATCTTTCCTCTTTATTAAAAAATAATAAACCACAGATCTGACTTGAAGGGCAAAAAAAAAATCAAAAAAAAATAAAGGGTCTCTTTTGCCCCTCTTTAAGTCACAGTTCTTTAATCATTTTAGTGCTTAAAAAGAAAAAAATAATAATCATGAAATCACAGTGATGAAATTCTGGTAGGTCCTACAAAAAAGAAACAAACCAAGCCACGCAGCGACAAACACAGTTTTGAGTACCCACAACGCACCGACCTTTTCTCGTCACACCCAGAGTACCCCTTGGTTAAGGAAAAAAACAAACCAAAAAACAGACAGTGGCACAACTGTTAAAAAAGGGACCCTCTTAGAAAAAGGTTGTGAGGTATTTGTAACCAAAGATTCCACATCAGTTGGATTTTAACACTCCCCACCCCCAAATTTAAAAAAAACACCAAAAAACACCACACAGAGACAGCTATGAGAAAGGCCCGCCATAACGTTGGCACTTTCTGCTGGAAATGGCGGGCAAGAAGGGCCCTCGTCTTTCCTCAAGGCAGAAGGTGGCGCTTACGGAATTTACACAGGCTCAAGGGTGGGGTCGGATGGAGTGGCTGAAAAACAGCCGCCTGAGGGAAAGTTTTGGCAGGAAACGACCACAGCCTGAGGGAGAGGTTTGGCGGGAAACACACATACTGACCAAACAGGGAAGGGTCTCTTTACAAAAGGAGATGAGCTGAGCTGGCGGAGTGTCGAATTGCAGGATTCTGGTTCTCTGCCCTGGGGAAAAAGATAGGGAAGGCGTTCTGAAGGGACCAGATAATCCCTTGTTCTCTCCCACCTGATGCAAAAGTTGGGGTCACTAAAATGCATGAAATCAGCAGCTGCGCTAACGCACTGCTATCAGCAGGGACCCATGCTCGCTGTATTTTCCCAATGGAGGCAACGGGGAAAATGCAATAAAGACAGGTCCCTGGCTATGGGGGCAAAGCAAATAAATGCTCATAATAATAATAGATTAAGGAATAAGTGGTGAGTTTTCAAGGGGAAAGAGTGTTGTGTGAAGGAGACCTCAAGTGGTAAGACCAAGGGACCATCAAGGAATAAGGGAAGTAGTAAGTATTTCCACACCACACTCGGAATGTGGGTCTAAGCAGCTACCCATTCTAAGAGTGCTGTGTAAATGAATTCTTCGTTGCAACACTGGAGCTTGTTTCCAGAGCTCAGGGGGCTGTTTAAGGTCACTTTCAGACATTCCCCACCCCCCACGCATATTCTGACTGCGGGGGGGAATGCGCAGTCAGGATATGTGCGGGGATCGGCTGGTCTGAAAGCCCCCCGCACGGCTTTGCCGGCAGACATGTGCAGGGATGCAAAGCAGGAAATCAAGCTCTGCATCCCTGCACGTGACTGCCAGCAAAGCCACGGGGGGTGTTCAGACCAGCCGATCCCCACGCATATCCTGGCTGCGCATTCCCCCCCACGGCCAGAATATGCATGGGAGGGGGAGGGAATGTCTGAAAGTGGCCTTAGTCTGTAAAGCAGGGGTGGGGAATTCTTTCCCACCTTCTGGGGTCAGCTCTCCACCCCTGCAGGGCTTCATCGACCAGAAAGTCCTGGTGGGGTGGGAGAGAGGGAGGATTGTGATCCCCTACAGAGGCAACCTGACCCCTGGCCTGGAATTGTTCTGGGCTGTCTGGTGGGCAGTGGCTGGCAGACCACCGGAGGCCTGTAGCGCATGACCGCTAGGCTGCAGTGAATAGGGGTGCGGAGGGCCAGTCAGTATCTGGCTGTGGGGCACCAAAGGACCCTAGACCAGAGGTTCCCTACCCCCTGCTGTAAAGTCTTCATCATTGGAGTACAAAGCAATGAGAAACAAAAGGAGGTAAGATCTGTCTGGAAACAAGAATCCATGAAACCTGCAATTCATCACTTGGGTCAGCAATTTCTGAGGACAGAATGGCCCGATTCTCATTTGCTTTGAGAGGCAGAGCAGCCCAGCGGAGGTGTTGGGGGGAGGAGACAGTGTAAAGAGAGCCTTAGCGCTAATGGCGAGGGGAGGGGAGGCAGTAAACAGACTTGGGAAGTCAAGGAGGTAAAAACCAACTCCCATTCGGGTCCCTAAAGGAGCCAACTATTTACAAAATAACACAGGGTTTCATTAAAAAGCACAGCATTTTTTTTTTAAAAAAAAATCACAATTTAAACATTTCTTTTTCTCAAAAACTAGTCTTTGTGTGTGTTAAAAGCTCAATCTGGAAAACAACAGAGAAGGTTGGAAGAGGATGTATTTTGTACCCGCAAAAATCAGGAAGGTTGGTCAATTTCTCCTGCCGCTTGGTGGATCGGAAATATGAAGATAGCAGCCATAGCATTTCAGAGGCATATTTTGTTGTGTAACACTCCCCAAGTCTTGCACGAGGAGACGGAGAGATATAGTAAAGAGTCCCAAACATCAGGTGATATTTTCAAAGGCCAGAAACGGGGATGGTTTCCAAAAAGAGAGAAGAACATTCGGAAAGTTCTCCAGACTCAACTGCACTTAGAGAGATGCTGGTGAAGATCTTGATGAAAAGTAGCCCTTGGGGTTTTGGCACGGTGGTTGAGGTCGCTGCTGGCTGGAGCTACCGTCCTTTGTTTGTAGGCACCTTCCGACCTTCTGAGAAGTTGCTACAAGGATCTGGGTTTCAGACAGTGGAGTTTTGGGGGCGAGGGACACACCCCAAATTGGCAGGGGAGGGTCAAGGAGTGGGCAACAAAGATGGAGAGACAGAGACATGAGCACGTTGGAAGGGAAGATGAGACTCTCCCAAAACGTTGGTCTCTCTCAGTTCCAACAGTCATGTCTACAGACTGCCCATTCTCAGAGAGCCCTAGTTCCCCAACAACAACAACCCCGGCCCCCTTCTTCAGTTCACACTGAGGTCTCTGACTGAAGCCGCATGACAAACTTGTGTGACTTGGGGTCCACAAACTCTTCAGAGAGCTTGAAAAAAGGAATCTTCTTGGTGCTCACCACCAGGCTGAAATCTTGTCGCTTCAGGACGAAGACCACCCCGTCCTTCAAGCCATTGGTCACCGGCTCCTCACTGACCAGAGTCCACTGCTTGGCCAGCCAGCGGTCCTTGTGGTACTGAATGGTCGGCCCTGCGCTCAGGTACCTCTCGAGGAATGCCTGGGGCAGGGGTGGAGAAGAAGGAGACATGAGAGGGGCTAGTAGGGGCACCAGCAGAATTACATTTCAGGGGGCAAGAAGGCCTCTTTGTCCTGCCCCTTTCTGACGTGACCACACCTCCTTCGGAGGGTTGTGATGTTATGATGTTTGGAAAAGCGGTGTGGACACGTCAGGAACGGGGCAGGGCAGGTCCTCTCCTCTCCTCCCCATCCCCGTTTCCCCTCACTGGAGCTGCCCTGCTCCCCTCCCATCTTCGCCTGCTAGCTTCCCCACTGCTCTCATCTCTCTCATCCTCCTGAGCTCTCCTCTGGGGCTGCGCTGCTCCCCTCTTGCCCTCCTCACCCCCATTCCTCTGCTGCCCCCACAGCTGCTCCCCCTTATCATCTCCCCCCTCCCGCTACTCCCTCACTGGAGCTGCTGATCTCCTCTCCCCACCCCATCCCTTTAATCCTCTCAGAGCTACTCTGTCCCCTTGATTCCCCTCAGCCAGCTCCCCCCCATCCTGCTGCTGCATCCCCCTTGTTCTTACCTCCCCCCCCACTCTCCCACTCCCCCATCGGAGCTGCCTTGCTCCCCTATGTCCCCTCCCCCATGCTGCCCCGCTCCCCAGATGCCCCCGGTTCTCATCTTTCCCATCTCTCCCACTGGAGCTACCTTCTCTCCTCTGATCCCCTCCCCCGTATTCCCGCTGCCTCCAAGCTGGCTCCCCCCCATGCTTTCCTCTCCCCCATTCCCCTGCTGTTCCCTCCCCCTTCCTCCCTCCCCCTGCCCCCTCCCCCAATGCTGCTCTGCTTCTTCTCTCTCCCTGTTCCCTGGCCCTTGTCTCTCCACACCTTGGGCGTCATGTCATGGGTGATGCAGAACTCCAGATGCTGGAGGATGCTCTCCATGGTGTGGTACGGTTGCTGCTTGGTGGTACGAAGGTATTTCTGCATGGCCCTAGCCATGGAGGCGAAGATGGCCTGGGCTGCCTCCCGCGGGTCCATGATCTCCCGCGGGTTCTTCTGGTCCTCCTCCTGGAGCCGCTTGATGTGCGTGAAAGCTTCCTCCACGGCCACCACCAGCCTGTCGCAACAAGGGACGCAGCAGGTGGCAGCAGCAGGC
>QEPC01009666.1:331417-349464 GCA_003113815.1 Sphenodon punctatus
GGTCAGGGGGGAGTCCAGGAGGACCAAAAAAGAAGGGCGAGTTTCCTATTCTTTCATGCCGTTTGTGTGCAGGCACGATTTAATTTTTTATTTTTATCCCACCCTATCCCGGCTGACAACAGCATCAAACATAAAATACAAAATAAAACCCATAAAAGCCCATAAAATGTTTATAAAACCCCCACCCCACCCCAGGATCTACCCCTGCCTGTTAAAGGCCTGGCCAAATAAATAAATCCTGCGCTGCCTCCGGAAGATGCCCAGGCTAGGACTTTAGGTGAACCTCCAAGGGAAGGGAGTTCCAAAGCTGTATTTCAGCCTTCTCTGCATGCCTGTGTTGTATGGACCTGGGTCAAAGGTGGAATTTGTAAGAGGACGCTCTCAGGTCATGGAGGGACATAAGGAGTAAGGCAGCCCTGTAGATATGTAGGACCCAGACTGTTTAGGGCTTTATAGGTCAAACCAGCACCTTGAATTGTGCTCAAAACACTACTGGCAGCCAATGCCGACTCTGGTGTAATGTGTTCCAGGTGACCCATCCCCATCAAGAGATGGCCTGTCACATTCTGCACGAGCTGCTGCCCCTGAACAGTCTTCAAGGGCAGCCCCACATAGAGCACTTTGCTGTAGTCCAGTCTCAGTACTGAAGGCATGGTTGATGGTGGCCAGATCCTTATCTGAAAGAAAGGGACACAGCCTTCTCATCAGGTGAAGTTGGTGAAAGGCACTCCTGGCCACAGCCGCAACCTGATGTTCCAGATGCAGCTCGGGATCCAGGAGCACCCCAAGGCTGTAAACCTGAGCAACCAGGGGAGACTGGGCCACATCAGTGATGGGCGTCCCAATCCACTCCAGGACACAGGGTCAGCCACCCTTCCAACCATCCTCCCCGCCACTAGACGAGAGGAGGAAATTATTAAAGAGATTCATTTTAGGACAAGGAAGTCCAACTTTCCGCCTGTTTACTGATTGCTTTGGCAAGAGGATCTACATTGTAAACAGAATGGCAGACTAAATTTCCTGCTTATTGTATATAGCAGAGCCTAGTTGTAAAAACGGCTGGAGAAGAAAGCAAACTCCGCTCCCATGGAATTTTCACAGTAAGAAATGGGCTATTCCAAGGATGGAAAACACTTTCACAGCAAATACAAACACAAGAGAAACATCCCCAAAAAAAGAGAACTGGGAGGTGGGAATTTGGCCATCCTCTCTCTTAGTCAGATCACCAACCTGCCGGCCAAAATCTCTAGCTAGGTCAGGGGTGGAGAACCTTTTCCCTCTCAGAGGCCTCTCTGAAAATTGGTACAAGCTCCAAGGGGCTTACAGAAATTGGAAATTGGGGGGGGGCATTCAAAAGAGGATCCAAATCATGAATCTGTCCCCAACCTTCTGTGCATGCCCTCATCTCTGCTCACTTACCCTGAGCTCGGTCTTTCAGTGCTCAGGGGTAGGAAATGGATCCTTGTACAGAAATGGAGCCAAATAAATGTTAGTCATGGGCCACGTTTGGTCCCCAGGCAGGCACTCGAGAATAGGAATAAGGGGTAGATCCATGGCATAAATCCATGAACAAGACTCTCTCCTTTCCTCCCCCATTCTGTGCACCTCCCTTAAGCATCCCTGTCCTCTCCCTCCTATGTAACCCATGGAGCTTGTACTCAAATTGGCCTGCAGGAGGGAAAAGAACCGCTCCTGCAGGGACTTACCGTAGCGCCCTGCCACATCTTTTCACAACCAGACAGCTCTCTCTCACTGTTTACTGTAACCAAGCCAAGAATGTGAACCTGAGTTCTTGCATCCTCATGAATGTCACTTCCCTTGTCTCTCCCTCTGTTCCCCCTTCCCTGTCTCCCCGCCCCCTGACTTTAGATTGGAAGCTCTCGGGCAGGGACCGTGTCTATTATTCTTTGTAAAGCACCAGGTACATCGCTGGCACTATATAAATACTTATAATAAAATAATAATAATAATCACAGATGAAAGGCACAGCTCCAAGGTGTCCAGACATGGGGATGGGTTCCCACCATTCTCCATGCCCCTGCTATGGATGCAGAGAGCAGCCCAAATGATATTCCATAGCAGGGGTTCACACATGCAACCAGGACTCCTAGCCTATCAAGTAGGAGGAAGTCAGGATGCTACCAGTAGACAGGGAAGAGGCTGCTGTTCTTTGGCAACAGAGCTGGAACGTCTAACAGGACTTAACTCCTGCAACCTCCTTCTCACTGGCCTTCCCCATTCTCAACTTGACCCTCTCCCTTCCATTCAATGCCTGGCTGTCAAGATCACCTTGCTCCACACTTTGATTATGTTCCACCCCTTCCTCTCCCTCATCCACTGGCTCCATCTCCCTCGTGGCATCCAGCACAAACTCCTCGTCTTCACCTTCAAAGCTTTTCACACCCTTGCTCCTCTGTCCTCACTTTCTGCTACAAACTTCGCTCCTCCTCTTCTACCACCCTCACCTGTCCCAGACTCCTTCACTCCTTTGCCCCTTTTCCCATGCTGCCCCCCTTGGCCTGGAACTCCCTCTCCGAACACATCCGCTCTGCTGCTCCCTATGATCAAATCCCTCCAAAAAACTCTAGGCTTTCCCTAGCTCCCCACCCCCTGCCCCGCTCACTAATGCTCTTTCTACTGTGCTAGCATTCAGGGTCCCACGTTCCCCTGTAACTAAGCTAAGTGCACGTCTCCTTGTCTCTCTTTACACTCCCCTCTCCCTTGTGTCCCCTAGATTGTAAGCTCCTTTGGGCAGGGACCCATCTCTAATTAATGATTGTTCAGTGCCATTGTTAGATTTACATTGTTCTACACTGTAGAATTACATAGAACTACGTTGTTAGAACTATATAAATACTTAGTAATAAAAAAATAAATTAAATAATCAACGGTCTGGTGTCCCTACTCCTCCTGTAGCCTGACTGGCTTGGGAGAAATTGTCAGCAGACTAGGGGCTGCTCTCTAGCAGGACTTACATGATTGATTTATTTATGTGTTTATTTCAGTGTACTTTATCCTGCACAATAGCAGCTCAGGGCAGCGTACAACAATTATTCAATAAAACCAACAAAATACCAGCTAAAATTATTAAAACCATAAAATACTAAAAAGAGTGGAAATCAAAATCAAATCCTCTCCCCAACCCACCCACCTACCCATCTCCCTCCCCAAAGGCCTGGCGGAACAGCCAGGTCTTACATTGTCTCCGACAATAAATCATTTCTTTATTTATTTCCCCACTCTTCTCAAACGACTTGGAGAAGCTCAGAACAATGAAAATATAAAACACAATAATATACATTTTAAAACATTTAAACCCCAACATCATCCCAACTATCCACTCATTATCCCCACCTACCACCCCTCAACCCCTCTCCCCAAATCCCCTACCCAATCCCACCCAACCCTATTCCTGCCTGTCAAATGCCTGGCCAAACAAAAGGTCTTACATCTCTTCTGGAAGACGAGCAGGCTTGGGCTGAGGCAGGCCTTCAAGGGGAGGGAGTTCCCAAATTGTGGGGCAGCCACTGAGAATGCTCCCCACCCCCGCGGCTGTAACACCTTCACAGGCAGTTGGCACTTGCAAGAGGATGCCCCCGTCGAGCTCAGAGGCCGCGATGGAACGTAAGGGAAGAGGCAGTCTTTCAGATATCTGGGGCGCAAGCCGTTTAGGGCTTGATAGGTTAAAAACAGCACCTTGAAGTGTGCCCAGAAGCTATTGACAGCCGGTGTAGACTCTGGAGCACCTGTGTGATGTGGTCCTGGGAACCGCATTCTGCACCAACTGCGGCTTCTGAACAGTCTTCAAGGGCAGCTGAACACAGAGCGCATTGCAGTAGTCTAGCCTCGAGGTTACGATGGCACGGATGACGGTCCGAATCTGATAAAAAAAGGTCACAACCTTTGCATTCACATATTTTCTCCCGGCCTTGTAAGGACACTTTCACCTACGTGTGAATGTGCTCTAAGATCTTGGGACTCAAACCTTGATTTCTCAGGTCTGCGTCCAACGCTGTCTCTCAGTGGATCCAGCCTCTGCCAGATATAAGTGATAAACATTTGCTTGTAAAGTATGCCACAAAGCCTTGCCAGGAGACAGCCAAAATGTCCGAGAGAGAGAAAGAGAGGTTTCTGTGCAGGGATCAGTAAGAGACATTTGCTTTCACGCGTGCATCAGTTCTGCCTTATTACCTCCTGACACATCCCATTATCTGCAATGTACGATGGTGGGCAGCAGGGTGGGAAGAGAGCCAGGAGGGGCAGGTGCAGGGTGGAGAAGGGGCTGTGGCATGGAAATGCCAGCTGGATGGTTTATTTACAAACAGACGTGACAAAAAACAATTTTATTTTTTTCTTCTTCTCCCAAAAAGGGTCTGGTTTTGTTCCCATTCATAGCTGGTTTATTCCCTAGTGTGTGTCTTGGTGGTGATCACTTATCTCTTCAGTCTTCTTTCTGTTGCTGTAAGAGTAGTTTGTCATTCTTTGGTCATCTGTAGCAAAGCTTGCTAATGTTGGGATGGAGAACTTCAGGCCAGACGACCATAAACAGCCCACAGGTTTTTTTTATGTAGCCCCTTTCCAGTTCCTTGATCTGGCCCCTGAATCCAGTTTCTAAACCCCAAGCACTGAAAATCTAGGTCTGGGTAAAGGAACAGAGAGGGGGGCATGTACATAAGGGTAGGGGGGCAGATCCCCTCTCTGTGCGGTCCTTGGAGTTGATACTAATTTTCAAACTGGGACAGAGACCTGCCTCTCCGCACCCCCAACTTGCTGGGGCTTAGGGTTGCCACCTATGCAAATCTTTAAGGAATGCTTATGAAAAATACATGTTGCAGCCCTGCATTGGTGCCAATGCAGGCCCTGCAACATATATTTTTTTATAACTGTTCCTTAAACGTTTGCATAGGTGGCAACTGTTCTGTCAGGCCCAGCTGTCAGTTGGTCTTGAGTCAGGCATTCTGTCTTCCTGAGCTCCTTGGCCTTGGGGAAAGGTCAGACTCGCCAGATGCAAGAGGCCCTGCCCTCGTGTAGCGCCAGGACATCAAACGTTCCATATGAGGCATGGCCACATTGGAGAGGGGTGGGGAAATTTTAGCCCCGCCTTTTTCTGAGATAGCCCCACCCTATTTTCTTGTAGCCTCCCCCTGGGTAATTATTTTAGGGGTGAGTGTGACTAAAATAACTTTTTGTTGAGGCAAAGCCACAGTGGAATATGGGCAATAGGATACCTTCTATATGATCTGATCAGGAATCCACAACTTGACATTTAACCACTGTTCCCCTGTTCCTTTCTTCGGCAGTTCACACCCACATGGCAAAACCAGAAACTGCTATGTACACAGCTCCCACTTATAATTCATGAACAAATCCCACAGTCAACAAGAATCTCAGGTTTCTCTCTCTCTTTTTTTTTGGTGTTGCTCTCAGCAGCAGGTAACTTATAGCTCCCAACAGTTTCCAGCTGTCAGAGAGACAAATCCTGCCCCCTCAGCCAATAAACCCCTCCCCATAGCAAATAAGCTCCACCCCTCCTGTATTTACATGCAGATACACTCGTCCCAGCATTCCAAGAGCATAAAGAGGAACAGATGCTCTTCTGCTTCTCAATCCACTTAGTTTTTTGTCATTCTCATCATCTTGCCATTGTCCTCTCAAGGGCTTTTCCTGGGAGGCCACCAGGAAAGAGGCTTGAATACTGGCCTTTTTCTCTGACTCTCCTGAAAGGGACAGTGGGACTCAACACCCAAGAGGGACTGTCACTGCTAAGATAGGGACAGTTGGATGTGTACATCTTTTCCCTTGGAGTGGTGGGGGAAGAGCAGGGCTATGCTAAGGTGAGGAAGAAGTGAGGTAGAGCGTGTGGGGGAAAGGGGATCCTGGGGCAGGTAGGTGCGACCCTGTAAGCTTGAGCCAGTGTTCTGTGAGTGGGGCTGGTCTAGATTGCAGCTGATCGTGAGAACACATGGAGCAGAAAGTGCATGGTGCCTGCCACCCTGTTTAGCCTGCTGAGCCCCACCCTCCCTGCCTTTGTGCCCCCCCCCAGGATGGATGAAAGACAGGTGCACTGGATTAAAGGAGAAAAGATTTAGATGACCCCCTCCAGGAGGGAATGCGCAGCCAGGAGATGCGTGGGGATCGAGCCCCCTCACGTGGCTTTGCTGGCCGATACGCACAGGGATGCAGAGCAGGATATTCAGCTCTCCATCCCGGCGCGTGGCTGCCAGCAAAGCCGCGTTGGGGGGGCTTGTCGATCGGCCGATCCCCACGCATATCCTGGCTGCGCATTCCCTCCTGCAGCCAGAATATGTGCCGGGGAGGGGGAAAGCGGCCCTAGGCTCAATGTTAGGACTTTCTAACTACCAGAAAGGCAATGGAATTATTTGCCAAGGGAGGATGCGGAGGTCCTATCATTGACCGTTTTGATCAGGTTCAGCCCCTCCTCTCTGTCCTACACCGGCTCCCTCTACACGAACGCATTCAGCACAAGCTCCTGGTTTTCACCTTCAAGGCTCTTCATGGCCTTGCTCCCCCATCTCTCTCTGCTCATGTATCCCACCATGCTCCTGCCTGGGAGGTTTGCTTTTCCTCTGCCCTCACCCTCACCTGCTTGCGACCCCCTTGTTCCTCTAAACGTCTTTGCCCCTTCTCTCTTGCTGCCCCCTGTGCCTGGAACTGCCTCCCTGGATACGTTCGCTCTGCTCCCTCCCTCCCAACTTTCAAATCCCTCCTGAAAACCCACCTCTTCCGCCAGGCTTCCCTTGGCTCGCCACGAGTGCAATCACATCCTCTTCTCTCCGTCACTTGGAATCTCTTCCCTGTAACTAAGTTCAACACGTGCACCTGCATTTTCTCAACCTCACCTCTCCCTCGTCTCCCCCTTCCTTGTCTCTCTTAGATTGTAAGCCCCCTGGGGTAGGACATGTCTCTAACTACTAATTGTACAGTGCCAGGTACACTGCTGGCACTATACAAATAATAAATAACCATAATCATTGCATGCCTTTAGAAATAGGTTAGACAGGGATGGGGTAGGGACAGTGGCTGCTGCTTAATGGCAGGGGGTTGGACTAGACAACCTTTGGGATTCCTTCCAGCTCTAGGATTCTATGGAGTCTGCAGACCAGGAGTGCCCTACTCTTGCTACACAATATAACCTCCCAGAGTGGTTCCACATGGGCAGCAGTGGGGAGCCTAGTGGCTAAGGTGTTGGACTCCGACTTCCGAGACCAGGGTTCAAACCTTGTCTTTGTCATGAACTCACTGGGTGACCTGGACAAGTCACTCTCTCTCAGCCTCAGTTCTCCATCTGTAAAACGGGAATAATAACGACCTACCTCACAGGGTTGTTGTCAGAAGGACCTAGATAAGGATTGTAAAGCACTATATGAATTAGACCAGCTGTGAATTAGATCCATGCTCTGTCCTGGCTGGTGAAAGTCAGCCGGGAGAGACACTGGAGGTGTTGCTGGGCTAGGGCTGTCATTGCCTCCTTTAAGGAGGGCAGGGTGCCTGATGGTCTCAAGACTGGTTGTCTGCCTCCTGCTCAAGAAACCATCTCTTGATGTTGACTCCCCCACCAGCTGTTACCCTGTCTCTAACCTCCCCTTTTTCGGGAAGGTTATCGAACGGCTGGTTGCCCTACAGCTCCAGGTGCATCTTGACACCATCCATTTCCTGGACCCATGTCAGTCAGATTTTCATCCTGGGCATGACCCTGAGACGGCACTTGTGGCCTTGGTTGACGATCTCTGCTTGAAAACCGACAGGGGGAATTGTACCCTGCTGATTCCGTTAGATCTTTCGGTGGCCTTCGATACCGTTGACCATGGGGTGCTGTTGACACGGCTGCAGGACCTGGCGGGGGTGCACGGGTCCGTTCTTGAGCGGTTCCGCTCATTCCTGCCTGGGAGAACCCAGAGGGTGGTGATGAGTGGTGGCTTGTCATCCCCTCGGGAGCTCCCTTAGGGGGTCCTGCAGGGTTCCATCTCATCCCCACTCCTGTTCAATGTGTGTCCGAGGCCCCTGGGCGAGATCGTTTGGAGATCTGGAGTGAGGTGCCATCAATATGCGGATGACATCCAACTCTATCTTCTTTTCAGCTGACCCAGGGTCCTGCAGTCCTGGTGCTTACCCAATGCCTGGCTGCCATTGGAGGTGGGTGAGCCGATTGAACCTGAATCCAGACAAGACAGAGGTGATGATGGTTGGCCGGCCCTGTGACCTGGGGGAGGTGGGAACCCCTGTCATTGATGGGGTCTGGTCTCCCTTGGCCACTCAGGTTCGCAGCCTTGGGGTGTTTTTGGATCCATTGCTGCACCTGGATTGCTTTTTACCAACTTCATCTGCATTTCTGCATGCACCATTCCGCATCATTTCTGCTTGTACGCGGATTTACACGGCCGACTGACACATTTCGCAGCCCTGCCATTTCTAAAATGGCCACGCCCCTTGCAGAGCATCATGATGTCACAACCCACCACAGGGATTAGGGTCACGCCATAAAAGGGGCAAGGAAAGGCCCTTTGTCCTATCTCCTGCCCTGGCACTCCAGATAACCTGGGGGAATGGAGGGTCCACCCAGAGACTTTTGTTCCCACCCCCTCCCCAGGCAGCCCTGCCTCATCTGTTGAGTTGGGAAAGTTAGAGTCATTTGGCTGGTTCTGGCCACATTTGTAGGCCCCATAAACCAGCAGGCCTTTGCCATGTCAGCCCAATGGCCTACGTGGCTTAGGAACAGACTTTGAACACAGCCCCCATTACCTAAGCTCCTCAGGGACTAACGTGTTTATCCTCATTACACCCTCTCCCCACGGGCCTCCATAATCTCTCACAACATACTTATCCAGCCCCCGTCGCCTTAGCAACCATGCGCCTCACCCTCTTTAATGCATTGATCCTAAACCTTGTGATCTAGGAGAGTGCCGTAATCCCCATTTTACAGACTGGGAAATGAGGCCCAGAGAGCAATTGGCCCAAGGTCACATATGGAGTCTATAGGAGCATAAGGAATTGACACACACACCCCAAAACCACCACCACAGACCTCTTCCCTCCTTAAGGCCCTAGAGTCACACGATTTCATAAAACTCACAATTTTACATTGAAAGGGAGCATATTTTTGCCTCTCGTGGTTATAAATAAACCAATTAAGTTTTAACGCTCAAAATTAATTGCTAATGATAAAGGCAACAAATGACCTCTACTGAGGGGGAGGCATATTTAACAGGCTTTTTAATCAGCCTGTGTAGCCTAGTGATAAAGTATTCATCTTGGAACTAGGAGGCCAGGGTTCAAATCTTGTCTTAACCATGGCCTTGGCCAAGTCACACTCTCTCAGCCTCAGTTCCCTGTCTGTAAAATCGGAATAATGACCCAGGGCTGTTGGGAGGGTGAACTGGATAAGGATTGTAAAGCACTTTAAACACTGAAATAGCTATACAAATGATAAAATAATAATCTGGTGGATTTGCCCCAGAAACCTGTTAAGAGCCTGGCGGTAGCCCCTCTCTCCCACCCCTCAAAGATACCCAGGAGAGCACCACAGAGAAAATTATTCTAGACCTGTTTGAGAAGGAACAAGTGTCATGATGAATCCAATAAAAGCTCTCAAATACCCTCACCCGAGGAAGGATAGTCTAGCTGTTTCCAGGAGAGGTTCTGAGACCCACCAAAATATTATTTTAAAAATCCAGGACCAGGAATGGCTAACTTTCAGCAGCAAAAGGCAGGGGCCGATCCTGGCAGTGGCGGGAGCAGCAGGAGACAGAAGCCAGAGAGTCAGGGGAGCTGCAAGAAGCCACACCCCTCCTCTCCCCATCCAGCCACCAGTCCTCAGTGGCACAAGCAGCAGGAGGGGACACAGCAGGGGACACACTGCAGCTACCCCTCCCCAGACCCACCAACAAGTTCTGACTTGAGAACCCCTGATTTAGGGTGTTAACCACTGGTTTAGGGTTCAGGAGACACAATTTCCAACTCTACCTTATTCAACGCTGCCCTGCTGGATCAGATCGATGGACAATCTCACCCAGCATCCTCTCTCAGAAAGTCGCCAGCAACAAATGTTTTTAAAGTACTGCCAAAAAACAGGGCATCTATGGCGGGATAAGCCTCCACTTCCCCACTTCCAGCAATGAAAGGCTTCGGGATTTCCCAAACCAGCAATGGACCTGTCCAGGAATTTATTGAATTGTTTTTAAAGCTAGTTATAGTGCTGGCCTCCACAACACCTACGCACAACACCTAACACCTACGCCTTAGGCGCCAATGCAAGCCCTGCAACCTGTATTTTTCGTAAGGGTTCCTTAAAACTTTGCATAGGTGGCAACCCTAAGGCCAGGCCAGCTACTGTGGATCAAGGCGTTAAGGCCTGCACAGTTTTTGGTTGGAAAGGTGATGGGGACTATGTAGAGACTGTTCAGCTTCATCTTTCCTCTGGCTTTTGTGGGGGGGCGGGGAGGGAGGACTGCAACACAGGCTGATGTGCAGAGGGGGGTACACCGCAAATCTGCTGCGTGGTAGAAAGGCTGAGCTGATTACACCACCAAAGAAGCTCTTGCACTTGAAATAATCAGCCGGGCATTGGAAGCCTGCATAAAAGGACCAGTTACTCAATTATTTCTCCAAATGGAAAGAAAAATTAAAACACGTTACAGCTTGGCAGCAAACAGCCACCAGTCCTCTAAGGACTGAGAGACCGGAGGCAGAGGATCGATCCCCCAACTGAGCTCCAAGCTGGATTTCCTTTGGTTAAACAAATGAACACGCCTAGCTGAGCTTATACAATAGGGGCGTATTTTCCTCCCTCATCCGCCTCATTGCAGCCACCTCCACCACCCGCGGAGCGCGTGCAATTGCCAGACCAACCCCTCGGCTGCACAAGTCACGGGGGTGGGGGAAGGACAGTATGGGCTGGGAAAGGAAGGGACGCAGAGCCACGTCCTCGGCTCCTCTCATCAGACCTCTGCAGATGGTGAGCAACGTCACTCCTGCTGCAAGCCTGCTACAGCCTTAGAGAATCCCAACCATTCCCCATTGAAACTCACGCACGCGCCAGTCGTGCTGAAATGCTCCAGCTAATGTTCCGCAAAGAGATGCCGGCATCAGCTGCACCTGCTACTCTGCCCTCGGAAGAGAGGGAATCTAGGAGGGAGAATCAGGGGGCGGGGGCTAACGCAGAAGAGAACAATCATCAAGGAAATAAAACCTGCAGCTTTGACCAGGTAAAGCCACTAGTAACTAGGACAGTAAGAAGCTTTTCCACAAGCAGCGAAAGTTCCATCTTCTTAGAGCTCCTAAATCTCCTCCTATTATCATCAGCCAAGAAACTGGAAAGAGGCCACGGAGAAAGCTCGCTTTGTTCCAAAACGTTGGCTCCTCTGCCTCTTCTGGAGTTTACATACATACATAATACCTAAGCCAGGGGTGGGATGGAGGGATTTTTCCCCTCCCAGGGGCCACTCTGAAAACTTGTACGAGCTCTGAGTACCACACAAAGCGGGGGGGGGGGGGATGCTTAAGGGGTGCAATCTGGAAGAGGAGGGTCCAGATCCCGGATCTGCCCCTTCTCCTTGTGTGCATGTCCTCATCTCTGCTCTCTTACTCTGAGCCCAGTTTTTCAGCGCTTGGGGGTAGGAAGCAGATCGAGGGGTCGTATCTAGGAACTGGAAGGGGGCTAAATAAAAACTAGCAGTAGGCTACATTTGGTCCCTGGGCTTGAAGTTTCCCCACCCATGCCATTAGCTCTTCACACCCCTTGGCAGAGGAATAAGGAAGCAACCATCTTTTGCCACTTCGATCGGTTATTTGAGGTCTCTTGACCTTCATGCCGTGTCATCTTCAATCTGCTGACATCCCCTTTAACGGTTCTTTTCCATCTCTCTTTCCGACTTCTCTTTTATCCTTTGGGCACTAGTTTGCTTTACAATTCTTAAGAATCAGAAGAGGCCTCATGGGTCAACTAGCCCAGTCCCCTGCTTGGATGCAGGTTCACAACAGCTACAACATCCCTGACAGGTGGCTGTCCGGTCTCTGTCGGAAAACCTCGAGCAACGGAAAGCCTACAACCTCTAGGCACCTTGCTCCAGTGTCGCACTGCTCTTACAGTGAATACGTTTTTTGCAGCCACAGCCCATTGCTGACTCCCCTTCCATTTGTAATCCACCACAACTTCATGAACTGGCGCCAAGCCACTTATTCCACCATCTTCTACTTGTGGATTTGGTGTTTCTTCCCTAAATGAAGGACCTTACATTATCTTGGCTGAATTTCATTGTGTTAATCTCAACCCAGTTTTCCAACCTATGGAGGGGTTTTTTTAAATTCTAATTCCATCTTTCATTCTATCTCCTTCATCTTTCAATTGGAACCATTTGTACACACGTCAGGAGGTGGGAAGGACTTCCTGGAGCCAAGATTGCAGCAGGGGATGTCGGAGGAAGCTCTGCTTGTGTGCAGGGAAGGGTTAGCCCATTTCAGACGCGGTGTCCCTCGCAGATGACAGGGCTTCAGAATCCAGCCTTCTCATTCACAAGGGACATCGCACCGGAAATGGGCCAACCCCCCACCACCACCCCTGCCCCGCACACAAGCAGAGCTTCCCATGATGCCCCCTGACAGGATCTCTGCTCACGGAAGTCCCCGCCTCCCAACTCGTGTGTAAGCAGTCTTACTCAACATGATCCAGCCATTTGATTCTTCCTCTAGCTAGTATACATGACAATTGATGCTGCTTTGTGTGATCTCTTACTTCCTCATTCTTCACATAATCTTAACATTGCAGATTCCTCTCATGCATTTTGAATTAAACTGGTTAAATCTTCTCCTATAATTCTATTTTCATGCACCATACTTCTCAGCCATCAATTAAAGTGGATATTACACAGCTATTATACATACTAATCCTGCTCTGGAGTTTATCTGGATCATAAATCCCTTCTACCAGTAGTGGGGAAATCAGAAATATTGTTAAGTATTTATATAGCACCAGCAATGTACCTAGTGCTTTACAATCATCAATTATAGACAGGTCCCTGCCCCAGTGGACTTACATTCTAGAAGAGACAAGGGAGGGGAAACAAGGGAAAGAGAACAGAGGGAGAAACAGGAGTATTTCCATGAAGTTTCAGGTGCACGTGTTTAGCTTAGTTACAGGGGACCCTAAGAAAATCAGGGAAGAGACAGACTGAGCAAACACAGGACAGGTTGTGTGTGTGTGTGTGCGCACGCACAATCACTTGGAAGGGAGTTGTTGGGGTGGGGGGGGGAGTAAATAACATTTTAAATGCTAATTTGAAGTCTGACTTTTCTAGCTGCCTGACTTTTCTAGCTGCCCTGTGTGGCCTGAAAGCTTGCACACTAAACTGATCTAATAAAAAATCTCATCTGAACTAATTTGCCTCCTTTTCTTACATTTGGGAGCAACACGCCAACTAGTGCGGTTCTTTCCAGAGAAGTATAGTGTCTGAGGGCTATAACTAGCCAGGTTTGGAGCACGGACTAAAAGACTACACTTATTAACGAGGAGATTCACAATAGCTGATTGACTCGCTTCCTCTTTACTCCAAAATGTTAACAATACAGAAGAATTCCAGGGAGGTTTCACTGAATCAAGGATAATCCTCTTGGCTCCCTCATAAAAACACTGCCTCCCCTTTCCACACACACTAAGCAGTTGTGCCTCCCCAAATACACCACTTAATCCTCTAGTCCAAGGATGAGGAACCTGTGCGCTGTGGGCCAAATCCTAACAGCGACTGGTTTTTTTATTTGGCCCCTTTCTAATTCTTAGATCTGCCCATCCAAATCCAGCCCCCATCCTCAAGCACCGAAAGAGTGAGTTATGGCTAAGGGGGTGAATCCAGAGAATGGGGAAAACTTTTCCTGCATTTTGAAAATGGGCCGTTGTGTAACTCTGGACTAAAACTGGGGGGGTGGGAGGGGGTCATGCTGGATCCCCTTGACCCACATAAGCCCTGCCCTGCAATGACCTTGGAACCGTGGGGGAAATAGCCTTTGTATCCCTCAGTATAACACCACCCATGAAAATTAGTACAAGCTCTGTCTGCCAGACAGGAGTTGCAGGCGGGGTGCTCGAGGGTGGGGAAGGAAGAGAAGGGTCCAGATCATGGATCTACAGCAGGAGTGGGGAACCTCCCCCTCCCCCCCCCACCCCTGAGGCCACTTTGAAAAATATCACAAGCTCCAAGGCTACATAGAAATTGGGAGCTTAAGGGATGCGCTCAGATGTGGAGAGTCCAGATCTTGGATCTGTGCCATCGATCTGTCCCCTCTCCTTGTGTGCTGGCCCTCATCTCTCCTCCCTGACCCCGAGTTCAGCTTTTCAGTGCTTGGGGGTAGGAACTAGATCAGGAACTGGAAAGGGGCCAAATAAAAACCAGCCCCAGGCCAGATTTGGCCCATAAGCCACAAATTCCCCCATGGCTGCTGTAGATGCTGGCATGAGCGTCTGCCGTCTGGCACGGTAGCTCCAGACCCGCGACTCTCCTCTCCCCTGACTTGATCATCTAGAAATAATGAGGCGGATGCCGCTCTTCCCTTAGCTAAGTGTTTTGATCTGCTGGAACGGAAAGGAAGAAGCACAAAAGCCCTGGAAGCTGGGAACGGAGCGCAGACGGCGTGTTCCATGACTGTGAGACAGACGGCAGCGGAGGGGGGAGAGCCTATCCCCAGGCTGGGAACTGCCAAGTCCTTTAGAACTCAGCACCGGAGAGACAGACAGGGTGTGCCGTTGACAAACTGGGACTTCCATAGCTGCCGCCATGTTCCAGCTCTGGGAGCATGGCTGGATCTAGGGAAGTTGGCACCGTAGGCAAAATGATGGAGTGGGGCTGGGGCCCCTCCCTCCCTCCTGACTCACATAGGAACGTTTGATAAGCACAGGCAGACTCGCTCATTAGGAAAAGGCAACTGCTACCATATTCAAGACCTGCTCCTGGAGCCTTGCCCTGCTGGCTATCGGAGCTCAGAAGACACCCGCTGTTTGGGGAGCCTGCCATCGCCTTACATCGACAGGTGATCAAGCCTTTGCTGTGGCAGGCCCCTCAGTGGACGTTTTTACACATTGGCGCTTTTACCTGGACTTCAAAAGTCCGGGGTCAAGAAAACCCTGTGGGGGGGTGGGGTGGATTTAGATGCGTGTTCCTGACCAAAAGTCACCCGAGCGCCACTGGAAACAGCAGCACGGTGCAACTCTCGCACATTTTGAGACCTGGAGGTGGAAGACCTCAGCTAGCAGGGTTTACAAGTCCAGGTTTCAAAACATGAAGGAGTTGCGCCAGCACCACTGTTTCCAATGGTGCCCAGGTGACTTCTGGTCAGGAAGCGAGCATCTAAATCCCCCCCGGGAGGGTTTCCCAACCCCGGACTTTTGAAGCGCTGGGAAAAGTGCCATGTAAAAACGCCCAATGTGGAACTCAATCCTAGGGCCGGCCTTAGAATTGACAGGGACCAGGACAAAGATAAAATGTGGGGCCCATGATGGCCATACTCCTCTCAGGGGGACTCTCCATGGGGTCTTAGAGGCTGCTGTGTTTGGGAGGGAGTGGGCACCTCAGATCCTGCCCTGATGAAAATGGGGGCCAGTGCGAGGGCCCTAGAAGTAGAGAAAATAGTGCGGCACCACCCTGTGGTGCTTTCAGCCTGAAAGCCCGTTTTCCTCAGGGGGCGGAACATTTCGGGATCCACTGCTGATTCCCCTTCATGTGTTTTCTCCTCCCTCTTTACTTGCCCCCTTTTAAATTGTTTCTAAATGGATTTCTATTTTTAAAGGATTTTATATTGTTTCACCATACTGCGTTGTGAAGCACTACGAGCACCATTTTTTATGAGGGGGTGCTATAGAAATGAAAATTATTATTAATATTTGATGTTCAATTAAATGTAACCTTCAAGAGCTGGCTCTCCCTCCGCAGCAGGCCCCCCATATGTTACAACCCCCAATACTGAGGAAACTGCTTGAACTACAGTTCTGAAAATTTATCCATGGCTTATACTTACGGGGTCTGTCATACATGCAAAATATAAAGAAGATTCACCCAGAAAATCAAACGTTACAGCGGTTTAAAAGTTAATCGCTTGTGGTCAAAATGCACAGCATCCTGATTATTTTGAATCACTGATATCTCCTCCCCCCGAATGTGTTAAACCCCAAGACTTCACAGCCTTGAAGTCTGAGATCTAGACCAAGTGCTGCTGGAGTCTGGGAGTGTTTCATGCAGACAAAATGGAGTTATTAATGATTTTAAAAATCAGTTCTGCAGGCTAGCGCAGGCGCAGTCAGGAAGTCGCCTACCGCTGTTTGCATTAAGAAAGAGCGTCAGGAAAGGTAGGTCACATTTATGAATGTTACGCCCCTTTTAGTCATTCACTCCATGGGGAGGATTTTGAGCGATCCATATTTCCTTCCCCCGGACAACTTGAGCTTCCAGAATTCAGAGGCTTGGAGTATGACATCGCCACTGAGCGCTGTTCAGTGTTCTGTAACACAGTGTCCTACCGTTACAGTGTTTAGACATACCGTCAACACAGTGTTCACCCCAAACACTGGGGGTGTCTTTAAACATAACGTGAACAGGTGTCTGAATGTGTGTTTTGACCTTGAATTGAACACCTGTTTGACCCTGTGTTCATCATGTGACGCTGCTTAGACACACAGTTCATCTTGGGGCAAATTGGTGTTTTGCTCGACACCCCCACCCCCACCCCCGATCTCAGCACGCAGCACTGCCACCTCGTTCCCTGTGTTGTACCTGCTAACACGTCACGCGACATCATTAGACGTTGGCCACGTGTTCACCCAAAACACGTGTTCAGCCAAAACACGCCAATTGTCCTTGTGATGCAATGGTGTTCACACTGCATGTTCAACGGGTGGAAAAATTGGTGTTAGGCGGTGTTGGGATTGTTATGGTGCTTACGCACAACAGCCATACACGTGCTGAGGGGTTTTGACACCCAATCTTTATTTTGTCTAAAGGCGCCCTTGAATTGAATGCTGCCGGGTCTTGACAGTTTAATCAGTGTTTGGGGTGAACGCTGTGTTGACACTATGTCTAAACACTGTAATGGTAGGACACTGTGTTACAGAACATTGAACAGCATTATGTCTAAAGACACCCGCAGTGGTCGGTGCAGTGAAAACCGAGTTATTAAAAACACAAAATTCAGTTCTGCAGGCGGGTGCATGCACAGTGCGATTATGGAAAGGTACGTGCCTTTTAGTCATTCACTCCATGGGGAGGATTTTGAACAATCCATATCACCTCCCCCGCCCCCGGACGACTGGAACGGAGCAGCAGAGAAGGCCTGGCTAGATCCTGCCAGGAGCGTTAGGTATAATGCACATCATGGATCAAGGGCTCAGATCCAGGAACCCCACAAGAAAAGGAATAAATTACCTAAAACAAAAAACCTAATTGTTTCAAAAACCATTAAAGTCACAACCATTTCCAAAACAAAAAACTTTCCTCTTAGAAACCATTTCACAAAATACATTTGACCCTAACAAACTCCAAAAAACATGAAAATTAATTACAATTCTAATTAAAAAAAACATTTAACATACATTACAATAAAAATTAAACACCAAAAAGCATGGAAATTATTTCAATTTTTTCTATCTCTATTTCATACTTTACCATCAACATGAACGTAATATATGTACTTAATTCCTTACCATACATACTCTTATTAATACCTATCACTAAGTAAACTTTCACATTTTTTCATTATTAAGCATTGATTTATCGTAATTTGACAACGACCAATTTTTTCAAAGTGCCGTATTAACTCTGTCCTTTACATGTATAAAAATGGTGTACACTTTATAGAATGAAATGTTGCCAATGTTAGTGTAAAGAACTGTATAGAATTGGTTTGATACAATACAAATCTCCGCACAAGGACAGAGTTAAGGTACTTTGAAAAAATTGTTTGTTGTCAATTAAATACTAAAACTGGGGAAGAGGTTTAAAACAAAAGCATCCTTCTTCCACTCCATTCACAATGAAGCTATGGGACTTATTGCC
>QEPC01009666.1:351913-363334 GCA_003113815.1 Sphenodon punctatus
TGGATGTCTCAGCGCCAACTCAAACTGAACATGGTGAAAACTGAACTCCTGATCTTCCCTCCCAATCCTTCCTCTCCCTCTTCCCTAACAATTGCCATTGACGGGGTCTCCATCCTCCCCGTCCCCCAAGCCTGTAGCCTGGGCTTCATCTTCAACTTGCACCTCACCTTCAAACCCTACATTGACTCCGTTGCCAAATCCTGCCGCTTCTCCCTGCACAACATTGCCAAGATCCGCCCTTTTCTGTCTGTCTCCTCTGCCAAAACTCTCACTGCTGCCAGGATCATCCACCTTGCCTGTTGCTTTGACCATGTGCAGCCTCTCCTCTCCTCTCTCCACTGGCTCCCCCTTCCTCAGCGCATTCTGCACCAGCGTCTTGTTTTCACTTACAAAGCCCTTCACAACCTTGCTCCCCCCCTACCTCTCTGCCCTGATCTCCCTCCGAACCCGTTCGAGCACTCCGCTCCTTTTCTATCCCCTCCCTCACCCTCCCACGCCTCCCCTGCTCCCCCAACCGCCTTCGTCCCTTCTTCCTTGCTGCTTAAACTCTGAAGGTCACAAGTTCAGTCACAAGTTCAGCCCCTGATGTGACAGAGGTTTCATTTGGGGGGGGGGGGTAAGAGGAGAGAGATTTTTTAAAACAAAAACAAACAAACCAACAAGTCCTTCAAGTTAGCTACTTAGGGAAACCCAGGAGTACTTTTAGAAGCTCTTTTTCACATGGTAAATGCTTTACCATGGATTTTTGTTTGTGCAAACACTTTTACCACAGAGAAAGAACCAAATACTGGGGGAACTCTACATAGATTTATCATGTGGCCAGGGGCCTTTATAGAATAACAGCAGCAGCAACACAGAAAGCATCCTAGGGGGTGATTTTTGCAGGGTGCCTGAATTGCAGTTAACACATGGTAACTGCCACAGATCAGGTGTTCATGTGAACTACAAAAATTGCAACTCCCAGCAGTCTCTAGGAGGGACAGTCCCTCTTTGGGTGCTGAATCCCACTGTACCTCTTTCAGGGGGATTTCAGGAGAGAGGGACATAGAAAGGTGGGTATTCAAGCTTCAGGGCCCTCTTTCCTAGTTGCCTCCCAGAAAAGCCCTTGAGAGGCCAACGGGGAGAGGATGGAATGACAAGAAACTAAGCGGATTGAGAAGCAGGGGACCGTCTGTCCCTCACTGTGCACTTGGAAACTTGGGAGTGCAAGAGGAGTGGCGCTTATTCACTGAGGGGCAGAGCTTATCCTCCTTGGCTGCTGGAAATGTTGGGAGGTATGAAATTATTGTGATTGTAAGCCCTTTGGGGCAGGGACCTGTCTCTAATTAACAATTGTTTGGCACCGGGTACATTGCTGGTGCTACATAAAAATAATATGAGAAATAAGCACAGTTTTCTTACCTCAAATTGCAGTACCTGAAAGAATGCTTTACACAGGCAGAGGCACTGGACTTACAACTCGATATGAAGTAGTCTGAATCGACTGCAGCACGGTGGGGGAGGGGGGTACAAGGTTAATTTTGACTAGCTAAATACACACAGTTCTTGGAATGTCAGAAGTATGCACTGGTCTGAATTAACTAGCGCAAGCTAGCCATGCATGGTCCTGTGCCAGTCCCTTGGAATTGGTTTGCACCCAGACAGCTTTCCATCTATTATTTATCATTTCTCTAGTGTTTTCCATGTTCAAAATACTTGAAAGTCCGCATCTAGTTCCTCCTCACAACAACCCTGTGAGGGGGAGTCGCTATTATTCCCTTTTTGTAGATTGAGACCAAGAGAGAGTGACTTGCTCTAGGCCACCCAGCGAGCTCCTGGATTGCCTCTGTATCCAAGGTTTCCCCATTTTATAATTCTTGGGCCTAGTATTTGCAAGTTTTGCTAAACCCAGTCCAAAGGAGAGCATTTACGACCCTTCGGACGCAGTGGATATAAAATCTGTGGTTGTTGCAGGATGGTTACGGGGGTGGAATGCGCAGAGCACCGGTGTCTGTGGTCGTGGACAGGTCGAGAATCTGACTCACTATGTGGTACAGTCCCCACTCTATACCCAAGCGTGCCTTAAGAGGCTTAAGGCTCTGAGGCTGGAGGTATCCGTACCGTCAAGGCAGCTTTTGCTTATTTTCTTGAATGATTCCAGAGATACCGCTACTAAAGCTGGAGCTTCCTATGCTGCCTCTGCGGCCAAACGTCGTTCTTGCCATGTTGCATCTGGCCCTGGGGGAGAGCGGATTGTAGAACTTCTGTTTGGAGGCCTCTTCGAATGATTGGCACTGTTGTGTATATCTGTATATTGGTAACTGCCCTATGTCAAAATTCAATGAAAGTTAGGTTTTATGTGCTGTTGGTATCCAACACGGCCTGCCGGCTGGTTCAGAAATAAAGTTGCAGTGAGCTCATGGCTAAGGCAGGATTTGAAAACTAGTCTCCCACATCCAAAACCAACATCTTATCTACTAGCCAACACTGACTCTCAGGAATTATAGATCACGGACCCGTGTTCCCTGGTCATTCAAACAGAGGTCCCCGATACAGGTATCACTATATCAGAAGAGTCTCTCAGTCTTTCTAAGGCCTGGTTCCTCTTCGTTTTGTCTGTGGAACTCCTTGCCGGAGGATGGGTAACAAAACAAACGTGACGGCAGCGCACCGCCATCATGACCTGACCTGGGTCAGGAATGCACCACTGACACGGCTGGGGTCAGCTCAGGCCACGGGACAGTCGTGAGTGCGGCTGGGAGAGCTGTCCCGCTGTTCAGGCAGCCCAGCCCGGGTGGTGGCCGAACATACGTGCCAGCAGCCAGCCCCACCCCACTCCCAACACCCTGCACCCACGATGACATACAGACATGGCGGTCAATCACAGACCACCATGGCAGCCAGTCCTGGTGCCTCCCAGACCGGGCTGAGAACAACAGGCTAAATAAACACAATGCCAGTAGCCCGGGCTGTGACCTCAGCTAGCCACCGACACGTTCAGGCTAACATCTGGCGGCCTGACAACACGCGTGACAGTGGCCTGCAGGTTACAGATTGTTTTTACCCGACTTGAAGGCCAATGGCACAAGTGGGTTCAAAAAGAAATAGCTGAAGTTCTTAAAGATTAGGTCTTAGCTGTCGGGGACTGGGATTGAATAGCAGGACACGGATCACTCCATTATGGACGCCATTTCTTAGGGTCCTGTTCCCACCAGGCACTTGAAGATTCAGGCAACCTCAACGAATCTGGGCGCCTGAATTGACCCAGTCGTTTCCAAGCACCATCGATGCACAAATGGGACCCAACCGTCTGCTCAAATATGCCGGCTGGCTTTCAGACCCCAGCAGGGACCGCTGCAGAGTCCAGCTCCACAGTGGTCCTAGCCAGGGCTTGTAAGTTTGAAAGGCAACTCCCCACATTGCCATAACCCAGCCTCGAGGTGATGAAAGCATGGACGACAGTGGCCAGATCTGAATCGGAAAGAAAAGGCCGCAGCCTTCTCACCAGAAGGAGCTGGTGAAAAGCGCTCCTGGCCACCGCCCCCTGATACTCCAGGTGCAGCGAGGGATCCAAGAGCACTCCAAGGCTGCAAACCTGATCGACCAGAGGGGGCCGGAGCCCATCAATAACAGGTGTCCCAATCCCCTCCAAGTCACAAAGCTAGTCAACTATCATCACTTCAGTGCTGTCAGGATTCAGTTCCAGTCAGCTCATCCAGTCCCCGACAGCAGCCAGATATAGATTAAGCACTGAGAATGTGGGGCCTGCGTCAGGTGGAAAAGAGAGGTAGAGCCGAGTGTCATCAGCATACTGATGGCATCTCACCACAAACCTCCGAATAACCTCAGATACACACTGAACAAGAGGGGCGACAGACTAGAACCCTGCGGTACACCACTGCTGAGGTCCCGCGTCCCGCTGGGACTTCCCTCACAGGAAAGAGCGGAACCACTCAAGAGCAGTCCCATGCACCCCCACCAGGTCCTGCAGTTGTGTCAACCACACCCATAAGCGCAGTCTCCATACAATGCTCAGGCCAAAAACTGAAATAAGTCCAGGAATCTGACAGTGTCAAGATGAGCCTGGGGCTGTCATACAACCACCCATTCAATAACCTTCCCTAAAAAGGGAAGATTAGAGGCAGGCTGTTAGTTGGCTGGGAAGTCAGCATCCAAAGATGGTTCCTTAAGCAGGGACTAGACCACTGTTGTTTTAAGGGCGTCCGACACCCTCCCTCCTGTAGGGAGGCGCGGACAACCACAGCCAACAATGGCCCCAACATCTCCCGGCTGACTTTCGCTACCCAGGACAGGCAAGGATCTAATTCACAACTGGTTTCCCTCATTCTCCCCAAGTACCTCCCCCGCATCAGTGGGCGATACCTAGGGCACAAAATCTGAAGGCACCTAGGAGTTATTGGCACCCAGAAAACTGAGGCTGGTGACTGGTTCAGGGGTGTAGTGAGGCAAGAACAGCTTAATATCAGGATAAAGTCTGGTGACTGAATTATTTATTTATTTATTGTTCCTGGAGTTCGATCTGAAATTTCATGCCCCGTTGATACCAACTGAAACTGATCCAAACAAACAGGACAAGACTGAGCTTCCTTAACCCCAAACTCTGATTTTGCAGTTGAAAAGGCAGCGCCCAAGTCGTGGTGAATAGGAGCAATTTTGTCCGCCAAGTAATTAATAAAAATGTCACCGTGGGCATTACATGACTCCATATCCTGGTGGTGACAGGCCGGTTTAACCAGGCCCCTCCCCACTCAGAACAGCTCCGCCGGATGAGACTTTGCAGACATTATGATAGCGGAGAAGAAAACTTTCTTCACCACCATCACAGCAACGGCATAGTCCCTCAAAAACGATCTACGCCACAATCGGTCGGCTTCAGCACGATTCGAGCTCCACCCGTGCTCTAACCGCCTACCCTCCCACTTCAACCGACTCAGGTCCTCCGTATACCAGAAGACCCTGTGCTGATGAAGCGGTGGGAGCAGACGCCTAGGTGCAACCGCGTCAATGGCCATGGTCAATATGTCATTCCACAAGGCGACCAGGTCATTGGCAGAGTAGTCATCAAGGTCAATGGGTAAATCCCCCCAGAGAGTTCTGGAAACCGATCAGATCCATCAGTCTCCGGGGGCGGACCAACCTAACTGGTCCACCACCCCAACAAGAGCACAGGAGGGCCAGGATCTGGGCCTTCAGGACGTGATGATTCGACCAGGATCACAGTATTGTAACAACACCCCCGATAATCGGAACCCCTGTCTCCGGGCTGGTGCAAAACATCAAATCCAATGTGTGTCCCGCCTCATGCGTTGGGCCCAATATTATAGCATGGGATCAATATTTTATTTATTTATTTATTTCGTTATATTTATATGCCGCCCCCCATGCCTACGGCATCTCGTGCAGAGTCACAGATTTTGAAGGTTTCCATTTAAGGTTGTCTCCCCCCACCACACACACACACACAGCCACACGCATGTTCTAAAAATATCCAGCACTATCATTTATTTTGATTTCTCTAGCACTTTCCAATCCTTATCCAGTTCACCCTCACAACCACCTTGGTCGTTATTCTTCCTATTTTACAGATGGGAAAACTGAAGCTGAAAGAAAGTGACCTGCCCAAGGCCACCCAGTGAGTTTCTGAGTAAGAGAGGATTTGAATACTGGTCTCCCAGGCTGAAGTCTAACAACAAATCCCCCTAGGCTACGTTGGGTCTCTCATTTTCTGCCTAGTGCTCTCACTTTCACTAAATATTAAAAACTGTGATGAATTCCAGATTAAAATAGGCATACTTACTCTCCCCCTTTTAGGGTTGCTCAGTTTTAGAACATGAATTTGACTGGTGGCTACAGCCCCCTGGTTAATATACACAAGTAAAGATGTGTGCCATTTTTGGATTATTTTCCCCAAGAGCTTTCTCATGTCCTCCAGCATATAATCTGTGCCCCCCTCGTCTCCCTGTTCAAGAGCTACTCCCAGAGTTCTCCCAATTCAAGAACAGAGCATATCTGCTGAACAAGCAAAACTGGGACTGGTTTATGTGTGAGCCCCTTGCCAAAGGAGCACAAGATAACCGGTNCTGGCCACCGCCCCCTGATACTCCAGGTGCAGCGAGGGATCCAAGAGCACTCCAAGGCTGCAAACCTGATCGACCAGAGGGGGCCGGAGCCCATCAATAACAGGTGTCCCAATCCCCTCCAAGTCACAAAGCTAGTCAACTATCATCACTTCAGTGCTGTCAGGATTCAGTTCCAGTCAGCTCATCCAGTCCCCGACAGCAGCCAGATATAGATTAAGCACTGAGAATGTGGGGCCTGCGTCAGGTGGAAAAGAGAGGTAGAGCCGAGTGTCATCAGCATACTGATGGCATCTCACCACAAACCTCCGAATAACCTCAGATACACACTGAACAAGAGGGGCGACAGACTAGAACCCTGCGGTACACCACTGCTGAGGTCCCGCGTCCCGCTGGGACTTCCCTCACAGGAAAGAGCGGAACCACTCAAGAGCAGTCCCATGCACCCCCACCAGGTCCTGCAGTTGTGTCAACCACACCCATAAGCGCAGTCTCCATACTATGCTCAGGCCAAAAACTGAAATAAGTCCAGGAATCTGACAGTGTCAAGATGAGCCTGGGGCTGTCGTACAACCACCCATTCAATAACCTTCCCTAAAAAGGGAAGATTAGAGGCAGGCTGTTAGTTGGCTGGGAAGTCAGCATCCAAAGATGGTTCCTTAAGCAGGGACTAGACCACTGTTGTTTTAAGGGCGTCCGACACCCTCCCTCCTGTAGGGAGGCGCTGACAACCACAGCCAACAATGGCCCCAACATCTCCCGGCTGACTTTCGCTACCCAGGACAGGCAAGGATCTAATTCACAACTGGTTTCCCTCATTCTCCCCAAGTACCTCCCCCGCATCAGTGGGCGATACCTAGGGCACAAAATCTGAAGGCACCTATGAGTTATTGGCACCCAGAAAACTGAGGCTGGTGACTGGTTCAGGGGTGTAGTGAGGCAAGAACAGCTTAATATCAGGATAAAGTCTGGTGACTGAATTATTTATTTATTTATTGTTCCTGGAGTTCGATCTGAAATTTCATGCCCCGGTGATACCAACTGAAACTGATCCAAACAAACAGGACAAGACTGAGCTTCCTTAACCCCAAACTCTGATTTTTGCAGTTGAAAAGGCAGCGCCCAAGTCGTGGTGAATAGGAGCAATTTTGTCCGCCAAGTAATTAATAAAAATGTCACCGTGGGCATTACATGACTCCATATCCTGGTGGTGACAGGCCGGTTTAACCAGGCCCCTCCCCACTCAGAACAGCTCCGCCGGATGAGACTTTGCAGACATTATGATAGCGGAGAAGAAAACTTTCTTCAACACCATCACAGCAACGGCATAGTCCCTCAAAAACGATCTACGCCACAATCGGTCGGCTTCAGCACGATTCGAGCTCCACCCGTGCTCTAACCGCCTACCCTCCCACTTCAACCGACTCAGGTCCTCCGTATACCAGAAGACCCTGTGCTGATGAAGCGGTGGGAGCAGACGCCTAGGTGCAACCGCGTCAATGGCCATGGTCAATATGTCATTCCACAAGGCGACCAGGTCATTGGCAGAGTAGTCATCAAGGTCAGTGGGTAAATCCCCCCAGAGAGTTCTGGAAACCGATCGGAACCATCAGTCTCCGGGGGCGGACCAACCTAACTGGTCCACCACCCCAACAAGAGCACAGGAGGGCCAGGATCTGGGCCTTCAGGACGTGATGATTCGACCAGGATCACAGTATTGTAACAACACCCCCGATAATCGGAACCCCTGTCTCCGGGCTGGTGCAAAACATCAAATCCAATGTGTGTCCCGCCTCATGCGTTGGGCCCAATATTATAGCATTGGATCAATATTTTATTTATTTATTTATTTCGTTATATTTATATGCCGCCCCCCATGCCTACGGCATCTCGTGCAGAGTCACAGATTTTTAAGGTTTCCATTTAAGTTTGTCTCCCCCCACCACACACACACACACAGCCACACTCATGTTCTAAAAATATCCAGCACTATCATTTATTTTGATTTCTCTAGCACTTTCCAATCCTTATCCAGTTCACCCTCACAACCACCTTGGTCGTTATTCTTCCTATTTTACAGATGGGAAAACTGAAGCTGAAAGAAAGTGACCTGCCCAAGGCCACCCAGTGAGTTTCTGAGTAAGAGAGGATTTGAATACTGGTCTCCCAGGCTGAAGTCTAACAACAAATCCCCCTAGGCTACGTTGGGTCTCTCATTTTCTGCCTAGTGCTCTCACTTTCACTAAATATTAAAAACTGTGATGAATTCCAGATTAAAATAGGCATACTTACTCTCCCCCTTTTAGGGTTGCTCAGTTTTAGAACATGAATTTGACTGGTGGCTACAGCCCCCTGGTTAATATACACAAGTAAAGATGTGTGCCATTTTTGGATTATTTTCCCCAAGAGCTTTCTCATGTCCTCCAGCATATAATCTGTGCCCCCCTCGTCTCCCTGTTCAAGAGCTACTCCCAGAGTTCTCCCAATTCAAGAACAGAGCATATCTGCTGAACAAGCAAAACTGGGACTGGTTTATGTGTGAGCCCCTTGCCAAAGGAGCACAAGATAACCGGTATCAAAGGAAACCCTTGCCAGCCCTATCATCAAAGCTGCATGTCTGCGCTTGCTGCTTCAAACTGATTTATAGGGCTGATGCACCCATGCAAGAGTGGTGGGTAAACCAGTCTTCGGGAACCAAAACGCAAGGGTATGTCTATTTATGTATTTATTTTAGAAATTTTTACCCCCGCCCATCCTGCCACAGGCAGCTTACAATCAACAATAAAAACACTTAAAATTCTCAAGACAAGGAGGAATTAAAAACATCCCTGGGACCAACACAAAATCTGGGACCAACACAAAATCCCGGCTCCACTGATGTCAGACCACTATGTTTTGCTGCGAGAGCGAGTGGGTATAGTCCGCTGGGGCAGATTAAGTAAATCCTGTTCCAATTCAAATCTAAGATCAGTACTTTAAAATGGACAGAAACAGGGCTGTTAAAAAGCCACTTGCCAGAGGCAGGTAAACTTTGTGGATTTTTCTAGCTGCACTTGTGGTGTTGGGACAGGCAGAGTAGCAAGGCTCATGAATGGGGAGAGTTACGTCAGAAAAGGATGTGACAGGCCCTTGGCTCTATTCCCACTGATGCAAGCTCCCCATTTATTGTAACCAAGCCAAGAGAGTGCACTTGAGTGCTCGCATCCTCATGAATGTTGCATCCCTTGTTTCTCCCTCTGTTCCCCCTTCCCCTGTCTTCTTTAGATTGTGAGCTCTCGGGCAGGGACCGTGTCTATCTTGTTCTCTGTAAAGCACCAGGTACATCGCTGGCGCTATATAAATGCTTATGATAAATAAATAATAATAATAATAATTGGTCCATGGATACCCCTGGTGTATGTAACCCTCCATGAGGTAAATGTTTATATCCCTCCCTCCTCCTCGCGATATTACCACAAATCATGCTGGGAAGAATTGGGTAGATTGTTTGGTGTATTGGAAGAGACCCATCCAGGTGTTGGGATTGTATTGGTTGGGGACTTCAATGCCCATTTAGGAGTCTCCAATCTAGCACTCGCCCAAGCTGGAGGACCATGGACATTAGAGTCCCCCCCGCCCCCCCAGTCCTTAATGAGATGGTCCAAGGATAGGGGCATCAACAAGAGTGGGCTTCTTTTGGCAGGACTACTGGCATCAGGGGGAATTATGATTCTGAATGGTCGGTCTCCCCTGGACCACCCAGCAGAATTTACCTTTGTTGCGCCATTAGGGGCCAGTGTCCTGGACCTTATGGCGGTCTCCGAGTCCCTCCTCCCTATGGTAGGAGGGTTTAGGGTGGTCTATCATGCAGGCAGTGACCATTTCCCGGTGCAATTGGGGCTTGCGGAAAGTGAGCTCTATGGTAAGGTCCTGGGGCGGCCTGTCTTTGGGCCGCCTTTGCCCCCATGTAAGCAGAAAGTAAGATGGAGCTCTGTGCTGGGGGATCTGGTGGAAGCCCGGCTGTCATCTTCTGAGGGCGTCGGTTGCCTATTGGGACTTGAGCAAGCAAGGGATAAGGAGGAGTTGATGTCTGGGTATAGGTCAATTCTTAAAGGATTGGCCCCCCTGCTTCTGGCAACAAAGCCATCTAAGGATCAGAGGCCCGGTAATACCCTCAATCCGTGGTTTGATGGAGAATGTCGGCATGTTAGGAAGCTACTTCGGGCTGCATATAGGTGCTTCAGGAGGAATGATACACTGTCGTCTTTGACAGCATTTCGACTATTGCGCTTTAAGTATAAGGTCCTTTTTCAGGGGAAAAAGAGAAAGTACTACCTCCGACAGTGGGAAAGGATTCATTTGGCCCTTAAAGCTAAAGATATGGCATATTTCTGGAGACTGGCTAGGGGGTGTGGCAAGGCCAGGGAGAGAATTGAGAACAAAGTCTCAGAGGTGGAATGGGTAAAGTTTTTTACCTTGCTTTATGCCTCTGATCCGAGACCCCCGGCTTCTTTGCCTTTATTACAATCATTACCCAGCTGGTTGCCAGTCTCAGGAGAAGAAATAGAGGCCATAATAGATGGATTGAAGAGGGGAAAGGCGGCAGGTCCTGATGGCCTGCCAACGGAGCTTTTTAAAGCCAACAAGGCATGGTGGGCTAGGGGTCTGGCTACCTTATTCACAGGTATCAACCAAACTGGGGAACTTCCGGAGGGTTGGACGCAGGCGGAAATCGTTCCTATATTTAAGAAAGGCTCCCCAGAGGAGGCAAGAAATTATAGACCCATCAGCCTCCTTAGTGTGGGCAGTAAAATGTATGCCCGCTATTTGCTGAGCAGATTGGAGCAATGGATGGAGAGGGAGAATATACTGGGTGACGAACAGAATGGTTTCAGAGCTGGTCGCTCTACCTTCGACCATTGTTTTGTTTTGAGCTACTTGGCTGCCAAATATCTGCGTTCCACGGGACTTTATGCAGCCTTTGTGGACCTCCGAGCAGCATTTGATTTGGTTTCTTGGAATCAATTATGGGCAAAGCTTGTACTTACAACTATTGACCCAAGGCTCTTGGTGCTGATGTGGAGATTGTACAGTAACACCTCCCTAAGGATTAGGTTGGATAATAGTGGTACCCTGTCACAGGAGATCTTTACTAGCCGAGGGGTTAAGCAGGGGTGTGTATTGGCCCCTGCTTTATTTAACTATTATTTGAATAGTCTTACTCCTCTGGTTACCTCCTTCAGGAATTGCCCACCGAGATTAGGGACCCGTGAGGTGGCAATATTACTTTACGCGGATGATGCCATTTTATTGGCCAGATCTCGTCTGGGGCTTTCTAGACAGCTTACAGCCCTTCACTCCTTTT
>QEPC01009666.1:379461-399128 GCA_003113815.1 Sphenodon punctatus
CACATTTTAGTTATCCCAACCCACCCTCCCCTCCTCCGAAGGCCTGGGAGAAGAGCCACGTCTTACGGGCCCGGCGGAAGGCCAACAAAGCACGGTCACAAAACTGCATAAGGGCCCGGTTACGTCGGGAAACCTGCTCATAGAGGTTGTAGGTTTGGAAGGAACCTCAAAGATCATCTAGCCCAACCCCCTGCTCCAAGATTGCCCTAGACCAGGCGTGGGCAAACCATGGTTTGGGAGCCACATGCAACTCTCGACCGGAGCTAGTTCTGGTTCCTGCGCTGCCTTAATGATCCACTGCATTACTCCACTGCACCTCAGCCTCAGCAGCTGCGCCTCAGAAACTCAGCAACCAGGACCACAAAGAACAGCAGCTCCACCAGCCAATCATGAAGTAGGAGAGAGATTTGCGTGCGCGTCTTTTTCCCCATTCGATGAAAATGCTGGTGCGTGGGAGTTCCTGGGGGTCGGGAATTTTGGCCACGCCTGCTCTCCACAGATGCTGCGTGTCCATCTTGGGGTTGCCAGAGATTCGCACATTTTCCCAGGACACTTATGAAGAATACAATGCAGGCCCTGCAACATGTATTTTTCATAAGTGTCCTGGGAAAATATACACATCTGGCCACCCTAGTGCCAGCTGGTTCGTGAAACTATCCAATAAAGAAGATTCCACAAACTCACTAGGCAACGCAATTCCATTGCCCAACGGCTCTTACGGTTAAGACATTTTCCCTAATATTTAACCAAAATCTCCTTTGTGGTAATTTAAGCGCACCAGGCCCTCTTGTTTTGTCTTCCAGACTGAACATTTGCCACCTTTTTTTGTAGCTTCCAGGGGTTGCAGCTACCACCGAACAAGGGGGTTCAGCGGAACCCGGGATCTGGACTTTACAAGCAACCCTAACACCACTAAGACATTTTCAGAGGGGGCAGGAGCAGGTCAGAACAGCACACTGCCCCCCCCTCCCCCGCCCTCTCTGCAAAGGCCCTAGGGGCAATTCAGGCTACTTGCAAAAGACCCTGACAAGAAGGAAGTTTTCAGGTGGGAGTGGAGTGCTAGCCCCACCCACTCATAAGACTGCCTTCTAGGGTGGCCGGATATGCAAATTTTAGAGGACACTTATGAGAAATACAGGTTGCAGGGCTGCAGTGGAGCCAATGCAGCCCTGCAACCCGTGTTTCTCATGTGTCCTCTAAAATGTGCATATTTATTTATTTATTTATTTATCTGTCGCATTTTTACACTGCCCCCTCCTGCATAAGCATCTCAGGGCGGTTAACAACATTTTTAAAACAAATAATATCATAAAATATCAAAACAATAAACATGAATATCAGCATTAAAATAACCGAACAGCAAAAGCTCCCACCCATCACCCGTCTCCCTTGGCAAAGGCCCGGTAGAATAGCCAGGTCTTACACTGTCTACGGAAAGAGGGGAGGTCTACAGCCAGGTGGACCACCAATGGGAGGGAGTTCAACAGCCACGGATTGGCCACTGAGAACGCCCTCCTCATAGTCGACATCCGGGGGACCTCAAGGAGGGCGCCCCCGGCTGACCGCAGAGGCTGATCCAGAATCTGGAGGGTGGGGCGGTCCTGCAGATAAGTGGGGCACAGGCTGTTTAGGGCTTTAAAGGTCAAAACCAACCCCTTGAATTGGGCCCAGAAGACTATCGGCAGCCAGTGCAGAGAGCGGAGCCGCCGGATAGAGTGCATTACAGTAGTCCAGTCTCAAGGTGGATGATTGTGGCAAGGTCCAACTCGGAGACGTACAGCCTAAGCTGTACCAGATGTAGTCGGCAAAATGCGCCCTTCACCACAGCCGCCATCTGGGCATCCAGGCGAAGCTGTGGATCCAGGAGCACCCCCAGACTACAGACCTGAGATACCAGGGGAGGACGGACCCCGTCAATGATGGGGACCATCACTCCCCCGGCTTTCCCCACAACCATCACCTCCATCTTGTCAGGATTCAACTTCAAGCAGCTCGCCCTCATCCAGTCCCCCACAGCTGACAAACACCGGGTAAGCACCAAAACTGCCGGGCCTGGGTCTGATGAAAAAGAGAGATACAGTTGGGTGTCATCAGCATATTGATGACACCTTATACCAAACCCTCTGATGACCTCCCGCACAGGCTTCATGTACACACTGAACAGGGGAGGTGATAAGATGGAACTTTGCGGGACTCCACATGTGAGGTCCCGGGGAAAAGATGAACAATGACCCAGCACCACGCATTGAGTTCTCCCAGCCAGGAAGAAGCGGCACCATTCAAGAACAGTCCCGCCCACTCCAGCCCAGTCCCGCAACCGAGTCACCAACAACTCATGATCAACAGTATCAAATGCAGCCAAGAGATCTAATAGGATCAGCAGGATCAAACGACCCTGGTCCAACTCTCGGGAGAGGTCATCAACCAAGGCAACAAGCACAGTCTCAGTGCCATAACCCGGCCACCCTACTTCCTTCCTGGCGGTGTTGCTGCCCCTCCTGCCATTAGGGAAGGTCATCATTGGAACATGAGCCCAGGCCCACTACAGGCAGCCTTACTACACCACTGGTGTCATCCTTTTCGATATTTGAGTGTTGTCTCCAATGGGGTAAGCGATCTGAAAACTGAAAGTAAGTGGTCTGACAATTGCATTCTTACTGTATCTGAGTCCAGTGCTTCTGCCAGGGCTAAAACAAGAATCAATGTATCTCGAGAAACTCTCGTGAGAATCAAGAACCATTACCAAGATTTCAGGACGATCTTGATAATGGTTCGAGAGCTCGGTCGAGAATTTTTCTCGATATACCATTTACCTCATTCTCCCTGGAATGCAAATGCGCCAAACGGCCACCATGGCTGTTCTGTGTATACGCAGCCCTCTTCCAAGATGGCGCCGGTAGCATCACCACTATTTTGGAAAAGGGCAGCCATTTGCGCATGCGCATTACCGGGACAAAGGCAGGACACAGTAAAACGGTAACAGTAAAGAGTAACGTTAAATGGTTAACAGTAGACAATGAACAGCATATCAAAAAAAATTCACGACCAAGAAAGTGTTGAGATCCGGGATTTTCTCTGTTATCAATTCTCACAAAATACAAATCGAGAACCAGATTTCGCTGCAAGGTTGAGGAGAAAATTGAGATTGAGTTTCAGCCCTACTTACTTCCTACCACTTTTGACTCCACTGAGTCTCCTTCCAGATGCCCCTGGTTTCCAGCTCTATGGAGTCACTTGTAGAATGAGACCCCTGGTTAATAGGCAACCACAGTTGATAACAATGGCCCCGATCCTACAAACACATACATGACATCTTGTCTTGCCAATTTCTGCTCGGGGCCCCAATCCTAAAAAATGGTCCATGGTTTTGAACCCACAGGGCCCACGGTTTCAGTGATAGGTTGCTCAAATCATGGGGTGTGTGACTATCTTAGGCATCTTTCTGGGATGCTTTAGGTCTCAGTTATCCTGCCTCAGGGAAAGGAGTTGGACTTGCTCTGCCATCTTCAGTGGCCAGCAAGGAGCTGGATCTGCCACCAACGCTTCATTGGTTTTAAGAAAGAAATAGTAGGGCTCCAGTCTTCCCCAAAAGTGCTGCCCCTTGACTCTGGAAGCATGGGGGGGATTTAGAGGGGCTCATGAAACCCTGCCAAGTCCCAGCTCTCCACCAGCTCCTGTTTCTGTCCCTTCTTTGGAAGCCTCAATTTATTATGTATTTATTTTATTTATTTATTTATTTATTTATTTATATTTATTAGCCGCCCCACTCATGCCTATGGCATCTCGGGGTGGCGTACAGCAACTAAAAATACATTCAAAATACAATAAAATACTAAAAAATACAACAATGTATTAAAAGTCTCTTTAAAAAACCCTAAAATTTACCCATCAACTACCCCACCCTCCCACCTTCCCCTCCGAAGGCCTGGGCGAACAGCCAGATCTTGCAGGCTCAGAGAAAAGCCAGCAGACCTGGGGCCAGGCGGGCTTCCTCCGGGAGGGAGTTCCAAAGTCGCAGCCCGGCCACTGAGAACGCCCTCTCCATTGTAGCCCCCCGTTTCAGGGTCAGATTAGGGTCTGGGACTGTCTGTGGCGGAGTGGTTCAGTGGTAGCACAGCTGATGGGTGAGGTGAGAGTTGCGTCCCCATCCCTGCCCACCCACAGCAGGGAGAGAGGATGGGCAGAGGATGGGACTCTACCCCTGGACAGGTAGCACATTGCCTATCCAATGGGAAATCCCCACATTTCCAAGCAGTCTTTCAGGTATCCAATCAGTACCCAGCTGCTGACCTGGGCACCTAATTACCCCCTAAAAAACATGTATTGTTGCCAAGCTACCAATTTACCATTTTACTGATTGGTTGACAGTAAAATCAGTACCAGAACTCAGAAAATGTCAGGATGGGAAATCAGAAAATCAGGACAAAACTCGGTAAATCAGTCATTTGGGTAGCCCGTTGAGCTCTAATTGACTCCTGATTAGTACTCCTGGGTTGAGTTGAGCACGGCTGTTTGGATGGGTGTACCGGGTTTTCGCTGGCAGGCGTTCCAGCTCTGCCCTGAACCTACCTCACAGGGTTGTTGCGAGGGTCATGATGCACTTTGATCACCGAATGCACAATAAACATTGAACATGAACATTTCGGGTGATGGAGGTCAACATATCTTCCTGTTGTTTTGGAATGGCTCCCCCCCAACAAAACAAATTCCCTGGGTCATACGCTACTACCTGTACGGTTTGCTCCATTAGCTGAAGCAGCGGAGCTGCCCTTTCCCGGTGACCACCCAAGCTAGGCCAAGGGTGGAGTCATTACCCTCAGGGCGATTGGGTTTCTCTCCCCCAATTTATCCCATTGTTCTCTGTGAGCGGGAATAGAAGCGTCACGGCTCGAGATCCCTCTGGCTCATTTCACACATTGCCATGAGATAATCACCGGGTTTTGGTCATTATGCCACTCTCGTTAAACTGGTGGCCTAGAAGTGCCATATCTCATTACCTATCCCCTGAGCCGTACAGTCTCTTACCCCCTCCATGCCCCTGTCAGGGGGCCCCTGCAAAGGGGGGGGGGGGGAGTCAAATTGGAGAGAGGGAGCGAGTGCTAAAGAGATTAACCAAAATAATGAAAGGTTGGGGGGAAATGGAGTCAATGAGAGCAGCCTGCGAAGAGAGGGTGAGGGGAAGGGCAGGGGAGGGCCTGTGGGGGAGAAAGGGACATTCATTGGTGATGAGCTCATAACAGGCTCAAAGAACTGGGGTTAGATGTTCTTATTAACCTGGGAGGGGAGGGGGTAACGAAACCCATTGCCAAAACCACTGTGGAGGGATGTGACCGCAGCTGAGAATCCACATTAAGAGTGTCCTGAGGGGTTATGGCATTTGACAGCACTGGCACTTGCAAAGGATGTGGGTTCAAGCACTCCTTGCTCTCACGCTGGTGGGTCACCACTGTTCACTCAGCTGGGAACAGACATCTGATCCACTGGGTTGCGGAAATCAAAGACAATCGGACGTGGTGCTTGCTACACCGCTTCTTTGGGCACCGTAAGCCACAAGAACTTATGTGCCTTACACCGCACCAACCCAGTGGGCCACAAGACTTGGAATGAACTTTAACTTTCTTGTTGAAATGTCATCCTGGGTCAGACCAAGGATCCATCCAGCCCAGCATCCTGTCTCCAACAGTGGCCACCTTTCGTCACTTCAGAGAAGTGCACAACAGGGTATAATGAGTCTAGGCCAAACTTGGAATGGCGCACTGTGTGGGGTACGCTGCAGGAAGCACTGCCTTGGGAGCGCCAGAGAAAGCAGAGATGGACAGTTGGGGTAAAATTAGTGGGGTACCCAGGGTGGGTGTCTGCAAGTGTGAGCATGCTGTGTGCGAGAGAAAGGAGGCAGGGTTTATTCAAATGAGAAGGTGCAGTTTATAGGCCAAGGGGCAGGGCTTGACACCCCCCCACAGCTACTCAAAATGCTGGGAAGTCATTTTGAGGTGGCCATCCATTGTGAAAGCAAGTAGGACTCAAATCCACAGCTTTTGCAAGTGCCATCAAATGCCATAAACCCTTAGCTACACTGCACTCATGTAAGTCCAGCCCCCATGAACCTAGAACAGCAGCGCAAGGAAATTGGTTGAGGGGGGGCTGTTGCTACTGTTCTAGAGGCTTCCAGGGCCCCTCCAGGGGTCCTGGATTTTCTAGGCCATCCCTGCTGCTTTAAAATCCCAGATTTGTCCCCTGGATGGTTTGTCAATTGCTGTCTTTCACCCTTCCCTTCCCAGAGACTTTGCTGCAGCAGTTTTCTATGACTGCCAAACAGAGAACAAAAGAGGGGTTAACTCAGGGATGTCCTGAGAAATCTGGGACACTTGAGAGGTATGCCCCTGGGTGCAAAGGTGCAGACAGGGCAGTAGCTTGAGNGGGGGGGGGGGGGGGGGGGAGAAAGGTGGGGAAAATCACAGGAATTCCCCCCCCCCAAAAGGGAAATTCCCTTCCCCTTCTGATGAGGGTCCTAAGGTGGCCATACCTCTCCTTTAAAAGAGAACACTTATGAAAAATACATGTTGCAGGACTGCACTGGAACCAATGCAGCCCTGCAACATGTATTTTTCATAAACACACTCTTTTAAAGGGGAAGTATGGCCACTCTACTGGGTCCACTCCAGGCCAGGGACAGCAGCAGGGCTCATGAGACTGTGACATTATCTCTCCTGAGGCTTGTGACAGGGCAGCCTTTAGATGTGGGGTCCCAATGAGCCGCACCACTCCAACCCCTCCAGCCACCACCAAGCACAGCTTTATTTACAGTACAAAAAGTGCAAACATACCAAAATGGCAACATAAAGTCCCCCAAACCTCTCACTAGAATGCCAGCAAATCAGTCTCTAGACAGGCACTTTTTAGGTAATATCTTGGTCATCTGCAGCACTCCTTCTCTTGCTCCTAGCATATTCAGACTAACCCATCAGCAGTGCCTTCTGTGCCTTATATCCCCCAGGAGGGGTGTGGCCTGTGGAGGCAGCCAGCTCCCTTAAAGGCACAGCCACTCCAGCTATTCAGGAGAAGGACTTACAGGGCCCTAGTTCCTCAGCCACTTGGGGTCAACTGTCCCACAGGTACTTCCAGTGGGGCCTGCTGCTTGCCTCCCCTAACCCCAGTGATTCCATCCAAGAGTCTGTCTCCCACCTCACCCCAGGCCCTGCCATTTATAAGGCCAACTCTGAATGGAGCAATCTACCTCCTATTAGTCACTCCCATCTTCCATCAGTCAAGAGTTCTCATCCACTGAAAAATCTTGACATAGCTATTTATCTACTCATTCCCCCCAAGAACTTATCTCATCCTTTTTAAAACCCCAGCTATGTTATTCACCACAACATTCCCTGGCGATGAGTTCCACAGGATGGTTGTGCACTGATTGGAAAAACTACTTCCTTTTGTTTTGTTTTGTTTTGTTTTTAAAAAATCAGCTGTAAATTAATTTCAGGTAGAGGAACGTGGGAAGGGGATGAGGTACAGGTCTGGGACTAAAGGAGGTACCATCAGATTGCCCTGGTCCAAGGGAACCTGTTGGGTTGCTTACACTTGGTGGGAGGGGACTAAGTCCAGTTTGGGGCACCTCATTTTAAGAAGGACATTGACAAATTAGAGTGCGTTCAGGAGAGGGCAACAATGATAAAGGGACTGGAAAGCAAGTCTTATAAGAAAAGGTTGCAGGAACTGGGTATGTTTAGCCTAGTGAAGAGAAGATTAAGGGAGACACGATAGCAATCTTCAAATACCTAAAAGACTGCAGCAAAGAAGATGGCAAGGAACTGTTCTGCACACCTACATAGGGCAGGACTAGAAATGAAAAGCTCAAGTTACAGATAAGTGGATTTTGGCTACATATCAGGAAAAATTCCCTAACAGTAAGAGCTGTTCAGCAATAGAACAAGTTTCCTAGGGAGGTCCTAGGCTCTCCATCGCTGGAGGTTTTCAGAAAGAGGCTGGACAGCCCCCTGTTGGGGATGTTGTCGCTATGGCTATCCTGCATCCAAGCCAGGGGCTGGGCTAGATGACCCTCAAGGTCCCCATTCAAAGTCTATGATTCTGAGACTGGACCAGCCAAGTTGAGCGGGAGGGAAGCTTCTCTTTCCACTGGCACAGACACCAAAAAAGTTGGTCTGGATTCAAAAGATCTTTAAAGCCCTAAATGGCTTGGGCCCTACATATATGAAGGACCACCTTTCTCCTTATGTCCCTTTGTGGCCCTTAAGATCTGCAGAGATTGCCTTCTTGCAGGTTCCATCATTGGCCCAGTTTCATATGACTCGGGCCCGTGGAGAGGCATCCTCAGTAGCTGCCCCACAGCTTTGGAACGCCCCTCCCTTGGAGGCTCCATAGCACAGATCCATGATCTGGACCCTCTTCTTCCTGAGTGCACCCCAAAAGCATTCCTATCCCAAACTTCTATGTGACTCTCGAAGCTTGTGCTAATTTTCAGAGTGGTCCCTTGGAGGGAAAAGGTTCCCCACTTCTGATTGAGATTTATAGTCTGCCCAATTCCTGAAGGCTCAGGGTGGGTGACAACAGTTTAAAGAAAACATAAAACAAATTACAATCAGGGACCCATATTCACTATATTCTTCCCATTACCACAAACGAGGAAAATGCAGTGAACACGGGCCCCTGGTTATAATCTACAATCTAAATCCCGCCATAAAAATCCGCATCTCTCCCACAAGCCACTATCCTCGCCTACCAAATGCCAGGCCAAAGAAAAAGGTTCCAAAGGGAAGGGAGCTCCAAAGATGCGGAGCAGTGATCGAGAATGCCTCTCTACATGCCATGTCACCGGGGTTGGCCTTAGAATATACAGGCTCTAGGACAAAAATAAAATTTATGGCTGCCCTGCTCCACCCCCAGCCACACGTCTCTTTGCAATTGGCAGCCTGGTGCTTGTCCAGCGGTCCTCCCAATATGGCTCTCCATGGATCCCTGGAAGACCCATGATTGCCACAAACCTCGGGAGCAATGGCAAGGCCCACAGGAACGGCAGTAGTGTTGTAGGGACTCCCAGGGGCCCATATAGCACTTCCTGTGGGGTAGCACCTTGAATTGTGTCCACTGAACTACTGGAAACCAGTGCAGACTACGAAGCACAGGTGTAATGTGTTGCTAGTGACCCATCCCATCAGAAGCAGGCAAGCCACCACGTTCTACACCAACTAAAGTTTCCGAGTCATGATGGTGCATGGAGACAGAGGGGCATGTAAGGGCGACAGATTGCCAATGCAAGGATCCAGACAGACTGCTCAGCGCAGACAGACAGACAAAGGGGTCTGTGAGATGCTGTGTGAACACTGAGCATATGTCTAAGGAATCAGCAATGGGGAATCCTGTCTCCAATTCCATTTCTAGGCAGGTCTCCCTTCTCCCCATATCCCTCCAGCAGTCCTTCCCTGCCGGTGTGGCCAGGGCCTCCAGGCTATTTCCCCCAGATCTCCCCCTGTTTTTGATTCCAGATCAGTCCCTGTCCCCATCTGTGCAGGGTGATATGGGTCTGGCATGCGGCTGAGGGGGAGGATCTGGCTTTGTTCCCATCAGTCGGGACTGGCTGCTGGTCCCATGCCAGTGTCCGCCCACCCCAAGCAGCAATATGGCCATNGTGGGGGGGGGGGGGGGGGGGAGAAGAGAGACAGTCCTATTGCAGCAGCAGAGTCAGTGGGAGGGGAGGCCACTGCTTAGAAGAGCTTCCTGCTGCCTCTGCTTGAATTCTCAGTGGGGAGACAGGCCAGCACAAAGAGCTCCTTTCCCATCCCCTCCGCCCGCTTCCCTATTCATCCATCAGCCTGAATTACAGACCCCGCCTCCTCTCCCTTTTATTCAACAGAACAGCCTGGGAGGGGGCGTGGCTGGGCTCCCAAGGCAGCCAATCGCCTGGCAGGCCTCTCCTCATTGGTGGGATTTAAATGAATTGTTTGCTCTTAAAGGGGAGGAGACCCTGGAGCGAGAAGGAAAGGGAGGGCACCCGGGGGAGGGGCGCTCCCCTGGAAAACCAAGGCTTAGACAAGGGCAGGGGCCGGGCGCGCCTCCGTCACCTGCACCAGAATAGGGGCACGCAGCATTTCGGGGAGGGGCGCGTCCCCATTTCCATTGGGCATCACTGTCTCCGGTTATTCTGCACGCCCGGCGCTTCGCTCCTCCCCGGAGCCAGGCTTCGTCTCAATGAGAAGTTTTTAAGAATCCCTGGATTTCCCCTGGGGCAGAAGGGATGATTCCCAGAGGGGAGATTGAAGACATTTAAGAGGCCTGGGAGAAATCGATTTTTAATCCCCAAACTTGGGGGCAATGTCACCCACGCCTCTGCGGCAGGGAGCGAGCCCCTCCTCTGCCCCAGAAGAGAACACACCCCCCCTCGCCGATGGCCTCAGAACCCCAACTTGGAGCCTCCCCCTCCCCCCAAAAGGATGCCCAGCAGGGATTTCCCCCCCCCCCAACATGTCCCCATGGATCCCCAGCAGAGACCCCCCTATCTGCCTCAGCAGGATCTCTGGCAGGGACTTCCTCCATACATCTTCCCCATAGAGCCCCAGCATATTCCCCCCCATATATGAAGCCCTGTCAATGGTTTGATCTGCTCTAATTTCCACCACCAGTTCCTGTGGTCCCCAGGGTTGCAGGAAATAGCCATGTCACCCCCCCTTTTAGGTAATTTCTCCCTTAGAAATGTGAATGAGGAACGAATAAGGAACTGGGAATGAATAAAGCACGACTAAGGAACTGGGAATAAGGAACCTGAGGAACAAATAAGGAACTGGGAATAAGGAACCTGAGGAACGAATAAGGAACTGGGAACAAATAAGGAACTGGGAATAAGGAACCAACTTCAGCCCCATCCAGTCTGCCCTTTGTGCCAGGGGTGGTTGGATCAGGGCATAGGCCAGGCTGGCAGTTTCACGAGTTGCCCAGGAGGTGGGATCCTCAGAGGTCTGTTTCCAGCCGCTTGACACCACCAGAGAGTTACTAAGAATCTGGCCCCTTGTCTTGTGCAAGGGGCTGATTATTACCCTCCCCTCGGCTCCCAATTGCTCAGTGCTTTGTAGGATCAGGCCCTCTCAAAACCCCTAGGAGAGTTGCCTGAGCTGACTGTTGCCCCACTGATTCCACCCACCCCCCGCTAGCCTCAGCCAGCTGCACTTCCCATCCATCCCATCAGACCCCAGAGGCCAAATGATTAATAGGCCCATCAGGCAGACTCCCAGCCATCTGGGATTATCAGGAGCTCTTCCATTCACCTTGTCAGCTGGGGTGTGGTGTGTGCCATGGGGCCAGTAACTGGGTCTAGTAATTACCCCTACAGCCTGGAGTGATCACTGAACCAAGTCCAGTCCTGGGATACCCAACCCTTAAGCACAGGGCATGAGGCAAAGGAGAGGGGGCCGTAGGGCCAAGCAGATAGGAGAAGTGGACCTTTAGGCTCCCTTCAGCCTGATGGCCTCCCTGGGGTGGGGGGGGGAGGTCTATAGGAGCCCCAGGATCATGGCTTGTTCTAGGCTGTAACTAGACCCCTCAATTCTCATCAAACTGGCATTTCAGCCTCAGTGTCTATGAGTCTTTCTCAAAGTCTCCCCCCATCCCTGGGAGAACCCCACCCCAAACCCCTAGACACAGCTACCCAATCCCACATATCCCCAATTCCCCCAGCATTGAAGGACTACCATCCATCCCACCCCACACCTGCTTAGCTACCCACTTCCAGATCCCCAAACATATCTGCCCACCCTGCTCCAATACAGCAACCCATCCCCCCAATATTCCCCAGACACAGTTACCCACTCAAAACACCCCTATCAACCCCCACCCCCTGCACTGGCCCAGCTACCGACCCCCAAAATCTCCAGACACATCTGCCCACCCCAGACACCATCCCCAGCTCTCCTGCACACCCCGACACAGCTACCCATTCCCCCAGCATCCCTCAGACACACCCACCCATGTAGGGTTACCACACCTCCCTTTTAAAAGCGGATGCTTATGAAAACTACATGGTGCAGGACTGCATTGGTTCCGGTGCAGCCCTGCAACATGTATTTTTCATAATTGTTCTCTTTTAAAGGGGTGGTATGGTAACCCCACACCCGAGCTGTTTCAGGAGGGGCGGGGTATAAATGTGAATGAACAAATAAATAAATAAATACATAAAAATAAATGGGCTTTGTTATGCACTAGGGCTATGTCCTCAGCCAGTCTCTACCCCCAGTGCCCCATTGCACTTGGGGCATTCCACATCAGGCTTGACCTCTCTGTGTGTCCTGGATTCTCCAGGCTTTGGAGGAAACCCCAGTTTCACCAGTCAGCCACGTAACCTGGGAACACAGAGAAATCGGGGAGCAGGGGGCAGTCACATCAGACTGTAGGGACTTTCATGTCCCCTTTTGAACATGGCTCTGCCCCTACAGAAGGCCCTGGTGTCATCAGGACATGCTTCAAGGGCAAGGTTACATCAGAAAGGGGTTTTTTGGCCCTGACCCCTTTCCAATATGGTCCAGCCCCCGGTAAGTCATTGTGACGACACAACACTAGTCCATAAAGGGTGGGGTTACATCAGAAAGAGGCTTGACAGCCCTTTTGTCCCACCCAGGAGCACCTGTAGAATTAAAGTGGGGAGAGAGCTCCCAGGTCCTTTCTGACATGGTCACACCCCTTTCCAAGCTTTGTGAGATCACAGCACTCAGAAAGAGGGCATGGCCGTGTGTGAAAGCAGACACAGGAACCCCTTTGCACAGAAGGGCCAAGGCCAGGAAGGAGCCACTCTCTTTTGTGTGCCCCTCCCAGCACCCATGGCCCCAAACCTTCTGAGATACTCCTGCCCCCTCCTGGAGAAAGGTAGCAACCACAGACCCTAGGGCTATGCCAGTGGCATAGCCCTAGGCTCTGTGGTTGCTACCTTAGTTCCCAATCCCCCCTCCCCTCTCACAGCGCTGGGAATTCTAACCCCTTGTATGCAGAACCTGACATTGCCCCCAATCTGTCTAGGGGCCCCTGTGAGAGTCACTGTTTCTCACACAGCCCTCCTGAGCTCTTCCTGGTAGAGGTGCATGATTCAAACTGAGCCCAATGGGATCTGAGGATAGGCTGGACAGTTCAGCATAGGGTGGCCAGATATGCACATTTTAGAGGACACTTATGAGAAATGTACGTTGCAGAACTGCCCTGCAACCTGTAATTTGCATAAGTGTCCTCTAAAATTTGCATATCCGGCCACCCTAGTTCAGCAGCTGCACGCCTGACTCAAGCCCCCGTAGGCCCAAATGGGGTCAGGCAAAGCAGTGGCAGGAGGCTCCGCCTCCAAGGAGCGCCATGACATAACAGGGCTTCGTACAGGCATGGCCATGTTGCTGAGCCCAGGTGATATCGCAGCACTCCATCAAACGCAGGGCTACAGATGAAAAGGGGCAGAGTTAAGGTGTTATTATTATTATTATTATTATTAACAAACATTTATATAGCGCCAGCAGTGTACCTGGCACTTTACAAAGTAATAAAATAGACACGGTCCCTGCCCCTAGGGCTTACAATCTGAGAGATTCTCCATCTTTTACAAATACGGCCACACACACCCCAAACACACAGTGACACAGCACTCCACACAAAGAGGCAGATTGGGAGAAGAGCCTGGCTGCAATGGACACAGGGCAGGATCAGACCCAGTACAGATGGGTTTGGACCCTGTTTTTCGGCCCAAGCATGGCTTTACATCCTGAAGAGTTCTAACCACATCTGGTTCCCAGGTAGACCCTCCAACCTATGATCTAACTGCTACCCGCTGGGCTTCCCTTCCTATGCCCAGCCCCTATCACCCGACTTGCTCTGTTTCTAGTCAAATGTCCTCATCGGTCCCTACTGCCCTCACCTGGGCTAGTATTCTGTAACTAAGCTAATTTAACCCTTATTGCAGACGCCTCCCATGCCTAGTGGCAGAGTGCTGGTTAGCCTTGGCTGGGCCTAATCCTGCGAGGGCTTACCTAGAGCAACCTGCCACATATTGCATTCTGGAAAGGAGGGTCTTCGTGCAAAGTTGGATGACGTTGGCTACCACATAACTCACTTTTATTCACACTGATAGTTATGCCAAAAAAATTTAAATCCCCCTTGTTTACCTGCTTGTTTCTTCTGGAGTTATAACCTCACGTTTACTTTGATTTAATCTGCTTGTGAGGTGGAAAAAAGCAGGGTTAATGGGAGTTAAGGAACTCTTAGGAATGAGTAATTGCTGTGTGAATCAGTGTGGTATAGTGGTCAAGTACACAGCTCTGGGACAAGAGAGAGGCTGCTGGTTCAAAACTTGCCTTAGCCATGAATTTCCTTGGGCCAGTCACAGATATCTCAGTCTAACGTACCTCATAGGGCTATTGTGAGGCTTACTAGTTGAAATACTTTAATGGTTGTGTTAATTGTTAAAAGTTAGTAAGTTGAAACATGAGCCATCCTGAGCTCATGGGATACAAATTGATTTTTTTTTAAAAATAAAAAATAAAAAAATATGCCAGTGAGTTCTTGATAGCCTTGTAAGCTATTGAAAAGCCATAGTAAGTACCAGGAGACAGTGTATCTACACGAGGGGTGGGTTACCTCAGGCCTGGGGGCCAAATGTGGCCTCAACTAGTTTTTGGTTGGCCCCTTTCCAGTTCATGGATCTGGTCCATGGATCCAGTTCCTTCCCCCAAGCACTGACAAACTGAGCTCAGGGAAAGACAGCAGAGATGAGGGGATGCTGCATGCAAGAACAGAGGGCAGGTCCATGGCACAGATCCAGGATCTGGACCTGAGTATGCCCCTAAAACACTCCCACCCCCAACTTCTGGGTGGCCCTCGTAACTTGTATTAATGTTCAAAGTGGCCCCTGGGAGGGAAAAGCTTCCCCACCTCTGATGAATCTATTAACCATGGGGGGAAATCAATCCCATGGGTGTAATCATGTCATCCTACAGCAGAACAGGATGATTGAGCATGTTATGTTGCCAGTGACATCCTACGGACTCTGCCCTGTGGGTGGCAGCACAAACGGGGTGAAAATAGATGTGACAGCAGCCCAGATGAGGCCCCTTCAGATGGATGGCCACCTGCCTGTCTGTTAGCTGGCCGCCAGATGTTCGCCTGCACCAGCCACCCGCCTGGCCTGTGCCCCCCGCCAGTTACAATGTCATTCCAGCGACTATGTAGCCTGCCGTGAAGGTGAAGGCCGGATTATGTGGGCAAATGTGCAGCCACGTCTGTTAGGGTGTGCACAGTCTCCGTGTGAGTGCAAGTCTGTCAGGACCACAGAGTCCCAAGAGGAGCCCTCGAGCCCTCCAGGGAGCGACTGCATCTCAGTGGCGGAGAGGGGATGGAAGAGTGCCGCAGGGAGCGATATCTGCCCCTCTACAGTTTGTTGCATGGAATCTGTGGGGGGCGGCTGCGTGGGGTTCCACAGAGTGACTGTGGAAGCCACTCCAGTGGGATAATCTCTCATCTGTTAACTGTCTCTCTCTCTCCTGGGTGAGGAGGACACCGCCCCTAGATGAAATTGACTAGGTTCTAGAAAAATTCAGAGTGGAACTGACTAGTGTGCCCCTAGTGTGTGTGTGTATATGACAGGGACCTCTTCAACTGCAAAGGTGATTATGGTCCACCATGTACCTCTCCTGGGTTCTCTCTTATTGCAACACTGATTGGGTGTTACCATGTACCCCCTCTTGCGGGAGGGAGAACGCCTCTAGTTGAAACTGACTAGAGGGATGATAGAGGAGAAATGGTTCAGAGGTGAAACTGACTAGATTCAACTATCACCTTCTCCCGGGTGAGGGGAGAGCTCCCCCTAGGTGAGACTGACTAGATTGTAGAAATTTCTTCCCTGGTGAAACTGACTAGATGTGTACCGGAGTGTGAGTATATTAAGAGGAACCACTCTGGGATATTAGGGGGTACCTCTCCTGGATACTCTCTCATTGCAACACTGATTCTGTTTTACCATGTAGCCCTCCTGTGGACGAGAGAACCTTCCAGGTTGAAACTGATTCGAGGGATACGGTTGGCTCTCCTGATAGAGGGGGAAAGGCTCAGCGGTGAAACTGACTAGGTTCAACTATCTCCCTCTCCTTGATGAGGAGACACCTCCCCTAGGTGACTTGACTAAGGTAGAGAAAATTCTTCCCGGATGAACATGACGTACCCCGAGTGTATGTTTGTTAAGAAGAACCTCTCCGGGATGGTGAACATTTTTTTAGGGTCCACCCTGTACCTCTCCTGGGTACTCTCTCATTGCAACACTGACTAGGTGTTACCATGTACCTCACCTGTGGCAGAGAGAAGGCTTCCAGGTTGAAACTGACTAGAGCGATAAGGCGGCTCTGCTGGTAGAGCAAGGGCTCCAAGGTGAAACTGACCGCCTCCCTCTCCCAGGTGAGGAGGAACCTCTCCTAGGTGAAACTGACTCGCTTCCAATCTCTAACTCTCCTGGGAGGAGAGAAAATTCTTCCAGGATGACACTGAGTTGAAGGGAAATCTCTCCTATGGTGAACGTGATTCCGTGGCACTGCGAGGAAGACAAGTCCAGGGGTCACCTGCAGTTCTTCCAAGTCGGATTAACCAGAGTAGCCCAGCACTGGCGTGCTGTGTGTGGTGTAGGCAGAGGGTTTAGACCAAATTGCACATTCTCCAGTCATCCCGAGACGTTCCTATACCCGCATAGGGAAGACAATAACTGTATGTGGCTCTGGAGTTATTTTCAGTCATTCATCATTCATCATTTGTGTCAGTTTCTGGCACTTCTGTCAATTTTATGCCACTTAGTCAGTATAGGAACCATAATAATCATCATCATAATAGTATAATTTTATGTATATAGAACTTCCCTGCTTTACATGGCACTCAGACAACTTAACAAAAAGTTAAAAACTGTATAAACAAGTTAAAAACAATATAAAACAATTAAAATGAATTAAATTAAAATTTAAAACGGAGCCGGGAAACGGAAGGACAAAGTACATTAAGGGAACCAACAGTGGATCCTAAAAGCACCTAGAAAATAAATATGTTTTCAGGTGCTTTTTAAAAGTAAGGCAGGAAGAACTGAGATGAACATCCGGAGGGAGGAAGTCCACACTGAGGGACCCACCACAGCAAAAGCCCGATTGTCCGCTGACTTCAGCTGGGATGGCAGAACAGACACTTGCTGGGAGGGGTGTAATGGGGGGACATGCCGGAGAGATGGGTGATGCTGATGTGTATCCACGGACAAGGCTGGGGGCAGTGCACGTCATGATATACTAGGACAAATGTTTGCCTGCCCTTAATCACCTGTGTAGTGAGCAGATGCACTTGAGCTGCTGCCTGAGAGGAGAGATACAAATGAAGGAGCAATTGTGGCTACAGCGGAGACTGTAAAATTGGGGGAGGGAGAAGCTTGTGTGTTGCCCTGAATCTGCAGAGGAAGAGGACTGGGACTGAAAGACTAGGGGTGGGAAGTTTGGATTAGTCCACAACAGTTCAGGCAGTTACAGATTCATCCAAACCGAACCGGAACAGCGCGACAACAGGCCTGTCTCAGTTCCGTTCTCAAATAAAAAAAATTTTAAATTACACAAATGGCAGCCAGTACTGTGCGCCCTCTTTCAAAATGGCAGCAGCAGCATCTTCACCATTTTGGAAAAGGGCAGCCAGTCTGCACATGTGCAGTGGCTATTTTGCACGTGCCCAGACCGGCTGCCCTCTTCCAAAATGGCGGTGACACTGGGTGTCAACAGACATAACACGGGCCCAGTTCAGCCTGCTTTGGACCAGCGTCCGTCATGACATTATGTTTGTTCCGCGCCCGCCAACTATAGGCCTAGTTCAAACTCTGGCAGGGGCAGCAGCCGGGCCAGAAACGTGAGCGTGGAATGAAGAAGGGTCACAGTCCGGGCCCAGCCAGCAGCTGCCCAGCTGGGCCAGAGTGGGTAGAACCAGGCCGGAACGTCTATTCCCAGCCCTGGCTTGGCCTGTCGTGGGAGGTTGCCATGGCAATCAGCTATGACTGCCTGTTATTGGCAGCAGTTCAGGGGCGTGGCCAGGCAGCCCCCCCTTCTCCCTGGCCAGGTCCGGCCGCGGTGACGTGTGTTCCCGCAGCTAGAGCTAACCTGGCCGGGGGTAGCCCTCCCCACCCCATGGCGGGATGATGGCAGTGCCGTCACTTCTGTTACCACCCGCTGCCGCTGTCATTTTGGAAAAAGTCGCGTAGAATGGTCCAGTGGCCATTTGCATATGCATTAAGTATGGCTCTGTAATACAGATCTGTAATTAAATCCAATAACTACAGGGAAACAAAACAAACAAATAAACAAAATGAAATGAATTTTCATCTGAAGAACCACCCCTATGAAAAACTAAGGCAAGGTTGGGTGCATGGAGCCTAAGTTTTAGGTGAGCACAATACGTGAGAACTTCAACATCTTGGTGTGCAAGGTAAAGTGGGAACTTTAACTTACCATTTCCATGCTTTTGGGATCGTGGTTGAACTTGTAAGAGCCTTCACTCCTCTCTTAAACCAAAGGGTTTTTTGATCCTAGAATTCTCTGGGTCTCCTCATGATGAGTTCCCTAGATACGATCCAGGCAACAAACTCATGTTGACTCAGTGGCAAAACCCATGTTTTGACTGACCAGACGTATTGTTTCTCCCCCACGTGGGGCAGCTGGAAGGGTGGCAAGAGTCCCAGAAATACCCTTAGCATCTCTACATTCTGGGTTTGCAATGATTTGGGAACTGGTGACGTTAGGGTTGCCACCTTAGGTATATCTTTCCAGGCCACTTATGAAAAATACATGTTGTGGGGCCTGGTGTGATAGGTGCCAATGCAGGCCCTGCAACATGTATTTTTCATAAGTGGCCTGGAAAAGTATACGTAGGTGGAAACATGTATTTGTCATAAGTGGCCTGGGAAAAATATACCTAAGGTGGCAACCCTAGGTGAAGTGTGTCCTCGTGCTGCCTTCATGGCCCCCAAAGAAGGTCATTTTTCTTTGTGATTTATTCAGAAGGCTTGGAGGGGAAAGAGTCATGCATACAGCACAAGGCTCCCTCTTGTGGCAGAGAAGAAGAATTGCTATTGAGCCAGTCGGACGTTTGTTAGTGATAGGGAGATTAGTGTCAGGGTGTGGAGTCCCTCGGGGATCCGTTCTGTCCCCGCCCTCTCCTATTCAACATGTACATCGCGCCTTTGGGCAAGAGTGGGAGAGGGTTTGAAGTTTGGTGTCATCAATACGCTGATGACACCCAGCTGTACCTCTCGTTTTCCTCCGACCCAAGCCCGGCATTCTCCGTGTTTACCGGTCTGGCTGCGGCGGGGGATTGGATGAGGATGAGCCGTCTGAAGCTGAATCTCGGTAAGACGGAGGTGATGCTGGTAGGTAAGGGTGAGGGAGTGGAGGCCCCCAACATTGATGGGGTGCATCCCTCCTTGGTCCCTCAAGTTCAGAGTTTAGGCGTCCTCAATTCACAGCTCCGTCTGGATGCCCAGGTGGTGGCTGTGGCGAGGAGTGGCATTTCGTCAATGACATCTGGTCCGACGTCTTTGGCCATATATCGCCAGCTCCACTGTCATCCGTGCGTTCATCACCTTGCGGTTGGCCTACTGCGCCACGCTCTACGTGGGGCTACCCGTGGTGACG
>QEPC01009666.1:400653-413999 GCA_003113815.1 Sphenodon punctatus
AAAAACACACTTTGCCACGTGTTTTTGTGGGTGGGTTTCCTGCTTTGCCATGTGGTTTTTCTGGGTGGGTTTCCTGCTTTGCCATGTGAGTCGCAGAATTTTGCCATATGGGTCGCAGAATTTTCCATTTTGGGTCGCAGAATTTTGGAAAATATTTTGCAGAAGAATCGGGGCCCTGACTAAAACGCTCGAGTGCCGAACAGGAAATTGAACAGCCCATTGGCATTGCCTTATCAACATAAAGCTGCCCTTGAAATGACATCCCCAGCAGATGGAAACTATCTGGGTGGACCGGTAGTAAGCGGAACGCAGACTTTACGTCGCACTTCGCTAAGAGGGCCCCCGGCCTGTAGCGCTTTACCAGTTCCACTGCTGTGTCAAATGATGTATATTTTATGGTGGCTAGCTCCCTCGGGATGGTGTCGTTGACTGACCTACCTCATGGGTATGATAGATTATGGATTATACGGTACTCGCCCGGGGATTTTTTGGGGACAACTCCCAATGGGGAGACAACCAAACATGGCCCTGGAGATGTGAAAGGGCCAGCTAACCTACCCTCTGTACGCTCTTTCTCTATTTTTTGGTGTACCTCCGCTTCTAGCCCCGGCACTGATTTTAAATTGGGCGCGGCCTTGTGCGGGTGGACCTCTTCTGCCGGAATTCGAAATCCCTCCCTGAAACCACTGATAATATAGCCTACCTCCGCCCTATCCGGGTGGGTGGCCAGGGCCGCTTCCAGCAGGTCAACTCTAATTGGAGTTGGGGCCCTTTGCAGGAGCTGGTTGTCCTGACGCCCCCTGCCCCCGTCGACCCGCCGATCCTGCGGGGGGGCCTGCCTTTACCGCCCTGCTTGGTCCTGGGGCAGGCTGCGACATTGTGCAAGCCGGCACAATTGGGTCAGGAGTGTCTAAATCTACATTGCCCGCGGGAGCATTTCCCCGTGCGCTCAAATTCGTAGCATTGGTTCGTTTGGCCGGCCGCCGACCGCTTGCCCTCGCCACGAAANAGTTACTGCGTGGTTGGCGAACTTGCCTGCCCAGAAGTGGATGGCCAATACTATCAGGAAGAGCTCCAGGAATGTCAAATCCCTAATCACTCCCTGTTCCACCCACTCCATGGGTCAAGGGGTCCCACACCACTGGTCCCTGAATATCAAACCGAAACCCATCCCCCCAGCGGCATCCGAGTGGACCTGCAGTTCAGCTTCCACTAGGAGTTCCTCCCGCCACAAACTCACTCTGTTGAAGTCCGCCAGGAAAGAAGACCAGATGTCTAGATCATATTTCATATCCCGGGTGACTCGTATGTGGTAATGTGGCTGAGGTGAGCCAGGCAACTTGGCATACAATTGTGATAAGAAGACTCTGCTGGGGGTCACCAACCTACATGCAAAATTCAAGCTGCCAATTAAGGATTGGAGCTGTCTCACCGTGACCTTACGGGCCAACATACAACCGGTGATTTTTGATCATAAATCAGTCAATTTGTTATCTGGGAGCCGGGACACCCCTTTTATTGTGTCAAGTTCTATCCCCAAATACTGTAGGGTGGTGGTCGGGCCCACTGACTTCTCAGGCGCCAAAGGGATGCCCAGGCTGTCCGTCAATTCCTGAAAGGACTCCATTAGCTTCCGGCACTCATCAGTCCCCGCACCCCTTATGAAGAGGAAATCATCCAACTATTTGGTGATGTCCCCTCCATCGGTGCGCCGCCGGATCAGCCACTCTATGAGCGTACTAAAATGCTCGAAGGCCGAACAGGAGATTGAGCATCCCATTGGCATAGCCTTGTCGAAGTAGAACTGTCCCTGAAATGTAAGCCCCAGCAGGTGGAAGCTATCTGGATGCACTGGCAGTAAACGGAAAGTGGACTTTACGTCACACTTTGCTAGGAGAGCCCCTGGCCCATGGCGCTTCACTAGCTCCATGACTGTGTCAAATGATGTATACCTCACTGTGGCCAGTTCCTTGGGGATGGCATCATTAACCGACCTCCTTCTTGGGTATGACAGGTGATGTATCATACGGAACTCACCCGAGGACTTTTTGCGGACTACCCCCAGTGGGGAGACTACCAAGTCAGGAAATGGTGGGGAAGGGAAAGGGCCGGCTATCCTACCCTAGGCACGCTCCTTCTCTATCTTCTGTGTCACTACTGACTCTAGGCCCAAGACTGATTTTAAGTTGGGCGTGGCTTTGTGTGGGTGCACCTCTCCCGTTGGAATGCGAAACCCCTCCCTGAACCCACTGACTATTCTACTTCCGCTAGGTGCAGGTGGGGTTCGAGGACTGCTGCCAGCTGCTCTACTCTAATTGGAGTTGGGACCCTTTGCTGGAGACGGCTGTCCTGCCGCCCTTTGCCCCCCTCTACCTGATGATCCTGTAGGGGCCCTGACCTTATTGGCTGACCCGGCCCTGGGGCAGGCAGCGGCATTATGCAAACCTGCACAGTTAGGGCAGGAGTGTCTAAATCTACATTGCGCACGGGAGCATTTCCCAGTGTGCTCAAATTCGTAGCATTGGTTCGTTTGGCCGGCCGCCGACCGCTTGCCCTCGCCACGAAAAAGATCATTGGCCGGCGCCACTCCTCGTCTTGCTAAGAGGTGACCACTGTGTGACCTGGGGGCTCTAGCTGCATCTACCATGCAGTCCAGCCACAAATCAGGAGTGTGTGTGTCCCAGCGCAGGCCCGGGGTAAAGGCGGCCCTATGGCGAAATTCTTCGTCATAGCGGAGCCAGGCTCCTGGTGGTCCTGACTCATATGCCCGGTGGACAGTGTCCGCATATTTAAGAAGCTTGGGGGCCCTACCCGGGTATGCCTGAATCACCACCCCCTGATATATCGCAAAGGTCGCAGTCCAGTTGGTCCAATTCCTGTCGACCTTTGGTCGCTTAAAGCGCTCCTTGTCCTTTTTGTTGTCCGTATCCGCCGGATCCACTAAGGGGTCCCGAAAGAGGAGAGCAAAGAGATCTATGAACTCTCCCCTCCATATTCTCCCGGGTGGCTGGCAGGAGGTGTGCCCCAATGGGGGCTGACACCCCTGCATAGCCAACCCCAGGGTACATGTACCTCCCCATCTCCGTGGGTTGGGCATATACCGCGGCCTGCTGTGCCCCAGTGCCCCCCATACCTGCAAAGCCTGTCCGGCCAGCCCTTGTGCTGCACCATCCCCATAGTGGCCGCAGGGTGGTATGCCGGTACGCAGGCTCCATTCCACCACACCAGCTGGGTAGTAGCCCCCACCGGCGCTCCTAGCCCCCCTCCTGCCGGCGCCGTCTGTTGTCCTTGGGCTACGCTCAACTGTGGGGCCCCCAGTGGGGCTTGCATCATGGTACCCGGGTTCACTTCCCATCCTGCAATGGGATTCGGCCCCCCACCCCACCAGGGGGTACGCCCCACCCTCCAGGTTTGTCCCTGCCGGGGCCATTGGTAGTCCCACCATACCCTGTGGGTGGCCCGGTTGCTGGTGCCGCGTTCATTGTTCCTCCGCCTCCTCGCCGCTCTGCCATGACACGGATGGCGCTCTCCAATGCTACGATTCTCTGCCGCAGCTCCTCATCTTCCCCGCTCGCCTGGGGTGCTCCTACTCCTGGGGGTTGGTATCCGCTGCCCCTGTTTCTGATAGATTGGGGGGGAGGGGCGGACCCCCTCCCATAGCCACCCCAAAGGCGGGCGCCATGCCTGGCATCATTGCACTGGCTTGCCCGGGCATAGGTCCTGCCCAAGTCCCCCACGGCTGCCCTTGTTGGGCTCCCTGCCCGGGGGGGCTGGGATACCATGCTCTCACACCTCCAAATGTGGAGGATCCCCTTCCACCCTCCATCCCCACCACAGGGGGTTGGATCCCGTCAGTGGCCTCGCTTAGGGCCTCTCCTCGGAAGCGTCTAGGCGCTGGGGGGTCATCGATGTACTGCTCCCCTTGGCTGGTACTCAAGCCAGGGGGTGGGTGGGGTAGGCCAAACCTCACTACCAGGCCGCTTGCCACTGCTCCGTGTGTCGGCGAATTCCAGCGGCCTGCTGCCTCGTTCGCTGCCGTCTCCCGACTGAGGAGACGTGCGGCAGCTTCTTTGATTGCACCGCCCCTTCAGGGCGATGCACCAATCACGGCGCTCACAGCGCTGTTCCCCGGCGAAGGTTGCCTAGCAACCCTGGCCGGGTAGCCCGTTCTTCCCGCCATGGGCGGCTTGAAATCCCCCACCCCTTCCCTACTCACCTGCAGGCTCGCATACCTGCTCGGAGGGGGCGAACCAGCCACCACAGGCAGGAAAGGGGTGGTATCGGCCACCAGCCCTTTTCCACACTGTTGTGCCTCCTTTGCCTAAAGGGGGAGGGGCGCGACAAATTAGCCGTCGCAGCTATATTTAGCGGCAAAGGGGCACTTATGAGAAATACAGATTGCAGACTGCTCCAATGCAGCCCTGCAACCTGTATTTCTCATGTGTCCTCCCAGATTTGCATATCTGGCCAGCCTATGCCCCTACACACATACCTGGTGGGAGCAGGGCAACAAGCTGCCCATGGGAGACAGCTCAGCCTAGTTAAAGGGGGATGGAGAAGGGCTGGTGAGTGGAAATACCATGACCGCCTAGTGTGAGGGAGGGATTGGGGCATGGAGAGCTGGGTGGGTGGAAACGCTGTCACGAGATTGGGAGTCCGCACCCCCACTTTACCACGTTTGAGTGACTCAGTTTCCCTTGCGCACAGTTCTCTTGAATCAGTTTCTCTCACTGGCTAATTCAAGTCTGCCCCAATGAAACTTCTTGTCACCCAAGGGCCCGATCCTTCCCGTTTCCAGACTCTTTACTCTCTGGGTTCGCAAGAGCTTGAGGGCTCTTGTAGCTCACTTGTGTTCCAATATTAGACTCTTTCCACTTCTTTATGAAACAAGAAGTCAGTGTATTGATTACATAAACAAGATAGTTAAACAGAGTGGTAATTAGAACTCAAAGGTAAATATAACGCATTCCTAACTTATACTGTTGAGTTCCTAAATTATTCATCTTACCCTAAGCAAAGTCCATAAGTTCTGGTTTCTCAGCCATAAAGGTAACGTCTGGCTGGGCACTTGGCTTTTGAGAGCGGAATCTCTCTCACTTCATGCTTTACCCAGCCTGTTGCTGACAGGCTGCTCATTCGTATGTAGATCTCTCTCCAGCAGCTTTGCAAGCAAAAATCTCCCTCTCTCCTATCTTCCTCCCATTTAAATAGGAATTCAGTTCCTTTGTTTCGGATTTCCCGCCTCGGGGAGCATGGTTCAGGTCACGGCCGCAACCCAGGTAAACATGGAAGTTCATTAACATCTCCATAGGCTGTCTAGCAAGCCAGATGTGTTGAATACACTGTCTGCAGACTGGTGACGTGTGAGAGGACTAATCTGAGTTCTACAGTTCTCAGAGTTAACATTACAAACATGTGGAACCTTTGACATTACATAGTGTACATGTATAGTATCATTACATACATGTGAAACCTTTGGTGCCCCACATTTACCAAACATGTAGTCCCGTGTTACACATGTGTGACCCCATGTTTCTCCGTGACAAATGCCATGACTGAGACTCCCTTGTGAGAGGGCAGGGGGTATGAGCATCAGGGAGAGGAGTGAGTGGGGTGGGGTGGACTCATGTATGGCTGGGGGTGGGGGAAGAAGAGACATTACAATTTGTACTTTATTTTATGGGAATCTGTCAACTGCTTGTTTTGATTCATAAGCCATTCTGAGCCTTAAGGGGGCTACAGCAGGACAGAAATTTCAATGCAAATATATGGGGAAGGGTGGGGCTGACCCCAGTAGTGGCGGCCCCACAGCCCAGCCATGTGTGCTGACCCTAGTGGCACCCACATGCTCTGACGGCGTACGCGGTCCCTGGCTTCTGGAGGCAGTGGCTCCCCGAGTCCCCACGCCCGTAGGACACACGTAGGGAGCCTAGCTACTGCCTCCAGGAGCAGGGCATTTCCTTGCCTTCGGTGGGGGCCGGTGGATTGTCACAGACAAGCAGAGCTCTCCCACCTAACACAGGACTCTTGGGAGATGAGACATGCAGGAGCGGAGATAGGAATAGTGTGTCGGACTCCTGGGTTCTGTTCTGAACTCTGCCATTGGCCCAGTCTGTAAAATAGGGAGGGATTGTGGGTGCACCCTATGGTAGCTACCTGGCCCTGGCTCCTCCAAAGCCCTTTGGGGCAGTAGGCAGAGCCACACGATTCCCCTCCGCGGCCCCTAAGATCAGCCAAGGGCGCCAGAGAGGAGTCCTCGGTGGCTGCTCCATGGCTTTGGCACTCCCTTCCCGTGGAGGCTCCCCTTACGCCCTAGCCTGGTCATCTTCCAGAGGCAGCGCAAGACGTATTTATTTGGCCAGGCAGGGGTAGGTTCTAGGGTGGGTTGGCGCGGGGGGTGTAGGGGTTTGATTAGGGTTTTGTGGGATTTATTTTGTATTTGATGATTTTATGATGAGGTGAGCCGCCCTGAGCCTTTGGGGACAGGGCGGGATAGAAAGTGAAAGAAAGAAAGACTCACTCCCCCACCCCTTCCTGATGTGTCCGCGACTGTTTAACAAGAGAGATGGCATCTTCCCGACGCTTGGAAAGAGGTGTGTCCATGCTGGAAATGGGCAGGGTCAAGTGGGGTCCCCACCTCTGTCTGACATGCCCACGGCCCCTTAACATCACGGTTCTCAGAAAGGGGCGTGGCTTCATCCGAAAGGGACTTTCCTGCCCCTGGCACTCCTCACTCTGCACCCCCTTCCCCCCAGTTAATTCCACAGGCACTCCTGGAAGGGATGAGTCTAGCCTTTCTTGAGAGGAGAAAGGTGGAGACTAGCAGATGTTAAGGCTTCACCAGGCAGACCAGCTCATGGGGAGCCTCTTGAACACACAGCAGCTACTCACAGGCTGGTCTAGGGAGTGGACCAGGGCAGCAGCAGTGTGGCACATCCCAGGGGAGCGGTGGCATCGGTGGCAGTGTGAGTGGTAAGAGAATGACCCCACTGTTCTCAGGGACCGGCCACGGCTCCCGCTACCTCAGCTTCCCAGGACCTGGTTAAGTGGGTGGGGTTTGACTGACAAGTGGGGAGAGCACCAGGGCGGGTTTACTACCTCCCTTGAGGCGTTCACTCCGAGAGGGCGTGGCTATGGAGGCATGGGCGGGGCAAAGGGCCTGCCACACCCCTTTCTGTCATAACCCCGCCCCCTGCGGAACATCATGGGGTGCAGCCAGATCAGCTGCACGATCCCGCTTCCTGTGTGGCCCTCGTGATGGGCAGTTGGCCCCACCACACTGCAGGGCCAGTGCAGAGAGCTGGGCATGCGAGTGTGGGGGAGCTGGGAGTCTTGACCCATCTTGGAGCTGAGACGCTGCCCACAGGCCCTGCCCCACCTCCCTCCCCCTGAGAGCCGGCCCCTGGTTGTGACGTGGCCGTGCCCAACGGGCACTATGGCCTGTTGTTCACAGCCCACAGCCTTGCTCCGAGTGTGGCTGAGCCAAGCGCACCCAGCCACACAGGTTGCCCTGTCTTGGGAAGCCTGACCACACTTGGGGTAAGGCTGTTCCTCAGGATTTTCTCGAGAACGTGTTGTGGAGCAGCTGGCTGCCTCCCCCCCCACCACCACCACCACCATCAGGCCACTGCATCCCGTGGCTCATTTACCCAGGGAGGGTTAGCCTCCCCAGCCCGTCTCGTGGCCTGCACCCATGATGTCATAACAATCCCGGGGATTGGGGGCACATCAGAAAAAAGTCGAGAAAGACCTCTTTGATGTGGCCACCCCAGGAAAAACCCCGTTTCCCCAGGATATCAGGGCGCCCTTGACTGACCTGGAGAAATCAGACGCCCAGAGATGTTGATCTAGAAGCTCCTGGTGAAATCCAGAGAGGTGGAGATCCTAACAGGAAGAAGCAGCTCAAGCTTTTGCCTTCAGGATAGTGGGAGAGAGGGGACAGCCCATGGGGATGCACCTGGGGATGGGGTGGGGGGACAGGGGTCCAGTAGATGAGGTCAGATTTGCCTTTGACCCAAATGGTGCAAGGAAAGTGTAAATAATAAATAAATAAATAAATAAATAATACATACATTTTATTTATGTAGCCCCCCCTGATAAATGGCATTTGGAACAGTTCACAAGCCCATACAGTAAAATACAATAAAATGACGTTAAATCCATTTAAACGATTTTAAAAAGGAAGGTAAAGAGGGAGGACAAACTCCATTAAGGGGAACCAGCAGTGGATCCTCTAAAAGCTCCTAGGAAATCAACGAGTCTTCCGGGGATTTTTAAAGATGAGGAGGGAAGAATTGAGATGAGCATCTGGCGGGAGTGAGAGCCACACTGAGGGGCCGATCGCCCTCTGTCTTACGGCACGATGGCAGGATCCCCAAACAGCAGGTGGTTTCTTGAGTGCTGATATAGCCAGCAGGGAGAGCCTCCATAATCAGCTCTCAGACTGAGCCGTGGCCTATCCTGTAGCTGCAGAGTAGTAACTTACACATAACCTGGCAGGTGTAATATTAACTGAGGTTACAGCTGGCGTAGTAAAGTCTGGTAACTCCCACCGTGGAGTTTTTTACCATCCACCCTCAATACAGAGAAGTCTCTGCTCTAAGTGCCCAGCAGAGGGCAATGAAGGCTCAGGCACAGCTAAGAGTTACCCAGGAGAGAACTCTGGCCACAGCTGTTAGCAAGGGAGACTGGGAAATCATAGAGGATCTCCCTTGGGATAAATCCTAACAGGAAGCAGTGGCTCAAGCTTTTGCCTTCAGGATAGTGGGAGAGAGGGGACAGCCCATGGGGATGCACCTGGGGGTGGGGTGGGGGGACAGGGGTCCAATAGATGAGGTCAGATGATGACCTTCAAAGGGGCGCGCTGGAAGGTGAGGCTGGCTATTTAAGACGTAGAATCATAGAGTTGGAAGGGATCTTGGAGGTCATCTAGTCCAACCCCCTGCTCAGTGCAGGAAATCTGCAGCTACATCATCCCCGACAGACGGCCGTCCAGCCTCTGTTTGGAAACCTCCAGCAAAGGAGAGGCCACCACCGCCCTAGGCAGTGTCTGTTTCAACCGTTAGGAAGTTCTTCCTAATGTTTAGCCAAAATTTGCTTTCTTGTGATTTGAGCCCATTGATTCTAGTCCTGCCTTCTGGGGCAATGGAGAACAAGTCTTTGCTATCCTCTCTGTGACAGCCCTTCAGCTATTTGAAGAGTGCTATAATGTTTCCTCTAAGGCTGTGCATATTCTGGTTGCAGGAGGGAATGCGCAGTCAGGAGATGCACAGGATGCCACCGGTCTGAAAGTCCCCGCCCCCCACCCCCGGCACGGTTTTGCTGGCAAACACCCACAGAGATACAGAGCAGGATTTCCTGCTCTGTATCTCTGCAGGTGTTTGCCGGCAAAGCCACGCGGGGTGTGTGTGTGTGGGGGGTGTGTGTTCAGACCAGTGGCACCCTGCGCATCCTGGCTGCGCATTCCCTCCCGCAGCCATAATATTCATGGAAAGGCGGGGCGGTCTGAAAGTGTCCTTAGTCTTCTCCGGGCTAAACATACCCAGCTCCCCTTCAGCCTTTCCTCATAGGACATGTTTTCCAGATTCCTGACCATCTTTGTCACCCTCCTCTGAACCCTCCTTTGTCACCCTCCTCCTCAATTTGTTAATGTCCTTCTTAAAATGTGGCACCCAGAACTGGACACAGTACTCTAGATGAGGTCTGGCCAGTACAGAATAGAGTGGAACTATTACTTCTCGTGACCTGAACCAGATGCTTCCGTTAATGCAGCCTAAAATTGCATTAGCCTTTTTAGCAGCTGCATCGCACCCGTGACTCATGTTCACTTTGTGATCAACTACAACCAGGGACCTGAGTTGATTGCATTGCTGCAATTTTCAGTGATTTTCGCAGAATCAGCCAATCCTTGCAGAATCCTCGCAGAATCAGCCAATCCTGACCATGACCTGAGGGTAAATAGGCCCCTGGGAGATGAATTGTGAGTGGTTGGGGTCTGAAGGTCCTATGTTTGCATGAGGGAGGTGCTGAAATTCCAGAGGATTTGAGTTGTGTTTGATTAGCAAAGTTGTGATTCTACGTCAAACCTATTGCAAAATTGCTTCCCAGCATGCATAGTTATGCAAATCAAGTTAATTATACTTGCGGTGAATTTGCAGAATTTGGCTTCACTGGTTGCAGAATTTAAGATTTTTTGGTGCAGTGAACTCGGGCCCCTGACTACAACCCCTAGATCCTTTTCACAAGTACTGCTGTCAAATCAAGTGTCTCCCATCCTATACTTGTCCATTTGATTTTTCTTACCTAAATGCAGAACTTTACACTTATCTCAGTCTGTTGAATTTCATTTTGTTAGTTTTGGCCCAGTTTTCCATCCTGTCAAGACCATTTTGAACGTTACTTCTGTCTTTTAAGGTGTTAGCTGCCCCTCTCAGCTTTGTGTCATCTGCAGATTTGATAAGGGTCCCCTCTACTCCTTCATCCAAGTCATTAATAAAGACAGTGAACAGTATTGGGCCCACAACCGAGTCCTGCGGCACCCCACTCAATACCTCTCTCAGACTGAGGAGGAACCATTGAGAACCGCTCTTTGAGTACGGTTTTTCAATCATCTGTAAATCCACCTAATGGTAGTATCATCTAACCCATATGTTACCAGTTTGTTAATAAGGGCATCATTGGGGACTTTGTCAAATGCTTTGCTGAAATCAAGACACAGTATGTCCACAGAGTTCCCATGATCCATTAAACTAGTGGAAATATAATATTAGTCTCTTATGACTTATTCTTGCCAAATCTATGCTGACTTCTAGTAATCACAGCATTGCTTTCTAAATGCTCACAGATTGGCCTCTTTATACTCTTTCCAGGTATCAGTGTCCGGCTGACTGGTCTGTAGTTTCCCAGACCCTATTTCCCCCCTTTTTGAAGACAGGGACAACATTTGCCGTCTCCGGTCTTCCAGCACCGTTCTCAAAGAGTTCTCAAAGATGATAGACAAAGGTGCTGAGATTACATTTAGTTATTTATTTTACTATTTTTCTACCCTGCCCCCTCCTGCTCACAGAGCAACTCAGGGCAGCTTACAAAATACATCAACAATAAAACATCTGCAAGTTCCTTCCGTACCCTAGGATGTAATTCATCCAGCCCCAATACTTGAACTTGTTTAAATTAGCTAGGTATCTCTTACCACTGCGGGGAGGGGAGCGGGGGCAGAATACTGTGGCAACCATGGAAGGGTGTGGGGCTTGGCTAGCTGGCTCCCCCAGTGCTGACACAGGATCTGAGGCCATTTGCAAGTAGTCATAGTAATGGACATTCACAAGCCCTTGCTAAAGGGGGGCCAGTCCCAGCCCCTCCTTGGCTTGGGGTGGGCGAGACAGCAGAGGAAGGGAACATATTGGGAGAGGTGCTAAATGCTCCCCACCCCTATGGTGGCAGACGGCCCATACTGGCTCCATTTGGCACAGGAAGAACCCATTTCCCACCAGGGCCTAGACCAGAGTTGGGACCCTTTTCCCTCCAGGGGCCACTTTAAAAATGACTCTTTGTTCCTGGCTGCCGAGGGACTGAAGCAAAGCTTTGAGTTTGCTCTGGACGTGGGGTGATAAAGTGGTAGCCATGATCCCCCTGCTTTTGCCGTCTTGGGGAATCACACCAGGAGGCAATGGGGGGTATTTGGTTTAGCACATGTATTCAGTGAGAGTGGGTCACCTCCCAAACCTTCCTCCCTTGCCGAGCTGGGGGCTTCCTTGTGTCCCAGCCTGTTGCTGATGATGGGGTGCTGGGCACCTTTCGTTCTTAGCCAGAACACTCCAAGGCCTGTGGTGGCCGCACCAAGATTCTTGCTCAGAGCATGCAGTCTGCAGACATCGCGATGTGCGCACTGGCTAATTCCTGCGTCTGCTACTCCGGGACCTACCCCAGCAACTACCCCTTCCCAGCACAGTGCAGGGCACACGCAAGAGGAAGCGCGGCGCTGTAATATCAGAACCTGAGGCCTGGAAGGAGTCTCAAGAGGTCATCTAGACGCTCCCCTTGCACGGAGGAAGGGTTAATTGCACCTCAATTATCCCTGACAGAGGTTTGTCTGACATGTTTTTTTGAAGTGTGTGTGTGTGTGTGTGTGTGTGTGTAAATGAGAAAGGGTGTGTGTGAACAGATAGATAGATAGATAGATAGATAGATAGATAGATAGATAGATAGATAGTATGGAAAGAAAAAAAGAAGTTGCTAAAAATCGTAAATACTCTAACCAGTCTAAGCAAAATAGTCTTTTATTTCATTTGAAAATGAACAAAAGGGAGAGCGAGTGAGACTGAGAGAGAGGGGGCTGGAGGGACCCAATCTGTCGGCTATGACAGCAAGGCCAGAGCCAGTATCTAAATTAGCATTAAGTGTTTCCATTGTGTGTGGCACAATACAGACCATATGTCAGGGACTTGGCTGGCAGGGCGGGTGACAATGGGCACCACAGACGGCCTGGAAAGAGTGACAGAATGTTCACACTTTCTTAACGTGATTAATCTGTCTGTGCTCACGTCAAGCGACCCAGTGCGCTCACAGCCTGGGCTGGGGGGAGCAGGGGAGCTAGGATTCACGGCAACACAATCAGCACTTGCAGCAGTTGGAGGAAGAGGGTTGTAAAGAAGGAGTTAAAATTAGGGGAAGCCCCCTAAGGAGCCCCTAGATGGGGATTCCCAGCTAGAGCCAAATCTGGCCATCGAGGTTCAGAGCCAGAGTCTGAACCGAGGAAGAGGTTGCCCCAAGTCTCTTGTGTTGGAGCTGGGGATAGAACCCAGGAATCCTGATTCCCCCTAGTGCCCTGCTCTGACCACTAGAACCGGGGGAAAGGGAGACCTTTTCCCTCCCAGGGGTCACTTTGAAAATAAATACAAATTCTGAGGTCGGAGGGATGAGATTGCTTAAGGTGTGCACCTAGGAAGAGAAGAGTCCAGATCATGGGTCTGTGCCATGGATCTGTCTTCTCTCCTTGTGTGCAGGCCCTCATCTCTGCTCCCTTCCCCTGAGCTCAGTCTCTCAGTGCTTGAGGGGAGGAACTGGATCTAGAGGCCAAAGAAAAACTAGCTGCAGGCCGCACTTGGCCTCTTGGCCTGAGGTTCCCCAACTAGGGTGGCCAGATATGCAAATCTTAGGCCGTTTTCAGACGAGCGCGGCGGCGCCCGCGCTTGTTTCTTAAAAAAGCCGGCAGCCCGTTCTACACAAGACGCTGCCGCCGAATACGCGCATGCGCGGCCGACGCGCATCCATTTCCGGCCGCGAACTGACCGGGTCGGCGATCGAGGCTGGTCATACGCGGCCGGAAATGGATGCGCGTCGGCCGC
>QEPC01009666.1:423015-446687 GCA_003113815.1 Sphenodon punctatus
CAGCCCTGAAACATGCATAAATAACCACCAAGGGTGGTTAAAGGGTGGTTAGCGTCATGTCTGTTTTCACCCTATAGTAGCACTAGGGAGGGAAGTGAGCCAATAGCAGAGCTGGAGCAGAAGCAGCAGCAAAAGGGTTGCCACCAATGCACATTATTAATGAAAACTTATAAAAAATACATGTTGCAGGCCCTGCAACATGTATTTTTAATAAATGTTCCTTAAACATGTGTGTAGGTAGGTGGCAACGCTGCATAGGGTACCAATACAGCCCTGCAACATGCATAAATAACCACCAAGGGTGGTTAAAGGGTGGTTAGCGTCATGTCTGTTTTCACCCTATAGTAGCACTAGGGAGGGAAGTGAGCCAATAGCAGAGCTGGAGCAGAAGCAGCAGCAAAAGGGTTGCCACCCATGCACATTATTAATGAAAACTTATAAAAAATACATGTTGCAGGCCCTGCAACATGTATTTTTAATAAATGTTCCTTAAACATGTGTGTAGGTAGGTGGCAACGCTGAGTTAGGCCTGCACGGCAGCCACGGTACAAGCCCCAGGCCTCTACTGCAGTGGCCCCTAGGCAGACACACCAGCGCCAGCCAACCCCAACTCCATGGAAGCATGCGGTGTCGTTGTCAATATTAGAACAAATTGAGATCGGTGCAAGGGGGAGCTATTAATACAGACAAGGGGGTGCAGCCCCCCGCACTGGGGGTCTCTGAGCTAAGGGGGTGGGCATGGTCCCTGGAGCAGCTGTGTCCCCTGCTGCTGGGAGTGGGGGCAGGGGGGCCCATTCCGTCTTTTTCCACCCAGGCCGTTCCCACCTAGCTACATCCTTGGATCTGTGTGTCTGGAAAACGGAGGGGTGTGTCGTGGGGGGGGGGACTCTCTATAGCCCCACTGTTAAGCCTGTCTGCAGACAACAGGAAGCCAAGCTCGGTGGATCTGGCCCTCGCAAGAGCGATGGAGCTCTCAGCCTCTTGCCCGACTTTCCCTCCCCTCTTTGATTTTCCCTGCCATGTGTCCCTGCTGAGCGGAGATGCGGCCGAGTCCAATTGATTATCTGGAGAAATTTGGAGCGACTCCGCAAACAGCTGCAGCCGGCAGCCTCGGCGCTCCCCGGGGAACCCCCACGTTCAGAGGGTAAACAAAAACAGAGGCAAATTCATCGGGCCCTTCCTTGGTTTCATCAGGGAGGAAAGCGAGAGAGCGAAGGATGGAGGAGAAAGAGAGAGGATCCCAATGCAGGGCTTCCTTGCTTTGTGTGTGTGTGTGTGTGTGTGCGTGCATGGGGCATGTGTGTGCATGCACTTTGTGTGGGGAGTGTGTGTGCATGTGCAGATATTTATATGCATGTAAATGTATATGTGTGTGTAGGGTGTGCCTGAACGTGTGTGTGTATGCACTTTGGGGGTGCACGTGTATCTATGTGTATCTATGTATGTGTGCACACACATGGGGTTGTGCACGTGCAGATGTGTGGGGGTGCACGTGTATACATATGTGTGTGTGTATGTGTGCGACTGGGCGTGCCTATACATGGGCTGTATATGTGTTCAATCTCACGCTAGTCCTGGCACCAACCAGAGAGCCACCAAACCTGGCTGTTCTTCTTGCTCTCCTTTTATAACCTAAGGCAGCCAATAGGCTTGCAGACTGGCAGCCAATCGGGAGCATGGAATCACCAGGGGAGCCGCTGGGGTGGGTCTGAGGAAGACAGCTCCCAGGCGGCGGTGAGATCAGTTTCAGGAAGTGACGCTGGCTGATGCCAACGGGGTTCTGGGGTCCCTTGAGCCACCTTTTGTTAATTAGATCCTTGTCCATCCTGGTTGGTGAAAACCTCCAGGGAGACTTTGGGACCGGTGCTGGCGGGAGTGATCAACGCCTCCCTTTGGGAGGGCAGGGTGCCGGACTGCCTGAAGGAGGCGGTGGTACGTCCCCTGCTTAAGAAACCATCATTGGATGTTGACTCGCTCGCTAGCTACAGACCTGTCTCTAACCTTCCCTTTTTAGGGAAGGTTATTGAACGGGTGGTAGCCCAGCAGCTCCAGGGCCATCTGGATAGCATCGACTTTCTGGACCCTTTTCAATCAGGTTTTTGTCCAGGGTATGGCACCGAGACTGCGTTGGTGGCCTTGGTAGACGACCTCCGCTGAGAGATGGACTTAGGACATTCAACACTTCTTGTCCTATTGGCTCTCTCGGCAGCATTTGATACGGTTGATCATGGGTTGCTTTTGAGACAGTTGTGGACCCTAGCGGGGTGGAAGGGGTGGGACTGTCTTAGGATGGCTCCGATCATTCCTCTTGTGGAGAAGCCAGTGGGTGGTGCTGGGGGAAGAACCATCTAGCCCTCGGGATCTCATTTGTGGTGTACCGCAATGTCCGATTCTGTCTCCATTGTTGTTAAACATCTCTATGCAACCCCTGGGTGAGGTCGTGAGGCGGTTTGATGTGCGTTGCCACCAGTACGCTGATGACACCCAGCTTTACCTCTCTTTTCCAACAAACCCAGGTCCTGCAGTCTCGGTGCTTTCCTAGTGCCTGTTAGCAGTGAGTGACTGGATGAGGCTGAGCAGACTGAAGTTGAACCCCAATAAGATGGAGGTGATGTTGGTGGGGAAGGCAGCTGAGGCGATGGCCCCCCGTGTGGAGGGAATCCCCCCCCCGGCCTTGCAGGTGTGGAGTTTGGGAGTCCTGTTGGACCCTGGCCTCTGCCTGGATTGTCAGGTGGCGGCGGTGGCAAAGGGAGCCTTTCACCAATTACATCTTGTGCATAGGATCTAACTCCGACCTGGCCACCCTCATCCATCCATCACCTCAAGGCTGGATTACTGCAACGCGCTCTATGTGGGGCTGCCCTTGGTAATGACTCGGAGGCTGCAGCTGGTGCAGAATGCGGCGGTCCGTCTCCTGACGGGGATGGACCGTAGGGAGCACATTACACCGGTGCTCCGGGCTCTGCACTGGCTGCCTATAATGTTCCAGGTCCGATTCAAGATGCTGGTTTTGACCTTTAAAGCCCTACACGGTCTGGGCCCCTCCTACCTGAGAGGCCGCCTCACTCCCTGGGCCGTGGAGCGACCGCTGCGATCTGCCGGGGGCGCCTTCTTGGAGGTCCCCCGGGTGAACCAGGGGGCCACGATGGAGAAGGCGTTCTCGGTGGTAGCACCGCGGCTGTGGAACTCCCTCCCAGAGGAAGCCCGCCTGGCTCCCAGCCTGTTGGCCTTTCGTCGGGCCTGTAAGATCCGGTTGTTCACCCGGGCCTTGGGGGGGGGAGAGGAGTAGCGGGGGGGGGGGTGTTTGCCAGTGGTTTGTTGTTTTTTTTAACCTCTTTTATTGTTGTTTTATAATGTTTTATTAATCCCCATTTGTATATTGTGTTTTTTAAACTTATTTTAAATATTTTGTGACCTGCTCCGAGCTGCTGTAAGGTTGGAGGGAGCGGGATATTAATTAATTAATTAATTAAATAAATAAATAAACAAACTTATTGGCCACCCTGGGCAAGGCCGACCTCAGCATAAGAGCAGGCAGGACAGTCACCTCAGACCCCACTGCTCCCATTGCTGCCGCCGCACCTGAAGTTTGTTATTTCAGCAGCAAGGCCCCCCACGAGCTGCAGATGTGGGAGGGGGGCTAGCCTGGCGTCCTCTCAGGAGTAAGGCAGACAGAGACTTTTCTTGTGGGGCCCACTGCTCACCCACTCTCCGCTGCCCTGGAAATGACCCCGCCTCCAGTTCCAGCTCCGCCTCCACCGCTGCTTTGCTACATCCCTCCCCTTTGCCCCAGTCCCTGCCTATTGTAAAGCTAGTCAATGTGGCTCCACACAGCTAGCTACCTTGGGTCCCGGAAGGAAGTGTGGAAGGTGATAGCTACCCAGCTCATGCACCTGACCCTTCTGCTTTTGGCTTGCATCCATCTCATTCCTGTATCACTTTATCCTTGCTCTGCCTGAAGTCCTGTCTCCTGTCTCATCTCTGGTTCCAGGGTTGCACCTGCCACCTCGCCAAATTAGCCAATTGAGGACATTTCATTGACGGGGTGAGATGCAGACAAAGGAGGGTGTGTCCCCCCCATCTGCTCACCGGCTTTCTCAGCCTGCTGCTATCCTGACCCAACTAGCATCAAAGAGCATCAGGAACTGCAGTCTGGGATGTAGGCAGACTTCTGGGGATGGGTTCAGGAGCAGCAGCAGGGACAGGCACAGGGTTGGGTCAGACATGCTCAAGAACAGGGTCAGGATGAGATGAAGGTCAGGGCAGAGTTGGGAACAATGCGGATCAGGTTTGGACAGCACATGAGCAGGCAGGCTACAGGAACAGGAAGTAGGGTGCTTCTCTATGTACCTCCAAACAGTCCCTTTTAAGGAAGGACAGATCCTCATTGGGTGGTGAATCGCACTTTCAGGGGTGAAAGTCCCTCTTTCCAGAGAGAGAGACCAAAAGACCGGTATTCAAGTATCTGGCACCTTTATCCTGGTTGCTCCACAAGCAAAGTCCTTGAGAGGTCAATGGGGAGATGATGGAATGACAAGAAACTTAGTGGAATGAGAAGCAGGAGAGCGTTTGCCCCTCTTTATACACTTGGGGTGTTGGGAGGTCGGCGTGTGTGTGAGGGAGAGGAGCTCATTCGCAGAGGGGGAGCTTATAATATTCACAAAAGAAATGGAGCTTGTGCCTCTTTGGTTGCTTGAAATGTGAGTGGGGGGGCGGTGAACACCCAAGCACCCAGGGATGCTGGTTCAAGGCCCAATTCCAGACAAAGGAGACCTGTTGGGGGGCAATTCTTTTCTTCTGCAAGTCCCAACAGAGAGGGGGAGTGGAGAGCTGGAAGCCTCTACCAACTGGGTTGCAGGGGAGGGGCGGCCTAGGAGTCAGCAATGGGAACCTAGAAGCCTCTATCAGTCGTTTGCAGGAGAGACGAGACCTAGTAGGAACCAACAGTGAGGACCTGGAAACTTCTAGCTGTTGATTGCAGGAGTGGGGAGGCCCAGTAGCCAGTACATTTGGGCTGTCCAGGAGGTGCTGTAGTGAATTCAGGACATTTCCCCCATCTTGAAAAGACTGGTTCCTAATTCCAGACAGGTTGGTGGTTTTCCTAATTGCTTGGCCAAACAAAATCAGGATGAGTAGAAACTCTGATTGGCTCTGGTCTTCCCTGGCATATGACTCTGGTATCTGACCCTAATTCAGCTTAATGCTACTCTGACTCTTGACCCCAACCCAGGTCCCTGACAATCTCTGCTACAAGAAAGCAGACAAATTAGCCGACGTAGCCCAAACTCCTCTACTCTCTGCTGCCTCGTTTGGATCAAACCAGTGGGTCCACCTAGCCTTACATTCTTCCCACACCTCTGTCTACTTGTCCCTGATTCTGTAGACCTCCAAAAATCTTAGCTGCTCCCATGAATTGCCTCCACCTTCCCCTGTCCAGAGCACAATTTTCCCTACTGGTGATGACCCAGATGAAGATCCCTGCAGCCAATGGCTAAGTCCAAAGCCACTTCCATCCACAATGCTACTGGGGACAGAACCCAAGTCCACTGAGATTCTGTCTACCTACTTTGATCAGCTTTTGGATCAGGCCTGGCCTAGAGGCAGAAGGAAAATTCCTGACCCCTGCTGTGATCATTTCATGCTCTGGAGCATGAGATTCGATTACCCCAATCTTAACAGGCGTCGCCAAAACCATCAATTACCGTGCGCGAAATTACCCAGCTGCTACCAAAAAGACAACGGAAAAGAAACGAAAGAAGAGGAAAGCATCTCTCTGTTTGTTTGTTTTTTAATCTCTGCCGGATCCAAGATTGCTCCCCTCTGCGGCGCCACCGCTTTAATATTGCTCCTTTCTTAGGAAATCATAAATAATATATTCTTGTCCATTCTAAACAGCCAAAATGCACACACAGACACACGCACACACATGGAAGGGCACGTTATGTACAGAGTTTCTGCTAGGATTCTGCGCTTGGTTTTCTTCGTCTCTGTTAAAAAAGTGCATGACACTGCAAATAAATAGGAAAATTTATAAATAAATTAATTCAATAAATATACTTGTGGCACAGAGACGTCGTAACATAGAATGCAGGAGAGTCAGTTCTGACCCCGTTCTCCCCTGTCAGCCTGAGTCACCTTCAGAGCTACATCTTTTTCACAATAATAGTAATAATACTCTGTTTGCAAGTCACTTCTTCCAACACAGGATCACTCAAGCATCTTGCAAATGGTCATTGACTTCACACCTCCTGCGAGGTAGGTAGGTAGCACTGTCATCTGTCTTCTCATAGGTGGGCACGCTGGAAACTGATACAGAGAGTGGGCAAAGGTCTCCATAGTGAGTCAGCAGCAGAGAAGGAGAGGGAACCCCGGGCTCCTAATCAGAATTGTATGTTGGAAAAATTAGTCAAGACCATTTTGTTTGCTGAATTTCATCAGGCATGCCAAAGAAAGCTGAGTTTGAGGGACACCATCATGACAGGTGGGACCACACAACTAGACAGACAGAAGACTTGATGATAGATAGATAGATAGATAGATAGATAGATAGATTTTGTCTCTTGCATGCGGGCTCCCTGGGATTTGTTCCCATTTCGTAGGACATCAGCTCAGCTGCTACAGACTCAGGATGTTCAGTCTGAGCAGTTGAAGGGATATTTATTATAATAAAGAACTAGATTGATTTGAGACAGCTGTGTCAGAGGTATTGATTAAAGGTACAGTGTGGAGTGTGCGGATCCCTCGATCCATAGAGGAAAAGAGCTAATTCCTATCTTACACAGTTTCCAGATTAATTATAAAGAGTCCTATTGTTGAGGATTGTAAAAATGTTTGGACAAAGCGGGGTAGAGAAATCAGGACCAATCACCTCTGGTTCTTTCCTCTGTTGGCTTTGAGCGAGAGGTGGGACTGAATGGCAAATTACAGGCCTAGAATTCGAATCCAGACCGGGAGGCAGGTGTTACCGTGAGTGCTTTCCAAATGGGGCTTTAGCACAGGGCTGGAGTTGGCAGCTCCCAGCCCCTTGCTCTGTTTGCCGAACCCTGCTGTGTTTATTAAAAACCACCCACCCTCAGGACCCCTCTCACCACAAATCCCTTCCAGTTGACTAACTGGTGGGATAAGTCTGAGCCAGTTTCAGCATTAAAGTCCCATGAGATTTGGCATTAACCCTCCCTTCAAAAAAGTGCAGAGCGAAAAATGCACACACGTCCCAGCCCACCTCCCACTTGGTGTCTGTGATGCCCGTCTTTTCCACTGCCCCCACCCCCATCAGTACAGATGCCTTGTGACAGGGGAATAGGGGAGCTAAAGTCAGGGCCCTGTGAATTCTGCAATCACACAACCACTTAAGCAGAATTTTGCATTTGGCCAAATTGTTGCAGAAACTGCATCTGGCAGCACAAAATGACAGCCTGAGTGGGGAGAGCTATGTGCTAGCCAATGAGGTGTTAGTATGCAAAATGAGTCAATGGGCCCTTCATTATGCCACATGTCTCATGGCAGACTTTCTACCACTCCAAAGATGCCTTCCAGGCTCCATTGCTATAATACACAGCCCCCCAATGATTCCTGTTGCACACCATACACTCCAAGAGCATGGCTAAAATAGAAGCAGGAGGGTGCCTGAGAGGACAACACCCAGACGGCAATGTTGCCAACACTTTGGACATCTGTCTCCAGCCGTGGGTGCTGAGCCCTTATAAAGCTAGCCTGGGGCTCCTCTCAGACCAATAAAAATAAGTGATATTTCATTCAGTTAACCAGTGGAACTCACTGCCAGAGAATGTTGCAAAGGCCAATTGGGGGAAAAAGAAAAGAGGATTGGATAAGCCGATCAATTAGTCAAGTTGATTGGGGGGAAGAGGCCACTTGACTGTCAGAGACTGGGAGTGAATAGCAGGGAATGGTTCTGTCCATTATGATCTATTGGGCTGCACATGCCAAGAGAGTGCTCGTGAGTGGAGTATGGAGGTTGGCAGGAAGGAGGAATTCTGGTGGAAAATATTTTGGAAGGGGCTTTCTCGAATTTTCATCCAAATCTGAAATTTGGTCCAACTTTTGCAAATTGTGTGTGTGTATTTGTGTAATTAGCAAGTTCTGCTATTAAAGCAGACCAAGCACACCAGGGTTCAAATCCCATCTAAGCCATGCACTCACTGGGTGGTCTTGGCGAGGTCACTTTCTCTCCGCCTTAGTTCTCACATCTGTAAAATGGGGATAATAAAGACACGCCTCACATGGTTGCTGTCAGGGGAAACCAGATAAGGATTGTTAAAGCACTTGGAAAATTGTAAGTGCTATAGAAATGATCAACAATAATATAGTTAACAATAAGCAAGAGAGACAGGTGGGTCATTGGGAAGTTGGAGGGGTAGTCTTGCAAACCCTTGCTTCACAAATAGGCCCATGGAGCTGTTTGCTTGAGTAATTTGCTTAATAAATAACAATGGGCGTCTTTAGACATAACAAAGATCGGGTGTCAAAATCCCTAAGCACGTGGTTGGCTGTTGTGTGTAAGCACCATAACAATCCCAACACCAATTTGGCCGCCCGTTGAACATGCAATGTGAACGCCATTGCATCGCGAGAACGATTTGTGTGTTCCCGATGAACACGTGGCCAACGTTGTGTCTAATGACATCGCGTGATATGTGATCAGATACAACACAGGAACGAGGCGGCAGTGCTTGGGTGCTGAGATCGAGTGGAGCAAAACACCAATTTGCCCCAAGATGGGCTGCGTGTCTAAGCACTTGCACATGGTGAACACGGGGCCAAACTGGGGTTCATATCAGGGTCAAAACACACATTCAGACACTCACTGACGTTATGTCCAAAGACACCCAATAATAATCTCAGGATGAGGTTAAGAACAGTGTTTACTTTTTAAGCTGCGTTCCAATTGGCTAAAAGGCTGGCATTTTGTTGACATGTTTGTTCATGCAACAACATGGCGGTGGCTTTTTTCCTTTGGCATGAGGTTCTACCGGTCAGACTCATTTTTTACGGTAAGCTGTCCTTAAAGGGGCAAATGGCATGGTAAGGTGGGGATAATGGAAACAGCTCATATCCAGGGGTCTGTGAATTCTGCACTGCTGCGATCACAGCCATTTTCACAGAATTTTACATTTAGCCAAATTGTCACAGAAATTGCCTCTGGTTCCACCAGGGCCTCTTGAGGGGGACCTGAAATGGGCTCTGTGCTAGGGGCCCCACCAGGGTCTCTGAGTGCACCCACCTGCAATGAGCCCCATGCTAGGAGGGGCCCCGCCAGGGTCTCTGAGTGCACCCACCTGCAATGGGCCCGGGGGGTGGGGGGTGGGGTGTCACCAGGGTCTCTGAGTGCACCCACCTGTAATGGGCTCCAACAGGGTCTTTGCACAGGGTCCCCAATTCTTCAGGGCACCTCTGGCACAGTACACACCATTGGCACTGGGATATTGTATGCTGTCATAGCCACATTTGGAGGCTGCTGCAATGACTGGGATCCCACTGGTTGGCATCCTCTTTGCAAGGGGGTAGGTGACAGTAAGAGGCGCATGCATGGCAGAGAACACTCTCCCCTGATGCTAATGCATCTCAAGTGGCATGTTAACTCTGGGAACTCAGTGGAGAGGTCAGCAGCATCGACTAGTTCACTGTGTGCTGATCACCACAGAGGACAGCACCTGCTGTTGTCAGAGAGGAAGTGGAGTTGGGGATTGTAGGCGGAGTTTAGGGGTTGTGTGGGCGTGGCATCGGGTCTGCAGTTGAAGCCTGAACAGAGAAGTACCAGGTGGTTTTTTTAACACTCCTAGTAAGATGTTGCCAATTTGTAATTTCTGAATGGCACGGCGCTCCAGCAGAGAGCTTGGGGGAGGTTTGAAAGGAGAGATCACCACCTCCACAGGAGGGTTTAGGTGCACAGCCTATCCTTACTGAAGCGGACTGACTGTCTCATGCCAGGCCTGAGCCTCCTCTGCACGTCATTATTAGGACCATGAATCCTGTGCTCCTGTGACTGCAGCCATTTTTGCAGGATTTTGCATTTGGCCAAATTGTTGCAGAAATTGCCTCTGGCAGTGCAGAATGATAGCCTGAGTGGGGAGTGCTATGATCTAGCCAATGAGTTGCCAGCACTGTGAGCTAGCCAATAGGGTACTGGTAGTGTTCGCAGCTGGTATATATTCCGGGACAATAGGGCTCCATGTTACAGCTACTGAAAAGAAACACCTTACAACCACATAGGGGAGAGAAGGGCTCCCCTGCTGGGGAATTGTAGAGTACACAGAGTTCTGATTAGGATGTTTGTGCCCCTCTAGGTCAAATACCGAGAGCACTCCCTGCCTCCAGTGTTTGATGGGGGAGAGGGAGACCTGAGCTGAAATGAATAACCACAAAAACAGGTATCCTTGATTAATTTCTGGTACCCGAATTGACCCAACAACATTGGGTACCAATCAGGACCTGATTGTGACCTGATTCAGGTTCCTGAATCTGTCCTTGAATGTCAACTTCTGGTCTTCAAATGTTGAATTCTGCTACTGATTTTTCAACTTCCAATGCCTATTTTTTTATTTTCTGTCCCAGAATGTCAACTTCCAGTCCCGATTTTTTTTATTTCCATCCTGATTTTTTTGTTTTCCGACCCAATATACCGATCGGTAATCGGAAAATCGGTACCAGAAGTTACCAACTTTTCGGGTGCTTGGTCGGTACCCGGGTAACCCATTGAGTACCTGCAAATGTGAGTATTCCCTGTGGGTACTAAATTTAGTATACGTTTCAGCTCTGAGGAATGAATCAAGTGTTTCTTCCCCCATTTCAAGTGCTGTAAGCGGGAAGAGTTCTGGATTCCCTGCTCAGCAGGTGGTAATCATGAAGCCCCACTCTGTGGCTGTAGAGCAGAGAAGACCCAACCCTCTCACCTTAGCCCTGAAATTGACTAGAAACGGACTATGTGAGCTGTGGCTTCTAGGTAAGGACTAGTCAATTTTACTGTTCAGTTTCTCACCTGCTGGCACTGGCTGGGTGGAAGAGAATGAAGCACTTTGCCAGTGGGAAACCTCTATGATGGTAAATAGAAAAGGGGAGGGGGGCTATTCTGCTGCATCTCCTTCACTGAGCGCCTACCTCGGCCTAGTGGAAAAGCCAGGTCTGGTCACACCCGCTTTTTAGCGATACCCATGTGGGTAGACAGCGATGAAGAACAGGGGTGTTGCTAGCCCAGCCGCGGGGCACCTCAGTGACCAGCTGGGAGGCTTGTGTGGGGAGGGAGAGCCAAGGGGGATGGGATTGTAACCAGGCTGGTCAAGGCCTGGGTGGCGGCTGATGTGGAAAGCAAGACAGGGGCAGAGGAGGCAGAGCGTGGCCCCTCTACCACTCCCCTACCAGCTGACTCTGAGGAGGCTGGGGGAGGGATGGCTGTTTGATGCTGAAGCCCAGATCTCTCCATCAGAACCCACCCTCCCTGCTGCTTTGGTTGTCAACGCTACTCCGCCCCTGGCCGTACATTTACCCCCACCCCCAAAGTTTGATATGGCTTTCCACCCCTTCAGGACGCCATGACATCACCACACTCTGGAAGGGGTGGGAATGGGCGTGGCAGACAGTGGGCCACCTCAATGGTCGCTATGGGGGAGCCAGAGCAAGCCAGGTTTAAAAGAGGATGGGGCCAGATTCGGCCCATGGGCTAGAGGTTCCGCATCCAGATCTAGCAGAACATTTCTTGCTTAGTTTGTTGCTGAACCATCTGCAAAAGCCACTGCTTTCCCAATCACTGAAGGCACTGGGGGAGTTGGGGTCAGGATTGGACTGTTGTCGTTGCTCATTGGGTTTTTGTGTCATGCTATTTGATTTTCTTCAGGGTGCAAAAAACTCAGGCTGAAATAAGAGCCCCCCCATCACTGTTCAAAGGTCAAGAGGGTCACACTCCTCTCCCCCTGTCTGCAGTAGATCAAGGTCCGACATATATAGGACCAGAGAAGAAGCAGCCCAGAAAGTGCCTCAGTCACTGCTGGTACAGTCTCTAAGGAGCCAGTGTGTGGCTCCTGGGAGGAGATGAAGCAGAGAGGTGAGGGAGCAGAGGGAAGCTTTAACTGTTCATGTTGTCAGCAATAAACAATCCAGCACACAATTCAGGTAGGAGATGTAGCAGACAGACAGAAGAACAGACATTGGCTCAGCAGCTCAGGCATCCCAAACGTGATTCAGGTAGAAGATGTGACAGTTCAGCCAGACGGAGATGGGCTCAGCTGCCCATAACATGGTTCGGGTGGGAGATACAGCACACAGACAGGCTCAGTGGCTCAGATGTTTAGCACATGGTATAAGTAGGACTTGTAGCAGATAGACGGACGGACGTGGGTTCAGACATCCAGCACATGGTTCAGGTAGGACATGGGCTCAGTCGTCCAGCATGTGGTTCAGATGGAAGTGTAGCAGACAGACAGACAGATGGGCATGGGCTCAGTGGCTCAGCCATCTAGAACATGGTTCAGGGAGAAGATGTAGCAGATGGATCAACAGACTCGGGCTCAGTAATTCAGATGTCTCACATCTGGGGTAAAAGATGTAGCAGACAGATGGACATTGAGTCAATGGCTCTGACATCCAGCATGTGGGTTCAGGTAGGAGATGTAGCAGACAGGCAGATGGACATGGACTTGGTGGTTCAGGTAGGAAATGTAGCAGACGGATGGATGGACGGACAGACGTGGGTGTGGTGGCTCGGACATCTAGCACGTGGTTCAGGTCGATGCAGCAGACAGATAGACACAGGTTCGTTGGCTGAGACGTCCAGCGTGTGGTTCAGGTAGAAAATGTAGCAGACGGATGGATGTGGGCATGGTGGCTCAGACGTCCAGCACGTGGTTCAAGTAGGAAATGTAGCAGATGGCCAGTCTTAGGATCTCAATCTTGGAGAGCTTCTTGTCTGGGGGCAGGGTTGGTAGCAGCTTTCTGAGTTCAGCAAACGCCATATTGAAGGCCTCGACACGGATACGCTCCCGCGTGGCATGGGCTGTCCGGTATTTGGCCGTCGCGCGCCGTCGCCGCCGTCGCTCCTCCCGGCTCAGGTGTTGTAGATCCTTCTTCATTACCTCACCTGGCTCGGTGACCCGGGACTGGCTGCAGAGGCTAATACCACTGGTGTCTTCCACACCACCCCCTCGGCCTCCGCCGCCGCCACCACAGTCACTAAAGACGGACTCTGTCTCTGAGTGCGTTGGCTGAAGGTCAATCTCTGTCTGGTCTGAATTCAGCATCATTGTCAACAATGATGGATGGACAGACAGATATTGTGGGTGGATGGATGAATGGTACAATGGGAGGAAAGATGGACTAGATGGAAAGATAGATTCTGTAGATGGAAGGCTACTGGGATAGATAAGTAGATAGTGTGGATGGACGGACAGACGCCAAAACAAAATTCACTCTCCTTCCAATTCCTTTCCGTAAAACTTCTCCAGCTCACGTTGTTGTCGTTCTTTAAAAAAAAAGACAATCCTGCCAATCTGAAAGCCAATCTCTCTCTCTCTAGAAGGATCAACGATCTTCAAAGTAAATCATATAAATAAATCTGCAATATATAAATTAAATAAATAAATTGGTGAATGAATAAATAAATAAATAAATAAATATTGTCTCTCTCTTCTCTCAGCGTGTAGAAGGTGTCTTCTTAGGAGTGCCGTGCTGCCCAGTCTTCGTTCTTCAGGAAACTGAACCAAAGTGCTCTAGGAAAAAGGGAGAGAGATGGCTCTTAGCAACAACCACTTAAAAGTAGCATTTCTGCCCTGACGCCTGGATTCCTAACACAATGTTCAGTGCATTTTTCTGGCTGCAAAAGAGGCCATATCTCCCATCCAGATGCTCCTAGTGTTACAAAATTGGGGTTTTCCCCTTACCTTGGAGCCTTCTGCCTTTTTTTCCATATTTGGTTGGAATTGGCCTATAGGATCAAAGTTTATTGCACACACATACCAGGCTGAGAAGAAAGACACCATGAGAAAAAATGAAAGAATGTGAAAAAGAAAAGAAAAGCAGGTTTAAAGGAGAAAGTAAAAGAAAGAATGTGAAAGAGAGAAAATGAAAGTGTACGGGAGAGAGAAAGAAAAGAATATGAAGGAGGGGAAAGTGAGAGTTCAGGAGGGACCAGGAGAGCCACAGGGGCAAGAGGAAGCATATGGAGTAAGAGGCTGCCCCCTGGTGCTGGGGACCCCAGCCCGGCCTTTGAACCCCCCGCGGAGCCTGTGCGGAGCCGGTCCATCTTTCCGACGCAGCCCACGGGCCAGGCCAGGCAGGGATCAGCTCCTGCCTGGCAGCACTTGCCGCAGGCTCCCGGGGGGCGGGGTGGCAGGTGGTGGATGTGTGGGGGGGTCTCTGCAATGAGCCCGTATGACAGGGATCCTGGCATCCTGCACATGTGGAGGGTGGCCCAGCTGCTACGCCTGGCACGCCCGGCCCGGCTCAGTGGGAATGCACGCAGCCTGCAGCCAGGCGGGGGCGCGGGGCAGAGACGCCAAAGTGCTGGTGGGGGTGGATGGACGGGCAGGAGACAGTGGGACAGACAGGCTGTGGTTACATAATCGATTTGATAAAAAGGAGGTTTTGTGGACAGACAGACAGACAGACAGAGCAGAGAGCACCATTGGAAGGACTGTCTTTTTATGAGATGTTTTCAGCACTGTCTAGAATGATAACAAGCCCATACAACTTCAAGGTGGGTTAGAGTCACGGCCACAAAATAACCCAACGCAGACTGAGTGACTAAAAAACCTGAAATGCAAATGCTTGCTTCTGCAACTGCAGGAGAGAGTGAGTGGGGGGGAGCCTGTAGTCTCACAGGCACAAAAATGCATAGACATACGTGAGCAATTTCCATCCACAGGAATTCATACACATACAGAAATTAAATTTGTACCTACAAGCACACACAGAGAGACTTGTATGCAGAGAGAGAAATTCAGACACACGAGATACTAGTCAAGTACGCACAGCTGAATGCCACACATGCACAAATTCACACCCATGCAAAGGAAGTGAAGTCCAAGCAGCAGAGCAGACATAAACACACGCACACAGAAAATTTAAATCACACACACAAACGAGAGAGAATGTGAAGTATACACAAACACGCAACACACACACACATTGTCCACAGGTGGAATCCTCACCCTCACAAAAGAAATACACAGGGAAACATATGCACAACCAACCACACACACGTTCAAAGGGAGATATGCAGGAGCAACGAATACCAGAGTTTACTAGCTATAATAGGGTTGCGAATGGAACCTGTGGGACTCTGAAACTCAATACAAGTGGAGCTATCCGAGTTGGAGCCAGGGGTGCTCAGCATGAGAGAAGGAGGGGGAGGATCCAGATCAGGATCAGGATCTGTCCTTTATACTTGAGTGCTGCCCTCATCTCTACTCCGTTCCCGAGCAGGTTCTTTCAGTGCTTGGGGGAAGGGGCTGGATCCAGGGGCTTGAGCCACAAGTTGGAAAGGGGCCAAATTTAAAACAAGCCGGATTTGGTCCATGGCCCAGAGGCTCCTCCCCCAAGCCCTGGCAACTTGGCGGGAAGAAAAACTCCAGCTAAAGAAAGCGATACCAACTCCTGGGTGGGCGGGTTGGTTTCTTTCTTTCTCTTTAACAAAACTAACCCCAAAGTTAGGCCCTTTTTACACGAGACGGTACCACGCAGCAGATCTGCATGAGCATGAGTGGTACCATTTTGTGTAAATCCCACGGCCAGTGAGCGGAGGGGGGTGCGACTTCCCGCAAAACATGGATTCCCACTCCCCCTCCCCCCCAATCCCTATGCACGGAGCAACTGGGGGAAATGGAGGTTGCTCCGTGCGTGGGGATGGGGGGGGGGCAGTGTGCACCGGCCCCCGTGTGCCACCCACACTGCGCCGTGCACACCCACCCCACACATAGCCACGGCCCGTGTAAAAAGGGCAAAGCCCAGCTCTTGGAAAGCAAAGCTGGACTCCCTCTTCAGGCGGTGCTTAATAAACAGCTGCTTGGGTCTAGTCAAGTGACCGACCTTTGGAAGCCCAAGTACATTTTGGTTTAGAGCAGAAGATTCCCAAACTATGAATAAGGATCCCAAATGCATATCTCCCCAGGCCCTATTTCAGCGCGACGGGCTGGTTCCTCTTTGGGTGTTGAATCCCACTGTCCTGCTTTCAGGAGAGAGAGACACAAAAAGGCCAGTATTCAAGCCTCAGGCCGCTCTTTCCTGGTTGCCTCCCAACCCTTGGGAGAAGAATGGGGAGATGATGGACGAATGAGAAACCAAGTGGAATTAGACTCACGAGAGCATCTGTCCCTCTTTCTGCACCGGGAATGTTGCGAAGGGATGAAACTTATTTGCCAAGGGGCGGACAGAGCTAATTGGCAGGAGAGGGGCTTGTCCCTCGTTGGCCTCCTGAAATGTTGGGGTATGCAAATGGAGGGACGACCATTGAGAGGAATTTGGGGCCTAGTAAATGCTAGCAGGTGGGGGAGTTCCCACCCGTTCCACTTGTCATTTACTTTTGAAATCTATTTCTGGAGATCATACTTGTACTCTAGACCTGGGTTCCTTGGAATTATTATTTTTACTCAGCATATTTGGAAAGATATTGGTGTTTGGGGGGGGCAATTGTACCCCCATTCTTCCCCCCCCCCCCCGCCTTTTTCATCAAGCATGAATGGAGGCATATTAAATACTTATAGGGTCACGATCCTGACCCATGTGACACACTGTCTTGTTTTTGTTATGTGGGGGTCCTAAGATTATATTTAAAAATCAAAATGGGGTCTAGGCAACGTTTGCGAACCCCTGACTTCAAGAAACACAGACTTTGGTTTGCTTTGAAATTGCTCCTCTCTCTTAAAAGGTTCCGGTTAAAAAGGAAAACTGCACATCTGATTAAAGAGTTCTGGTCCTTCCTTTCTATAGTGCCTAGGTTCTCAAATGGGAGTGGGGGGGGGGACACACAGAAGGTGTTGGGGGTGCACAGGAAGGACTAGGGTTGCCAGTTCTGCAAACTTTTAAGGAACACTTATGAAAAAGGTAGGCCCTGCATTGTGTATAGGCCCTGTTAAGTGTTCCTTAAAAAAATTGCAAAAATAGCTGGCACTTAGCTCCATACTCTCACTGAGCTAGTGGGAATCTCCAAAACAATGGGGTAGCGAGAGGGAAAGACATAGGAGAATGGGAAAGGGGAGAGGGAGCAAGATTCATGTGTGTGGGCCATGTGAGGAGGGGTCTCAAATATGACAGATGAGTGGAAAGGGGGGGGAGGCATGGTACAAAACTGTTTGGGAACCACTGGGATACGGGATGGTCCACTGCCAGATCCAGTGAAGATGCAGCCCAATGTGATTAGTCTAAATTAAGTGCCATCAGCAGGAGTGTAGCTAGCTCCCATGGCGTGAGGGGGCTGACCTGAGCATGGGCCCTGGGTACTAGAAGGCCCTTTGCACCTGACCTGAGCACTGCTAGGAAATCTTCAGAGTGGGCAGGGGGAGGGAGGGAGGGAGTAGGGTCAACACTCTCATTTTCTAGCCATCTTCAGCCCGCTGCCAGTAGGGTGGCAACCTATGCAATTTTTTTTTGTTTTAATAAGGTTTTTTTATTTATAAGAAATTCTTCTCAGTACAAAAATAATGCATTCCTATTACAGCTTTCTCCTTTGTAGCCGGGTCTGCCCCGAAGTGCAGAAGTCGAGAAGAAGCAAGTAAGTTTTGTACCAACATTTTAAACAAATCAGGGTAACTGGGGAGGGGAGGGTGGTTTTTCAAAGGAAAGAAAGGGTTCAAACTATATCTGTCGTTTGCTCACTAAGATAAGTTGTTGAGAGTCAAGTTGCAACCTATGCAAATGTTTAAGGAACACTTATGAAAAATACATGTTGTAGGCCCTGCAACATGTATTTTTCATACATGTGCCTTAAAAATGTGCATAGGTCGCAACCCTAAAAGGGCCCCTCCAAGAAGGACGTTTTCAGAGTGGGTGGGGGTGGAGTGCTGGCTGGTAGGGTTGCTGCTCCTCTGGGGGTGGGGGGCTCAATTAGAGCCAGGGGAGCACAACTACCGCCAGCCTTACTGTCCTGGGATCCACTATTTTTTCCACTTCTGGGGACCCCCCAGTGGCCCCTGTTTTCAAGGCAGGGTGCGCCCCTCCTCCCCAGCCCTCTCAGCGGGCTCCAAAGCCTGACTACTTCTAGGGCTCCGCACAGGGTGCCCCCAAGGCAGTGGAGCCACAGGGGAGGGAGTGGGGCCACAGAGAGCCCTGCATTTGATCTTCGCCCTGGGCCCCATGAATTCTAAAGCTGGCCCTGAGCACCATCATCTTTGTGGGGGAAGGCTGCGGCTGGCCAGGAGCCCCTACTCCCTTTCCCTTAGGGCAGCCCATAATTGGGACGGGAGTCCAGGTCCAGCACAGCCTTGCTGCGCCACTGATTGCAAACCATTGTTCACAACTTCTTTCTCTCTCTGTTCCCTTGTCCCTCCTGCCTGTGTCTCTCTCATTCCCATTTTCCTGGGAACATTCCCATCGAAGAAAGACTGGAAGCCCCTCGAGTGCAGGGTGCAGTGGCTCTAGTAGCAGGGCACAGAGGGTGACGGATTGTCCGGGCACATCTACAGAGAGAGTGGTTCCTAGAAGCTGCAAACTCATCCTCTAATTTCCATTGCTTTCGTAGCTCATGTTGCTCGCCGTGTGTTAAGCAGCATGCGTGCCCAGAAAACACACACCCAGACACAGAGGGAAACTCGGTCCCAAGGGTTACAGTCTAACCTTACAATAGCTGAGCTGCTCCTGGCACAAACATCCTCCCTCCCTCAGAGCGGTTAGACGCCACTATACGCTCTGAGACTCTTGGGCAAGGTTTAGAACGGGGGACCGGGGTCCTTTTTCCTGCTGGAAAATGCGCTCCAAGGACTGTGTAGAAGTTGAGGGTGGGGAGGGTGCTCTCAGCAAGAGATCAGGAATCTGTGCTTTGGCTCTGTCCCCTAGCTTTGTGTGCAGGCACTCAGCTCCACTCTCTTCCCCTGAGTTCGCATCAGTTTTTCAGTGCTTGGGGGTAGGAACTAGATCTAAGACACAGCCAGATCCAGAGTAGGAGGGACAGTCTCACACTTCTGTAAGGCTGTCGAACTGGAGCTGAGTTGGCCAGTGAACTTTGAGGAGGAATCCCAGATTTACCCCAGAATCCAGCCAGTAGTGCTTCCTATGGGTTACTTCTCAGTGCAACTGTGTGTGTGAAGGTAATATCACAGGAGAGCATATGTGTAACACAGAGAAACGTGTGCGCGCGTGCATGAATGTTTGATTGTCTCGGCATGTGTTTGTGCACATAAAGTGATGTGTACAACATTACGTGTGTCTGTATAATGTTCACATGTACATACGTGTCTCTGTGTGCGCATGCGTGTACTCAGTTATGAGAACACTTGTGTATACTGCAGTGGTGGAGAGCATCAGGCCCAGGTGGCAAAAGCACAGCTAGTGTTTATGGGACCCCCTTCTAGTCCTGGATCCTGTACCTACCCCCAAGCACTGAAAGACTGAGCTCAGGGGACAGGAGTGGGTTAGACCCACCACCCCTTCCCCCATCTGTGTAACCCCTTGGAAGACAATAGCCTGAGTTTTATTATTATTATTATTATTATTATTATTATTATTAACATTTGTATAGCGCCAGCCGTGTACCTGGCACTTTACAGAACGTAGAAATAGACGCGGCCCCTGTCTATGGCTTACAGTTCTATTGCTTTCCATTCTGTGCACTGCTTGTCCCAGTGAACAGTGAATTCAGAGTGTGCGCAGGAGGCTACCAAGTCAGGATGGTGACACACTCCCTTCATGCTGGCATAAATAACTTGTGCAAGGAGCAGGGCAATAAAAAAGGAAATGTAAAAATTGTGTAAGGGCGCAATCCTCGCTCATGAAAATCATTGGGCGTTTCCCCATTGATTTCAATGGGATCAGGATTGCAGCATATGGTGAATCCGTCCCTGTTACCACAGGACAGGGCTGGGCAGGGGCTAGCGCGGTCACTAAACGCAGGAAGATGTGAAAGCAATTGTTTTTGTAAAAAATCATCACAACCCAAGGAGACGGTGTGCCCCAAAGAGGGAACCGATAGGATTTGAGAAGCATCCTAACCTCCGCCTTCCTATGTGGACCAAAACGGATTAATGAGGATTAGAAACAAAGCACAAATTTGGAACGCCAAGGATGACTAACAATCAAAACCGACTGGCTAGGGGCTGTCGCGTTCTCCATCAGTTTCTTTCTCATCTCAAGACAAGGGAGCCTTCTAAAGGGAGATGCTTTCACCAAACCCAAACTAGCAGGGTTGAGATAGGATGGTAACAAACGAGAAAGTAGTTCACCCCAGGTCAGTGTCCACCCGCCCGTTGATAGTAGGAGTAATGAGAGGAGATTTAGCTTGTGCCGTACAGGGGGTCCTGCTAGAGCATTTCCATCGTTCTTTTGGGAACTTAAAAACCTATGAATCCAATCACACAAAGTCTGACCATTAACTGATTCCTCAGGCTTGCTATTCTGGTGACATCTATTTGCATGGGACATGGAATAAAAACTTTACGGGCCTAAATTACTGAAATCAATGGATGTAGGCAAAACAATTCATGCCATATCTTTTACTAGACCAACTACATCCAATAAAAGAGATCACTTGAACTACTTTGTCTCCATCTCTTATATTTGGGGCCAACACAAGAACCACACTCTCTCTAGACCAAAATCGATTGAATGAGGCAGATTCACACCAGCTGACCCATTGTTATTATGGCTGCCAAGGATGGTCCCACTCCTATAGATCAAGGAAAGTGCATTAGGGTCTCCTTTTAGATATGGTTTATACAAGCTCTTACAAACGTGTTACAGGTGTGAACACGTGTTAGAAGTAGATGTTACGGATGGTTACAAGCCCCGTCAATAAGGAATCTAGTGACCTGTTGGATTCCTTAGCAATTAAAAACCCCTATTCATCACACTCTTTATTCAGTTCATGTTTTAGCTCAGCACACTCTTTATTAACAGAACTGTCACATAAAGTGTGGACCAAAAGTTTGAGATAAAATAGACCCACAATATTTAGCATTCCTAGATTCTCGCTCTTACTCAACTTAGTCCAAACAGATGCCGTGAGTCCTTGAATAATATCCTTTCTCTTCCCCTCGCTTGTTAGTGCTACTCCACCCCAGGAGCAATTGTTCCTGCATGCTAGAAGCCTCTGTTGTCCTCACTCCCCCAAATAAACCAAAAGAGAACCATTGCCTTGCTCTGCCGATCACAAAAACTGGGACCCAAGATCCCTAGAGTGGAAATCGCGCTCAATGGCCATTAAAAGTGAAATGAGCTCTCTTTCCTGAGAGCGTCTGCCTGACCCTTTTGCTACACCCGGGTCCCATTGCATCTCACCAGGGAAGGCACCGTGCACCCCGAATGGTTGTATAAGTGGATCCAGATTCAGGGCAGCTTGAAGTTTGTGAGGTTTAAACCCGGGGGGGGGGGCTCACTTTAGATCTACTGTTACTAAAAAGCACTCAGATTAAATTACTCCTAAACAAATTGTGTGTGTGTGTGTGTGTGTGTGTGTGTGTGTGTGTGTGAAAGAGAAAGAAATCTGTCTTCTTGTACTTCTAAATTGATGCAGAGGGCCCATCTGTCAGATCTGATCCACCCATCCAGATCCTAAGTACGCTACTCTCTTTCTTTTTCTGTCCACCTCTCTCTCCACGCTTTTCTTTCTTTCTTTCTTTCTTACAAGAACTTTAAAGGGACAGTTTTGTTTAAAGTTTTAGACTTTTGAACAGAAAGTGCTCTCTGTGTCTTAACTACAGTGCAATGAAGTTTATGCTATAATCTAATTTATCTATCTCACTGCTCTCTCTCATATCATCTATCTAATCTAATCTCCTACTAAAAAAAGAAGCACAGTCCTTAAGATGACATCTTTTATTGGACCAACTTCTGTTGGTGAGCATCTGCAACCTTTCCCCAACTAACTATCACTCTTCTTTAGGTATGAGAGGGCATGGGATGGACTTGAGGTCAGTACAAAGAGGCTAGTAATTCTGGGCTCTCTCACTCCCTCCTTCTACCCCTTTCTCTTCCTTCACTGTCAAGAGTGCCAGCCAGGTACTAGAATTATGGGCAACTTCAAGATGTGTCTTATAACAGGAAAATGAGACTGTTCTCCCAGCCCAGACCCCTGGCCTTACCCCTCACAATGCGAGATCCTGATCTCCGAAGTTACGCTGATGCTTTTCTCTTGTTCCAGGACAATATCCAAGTAATCCAAGCAGCAGGGATCGCTCCACTCATTCATTTGCTGGCTGGTGAAGAAGTTTTTGCCCTATACTTTGGGAGTACGGTCCCATCCGCAGGGCCCGTAGGGGGTGCGAGCATGTCATCAGGGCCCAGCTGTGCCAAACGGGCCGGCACCATGGACACACCTGGAAATGTGTGCCCCATACACTATATATACACACCCAGCAGAGCATGCCATGTCCAGCCCAAAGCTTCTTATTGGACACTCTGGTGCTCCCCCCATCATAAATATTAAAGGCTGGGAGGTGGAATCCCATTGGCTGGGAAGAAAAGTAGAGCCCCTGGGAGAGGAGGGGAGGTGGGATTGGATGTGGTCCGGGAGGGTGGAAGGAGACAGTGGGGGCTGGGAGGAAGGACTGGGGTGTGGGCGCTGGGGGGAGATGGAGACATCTGTTCCCCATGCATATTTCATAAAGAAGAAATAGAGAGACAGGGGAAAGTGAGAAAGAGTGTGAAGGGGGTGGGAGAGAAAGAGAGAGAGAAACAAACAGACAAGTCTCCTCTGTGTAAAGGCTGGGGAGGGGATGCTCATAACAGAAGGTGAATCAATAATGCCTCAGATTCAGCAGGGGGCGGGGCTCCCCCTCCCTTGGAAAAGGCATAAGCCAAAACCTGGCACCGCAATTAATTCTGACAGTTGGTGTGAAGCAGCCTCCAGTGTGTGTGTGTGTGTGTGCATATGCTCATCTGGGGATGTGAGTGTGTGGAGGTGTTTATGCTCATGTGGGTGCATAGAGGTGTGCAGATGTGTGCAGTTTAGCATGTGGAGGTGTGTGTATATAGTTGTGTGTGAGCACTGAGCATGCATGTGTGTGCACAAGTTTGTGCGGCGGTATGAATGTGTGTATGTACGTGTGCATGCTTTTGTGGAGAAGTGGGTGGAGGTGCACTGATGTGTATACATGTTTTTGTGTGTAGCAATGCATGCATGTACATGCTTTTGTGCATGTGTGTAGATTTGCATTTGTGCACAGGCTAGTGTGATTGTGTGAATGTGTGTGGAGATGGGCCTGTAGTTATGTATGTGCTTGCATTTGTGGCATGGGACTACATGTGTCCATATACGTGTGTGGATGTGCTTTTGTTCATTTGCACATATGTGTGTGTGCATATATGCACATGAGCGTGCATGTGTGTTCATGGCTATGTATGAGTGGAGGTGTGCATGTTCCTGTTGGTGTATGTTTATGTGTACGTACGTACATGCATGTGTGCGTACAGGGCTCTGTGTGTGTGTGTGTGTGTGTGTGTGTGTGTGTGTGTGTGTGTGTGTGTGTGTATGTGTGTGTGTGTGTGTGTGAGAGAGAGAGAGCTTGTGTACTTGTTTCAGT
>QEPC01009666.1:447462-462503 GCA_003113815.1 Sphenodon punctatus
TGTGTGTGTGTGTGTGTGTGTGTGTGTGTGTGTGTGTGTGAAAGAGAAAGAAATCTGTCTTCTTGTACTTCTAAATTGATGCAGAGGGCCCATCTGTCAGATCTGATCCACCCATCCAGATCCTAAGTACGCTACTCTCTTTCTTTTCCTGTCCACCTCTCTCTCCACGCTTTTCTTTCTTTCTTTCTTTCTTACAAGAACTTTAAAGGGACAGTTTTGTTTAAAGTTTTAGACTTTTGAACAGAAAGTGCTCTCTGTGTCTTAACTACAGTGCAATGAAGTTTATGCTATAATCTAATTTATCTATCTCACTGCTCTCTCTCATATCATCTATCTAATCTAATCTCCTACTAAAAAAAGAAGCACAGTCCTTAAGATGACATCTTTTATTGGACCAACTTCTGTTGGCGAGCATCTGCAACCTTTCCCCAACTAACTATCACTCTTCTTTAGGTATGAGAGGGCATGGGATGGACTTGAGGTCAGTACAAAGAGGCTAGTAATTCTGGGCTCTCTCACTCCCTCCTGCTACCCCTTTCTCTTCCTTCACTGTCAAGAGTGCCAGCCAGGTACTAGAATTATGGGCAACTTCAAGATGTGTCTTATAACAGGAAAATGAGACTGTTCTCCCAGCCCAGCCCCCTGGCCTTACCCCTCACAATGCGAGATCCTGATCTCCGAAGTTACGCTGATGCTTTTCTCTTGTTCCAGGACAATATCCAAGTAATCCAAGCAGCAGGGATCGCTCCACTCATTCATTTGCTGGCTGGTGAAGAAGTTTTTGCCCTATACTTTGGGAGTACGGTCCCATCCGCAGGGCCCGTAGGGGGTGCGAGCATGTCATCAGGGCCCAGCTGTGCCAAACGGGCCGGCACCATGGACACACCTGGAAATGTGTGCCCCATACACTATATATACACACCCAGCAGAGCATGCCATGTCCAGCCCAAAGCTTCTTATTGGACACTCTGGTGCTCCCCCCATCATAAATATTAAAGGCTGGGAGGTGGAATCCCATTGGCTGGGAAGAAAAGTAGAGCCCCTGGGAGAGGAGGGGAGGTGGGATTGGATGTGGTCCGGGAGGGTGGAAGGAGACAGTGGGGGCTGGGAGGAAGGACTGGGGTGTGGGCGCTGGGGGGAGATGGAGACATCTGTTCCCCATGCATATTTCATAAAGAAGAAATAGAGAGACAGGGGAAAGTGAGAAAGAGTGTGAAGGGGGTGGGAGAGAAAGAGAGAGAGAAACAAACAGACAAGTCTCCTCTGTGTAAAGGCTGGGGAGGGGATGCTCATAACAGAAGGTGAATCAATAATGCCTCGGATTCAGCAGGGGGCGGGGCTCCCCCTCCCTTGGAAAAGGCATAAGCCAAAACCTGGCACCGCAATTAATTCTGACAGTTGGTGTGAAGCAGCCTCCAGTGTGTGTGTGTGTGTGTGCATATGCTCATCTGGTTGTGTGAGTGTGTGGAGGTGTGCATGCATGTGTTTATGCTCATGTGGGTGCATAGAGGTGTGCAGATGTGTGCAGTTTAGCATGTGGAGGTGTGTGTATATAGTTGTGTGCGAGCATGCATGTGTGTGCACAAGTTTGTGCGGCGGTATGAATGTGTGTATGTACGTGTGCATGCTTTTGTGGAGAAGTGGGTGGAGGTGCACTGATGTGTATACATGTTTTTGTGTGTAGCAATGCATGCATGTACATGCTTTTGTGCATGGGTGTAGACTTGCATTTGTGCACAGGCTAGCGTGGTTGTGTGAATGTGTGTGGCGACGGGCCTGTAGTTATGTATGTGCTTGCATTTGTGGCATGGGACTACATGTGTCCATATACGTGTGTGGATGTGCTTTTGTTCATTTGCACGTATGTGCGTGTGCAGGTGTGTTCATGGCTATGTATGAGTGGAGGTGTGCATGTTCCTGTTGGTGTATGTTTATGTGTATGTACGTACATGCATGTGTGCGTACAGGGCTGTGTGTGTGTGTGTGTGAGACACTTAGAGTGCTTGTGTACTTGTTTCAGTCAGGAGAGAGATGGGGTGGCCCAGTCAGGGTCAGCAAATGACCCCAATGGGTCTCTCCTGTGCATTGCTTTAAAACTGTATATCTATTATCTTTACAATTTAGAGGCAGGGAACCTCTTCTTCAATCCCGTGGGCCACTTTTTAAATGACTACAAGTTCCACAGGCCAGACAGGGGTTGAGGTGAGGGTCCCTGGGATGGGAGAAAGATGGGGAGAATCCAGATCAGGACTCCATCCTCTGTCTCTGTGCAGGCGTTCATCTCTGCTCCCTTTCCCTGAGCACACACACACCTCCAGGGCGAAGACCAGATCTAAATCCAGGAACTCCGGCTGGATTTGGCCCAGGGGTTGCATTTGCCATAATATAGCCCTCATTTAGAAACAGGCCCCTGATTTGGTAACTGGGTAGTACCTCCGGCTGGATTTGGCCATGGGGTTGGATGTTCCCCATCCCTGGTTAAAGAGATTCGTCCTAGCAGCTCTTGTTGCTGAATTTCACTCTCCCGAGTTTCCCTTCTCCTCTTTCCAGCCCCTCCTTTCAACCTGTCTCCCAGGAACCCTTCCCACTTTGTTCTCCACACCAGCCACCTGCCCACAAACTCCATTCTTTCAACTTAATGTCAGTCTGCTTCTGGGTTCCCATGTGAGACGTTTCCCTTGGAGCAGATCAGGGGAATTAGAATACATGATGGCTTGGCTACCCTGGGATGCCTGGCCAGTTCCACGAGGGTAAATATATTACTCTGCGTGTTGGGATCTGGGGACAAAGTCTCAAACCTGAGTAGCAGATGCAGCTGCCCTGGAATGCTAATGTTGTGTGAACACTTTTGAACTGTGGGTTCAAAGAATAGTTTGGAATCTTCATGAGGATCCTCAAGAGAACAAGCCATCCATCCATCCATGATTGTAAGCCCCTTTGGGAAAGGACCAGTCTCTAATATTGTTCAGTGTCAGGTATATTGCTGGCAATATATAAGTACTTAGGGGGCAATCCAACGGCCCATGTATGCCGACCCCCACGCACGACACACAGCGCACGGCCAGAACACATGCACACGCATGTTGTGCACACAGCACAGCCCCAGACAGCTGTGTTGTGTGCGCAGCACGCATGTGCATCTCAACACACACGTTCTGGCCAGAGCACGGCACCTGGGGGCAGCGTACATGGGCTGACCCCTTAATAAATAATAATAATGATATCCATCCATGCACCCCAAAACCTGTCTGTCCATAATCTAACCTAACTATCCGTCCACCTATACCCTTCTCTCCTTCCCATGCCACCTGCATGTCTGTCTGTCTGTCTATATATCCCTGTACACATGACTATTCTGCCCAACCATCTACCCATATACACGCCCCTCTCTTTCCACCTACTGTCTGACTGCCTGTTTATTAATCTAATCTCTCTCTCTCTCTCTCTCCATTCATCCATCTATCCCAAGACTCATATTCTACACCCCCCCTTTTGCCCACCCCAGAATGTCTGTCTGTCTATACACACAGCTCCCCACAAGTTCCTCCCATTTGTAAATTGAACCATCCAGTCTCCACCCCCTGCCCCTCTCCGCTCCTGCAGTGCCTGGTCTCTCTCCCACTTCCCTTCAGCCTGCTGGTTCCCAGGGGCCCCCTTGGCAGGAGGTGCCCAGGTGATGGCTTCCTCACACCTGGGCAGCCTCCAGCCCAATACCCTGTCTCAGCAGATGGCCTTGGAGTTGGAGGGCGCAGAGGAGGGGCGGGCAGAGGGGGATCAGGTGGCGGAGGGGCGCTTGCATCACCATTGCTATGGCACTGATTAAGCAACAGTCTCCGCCTAATGAGCTCATGGCAATAACAGCATGCACCCTGGAATTAGCCACACCACACAGACACACACCACACATCGTGCGCCAGCCAGACACACAATCCACATGTACTCCTCACCACACAGATACACACCGCACATCGTGTGCCAGCCAGACACACAATACACATGTACTCCTCACCACACAGATACACACCGCACATCGTGTGCCAGCCAGACACACAATACACATGTACTCCTCACCACATAGACACCTGCCACACACTGCATGCCATTCAGATACACAATACACAGACACACCACACACAGAAGCACACAGACACACAATATACAGGCGCACTGTATACATACATACCACACACTGCAGTGCACGCAGACACACAATGTGCATGCACTCCACAATGCACACTGACACTCACTACACAGACTCACAATATTTATACACTGCACACAGACATACAATATACACACACACTCTGCACCAAGACATACAGTTCTCACACACGACGTGCCACACACACAAACACATGTGCGTACAGTGACATACCATTCACACTACATAGCACACAGAAACTGTACACACACTCAAACTCACAGTATACAACCCACCACGTGCCACATAGACACAATAAAACACACTGTACACTGCACAAAATACAGATACACTGCCCACACACAGATGCAAAATTTACACATACATACTGCACACCACTCACTCACCGTACCCAGAACCATACAGAGATACACATAATATTGCACATACCTACACACACTGCACTGCACACAGAGACTCACAACATGAACACAGTCACACAATATGAACACACTGCATACCACACCACACAACAGAGAGACACAACATGCAAAAACACACACGCCAGATCAACACACAAATATTACCCAGACAAAGACACGTAAGCATTACACACAGGAGCAACACATACATCACACACAAGGAAACATTACCTTCATACACACACACACACACATCTCACCCAGTCTTAGCAATGCAAACATCACCCAGGCATATACAAAACAACACACTTCACAGACATGCAGCATAAGAACAGAGATTACACCCAGCCAGGGTGCCCCCACAAAACATAACACACATGTGCATACACAAACACTTCAAACTCCCACATCCATATATGCACACACATACATTGAAACATCACACTTCAGACATTCATAGACATGTACATGTATGCTACATGCATATGTTTAAATGTCCACATACATATACATACACACTACAAATATCCATATACAGACATACCTACACACATGCATACACAAAACACTTCAAACCCTCATACACATATACGCACACATGCACATGATCACACACAGGTGCATACATACAAGCATAATACTACACACATGTGCATGCATACTTCAAGGGATAGAGAATAAAACTCAGGCTCTCATAACGCCTCTATACCAGGGATGGAGAACCGTTTCTGTCCTGGGGGCCACATTGAATATTAATGTGAGTTCTGGGGGCCACATAGATGTTGGGGACGGGGGTGCTGAACGGGTTTATTCAAGAAAAGGAGGGCCCAGATCATGGCTCTCTGCTGTGGATCCGTCCCCTACCCCTGTATGCAGGCCCTTCTCTCTGCTCCATTATCCTGAGCTCAGTTTTTCAGGGCTTGTGGGTAGAGAATGGATCCAGGGGCCAGATCCAGGCTCTGGAAAGGGGGCCACATAACAACTCGCCAAGGACTGCATTTGGCCCCCAGGCCTGAGGTTCCCCACCCCTGTTCTATACAAATCAATGGTGTAACCGCACCTGGAATACTGTGTGCAGTTCTGGTCGCCCCATCTCAACTCCCTCCCTGCCCACATCCGCCTCGCCCCCTCCCTCCGCACATTCAAATCCCTCCTCAGAACCCACCTCTTCCTCACCACCTTTCCCAACGCCTGTTAGAACTTTCCTTTCAATATTTGCTGTCTGCCCTCCCCGTAGACTCCTGCCTAACTGCAACCAAGCCAAGCATGTGCACCTGGGACCTCACATCCGCTTGAATGTAATTTATCCCTTGTCTTTCCCTATGTCCCCTCTCCTTGTCTCCCCCCTCTGTGTCTATTAGATTGTAAGCCATAGGCAGGGACCGTGCTATCTTATTGTTCTGTAAAGCACCAGGTACACAGCTGGTGCTATACAAATGCTTATAATAATAATAATAACAATAATAATAATAATAAATTAATTAATAAAAAAGACATAGTTGAACTAGAAAAGGTACAGAGAAGCGCAACGAGAATGATAAAGGGTACGGAACAGCTTCCGTACAAAGAGAGGCTCGACAAGCTGGGTCTCTTCAGCTTAGAGAAGACTGAGAGGGGACATGACAGAGGTTTATAAAATCCTGAGTGGTGTGGAACGAGTAGATAGGGAACAGTTATTTACCCTCTCAAATAGTACTAGAACTAGGGGACACTCCATGAAACCAGCTGCCGGCAGATTTAAAACCAATAAAAGGAAGTACTTTTTCACTCAACGCATAATTAATGAATGGAGTTTGTTGCCAGAGGCCGTTGTCAAGGCCGGTAGTAGAGCTGGGTTTTAAAAAGGCTGGATAAGTTCTTGGTGAATACTGAATAGGTCCATTAATGGCTATTAACCAAGTAGTTTAGGATGAACTTCTTACTGTCGGGAGCTGGGAGTGAAGAACGGGGACGCCCATTGGGACTGTTGGTTCGTCTCCCATGCGATCGAGATTGGCCACTGTCGGAGGACAGGATGCTGGGCTTGAACCACTGGTCTGACTCCGTATGGCACTACTTATGTTCTTAATCATCCGTCTACATATACATGCACACGTACACCAATGTCACATGCGATCGAGATTGGCCACTGTCGGAGGACAGGATGCTGGGCTTGAACCACTGGTCTGACTCCGTATGGCACTCCTTATGTTCTTAATCATCCGTCTACATATACATGCACACGTACACCAATGTCACACGCGTGTACATACGTAGATCAAACATCCATACACACATACTACACACTGCACGTGTGCATGCACACTTCAGACACTTCAGCCCACCACCTCACACCCATTTTCTGCTGTCTGATCTCCTTTCCCCGCAAAGAGGGCACTTCCTCTACCGCCCTACTTCATGCCCCCTATTGTTTCTCTTCCCCTCCCCCACAAGGCATGCTAGGCTCCACCTTATTCTGCATCTGACACCGGGATGCCCGGTGCCCCCTGCTGGGATGAGGGGATAGCGGCTGTTAGCCCCTTCCCCATTGGAGAGGAAAGCGCATGACTCTCTAGTATCTGCTCTAGCAGCAGCTGCCCCCAGGCTAGACAGAGAGCTTTCAGCATTGCTGATTCCTCCTGGGGAGTAACAATGCAAGGGAGGGGAAAGGAAAGGGCTACAGCACTTCCCCATTGCATACTGCAGGACAGTCCCTCTTTGGGTGTGAAATCCCTCTATCCCTCCTTCAGGAATTAAAGTCTTTCTTTCAGGAGAGAGACGCTGGTATTCAAGCTTTCGGGCACCTCTTTCCTGGTTGCCTTTGAGTCCCAGGACTTGAGAGGTCAATGGGGTGAGGATGGAATGACAGAAGACACTAAGGCCGCTTGCACACGAGATGTGGGGGAGAGGGATGGGGGGGGACTTCAGCGAGCCAAAATGACAGCAGGGGGAATTGCAGGACACTCCTCTCGTGGGCTTGGCGGTTTAGCCCATTTCTGTCGTTTTTTTCAGGCACAGATTACTGGGCTGGACACAGGCAGGGCCTAAGTAGGATGAGAAGTAGGAGTGCATCTGTCCCTCTTTACACACTTGGAACGTTGGGAGGGGTGTGTAGGTGCATCATGTAAGTGTGTGAGGGAGCAACGCTTATTCGTTGAGGGGCGGAGCTTATTGGCCAAGGGGATGGGGCTTGTCCCTCCTTGGTCACTGGATATGTTGGGAGGTATTCCATTGGTTATGCCAAAGTCCCTTCCGCCCAAATTTAAGGAACCACATTAAAAATAATAGTCAATCCTACTCCAAGGCTCTGGGGGGTGAGGGGTGACTGGGGGGTGAGGGGTGACTGTTCACAAGAACAGATGAATCCCTCGCTGAGGTATTACTCACTTCTATGGTGATACCCCACTTTGCAAGCGTTCAAACAGTACAGACTAGAGTAACTAGTCACAAAGTTATCTTGAGAGTTAATGACTGAGTAAAAAAAGTCGTGTGGGCGGTGTGGTTGCTTCCTGGTCTGGCCTGGGGCGGGAAACAACAGCCGCCCCTCCCTGACCCAGGGCACCAAACAGGGCCCCGCTCCTGGGGGCCCCCCACACTTGGGGTCCCCAGCTCCTAGCCTGACAATGGCCAGGACCTGGGGACCTAGAGCGCGGGGACCCCCTGGCCGAGTTCGACTTGACTCAGCGGAGGGGGCCAGCAGGAGTGAGGGAGAGGCAGAGGCCCTGCCTCTAGCAAACTCCGTGCCACCCCCCACCCACACCCCCCGCCCCACTGCCTGTCGGTCTCAGTCAGGGGAAGTGTGGGAGAGTCAGAGCCTCCGCCTCTCCCTCATTCCCACTGGCCGAGACAGCCAGGCAGCGGAGGGGGCCAGCGGAAGTGAGGGAGAGGCAACCTCCGGGCAACCTCTCCCTCGCAACCTCCGGTGGTGCCCGCCCGAGGCTCCGAGCCTGGCACGGGGCCCAGGCTGGCGGCGGGGGACCAGGTTAGTGAAATGGCTGTGCTTGGGAATGGGCAGAAGGGAGTGCCCCTCCGTCCGTCCCTGAGACCAGGCCCGGGTAGCTCGCCGCCCCCAGACCGAGCCAGGGAGAGTTCAACAAACATGGGGTGGCTGGCCCCGCCCCCCCACCATGACAGACAGCAATGGTGGCTTGGCAGGGCCAAACAAACATGCTGATCCCTTATGGCTCACATGGAAGGCCCTTGGCCCAGGTCAGGGCACATCCGGGCCAGCCGCCTACCCGGCTGGGTCCAAACCAAACCCACATGAACATACGTGCCGATGGGTCCCAGGCCACCATCATGTCTGTTAACACTCTGTGAGAGCAATCGGTGTTCTGTGTTACGCATCTTAATACACATTAGTTAACCCCTTTCCTTGGTCAAACATTTACTCCTGGGGGTAAGCTATTCCTGTTTATCAGGAGTACGTATGCGGCTATGCCAGAAGGGAACCACCCTTGCTTCGTTTTAAACGCTGCTTTTGTCTGAACAAAACTAGAATTAAAGATAGTTAAGGAATAATGACTTCAGGGTTTGTGTTCATGTGAACACATATTTACTTATTTTATTTATTTATTTTTCGATTTAATACCCCACCTCTCCTGCCATCAGGCAGCCCGGGATAGCTTACAATATAAATAAATACACAAATAAAATCCAATAGAAAACATTTTTTAAAATTAGCAGAAACATGCCAGAATCTGAGGAGGGGACTTCCCCTTCTTTCCAAATTCAAGGTGTGGTGAGGGGGACATGTTTCTTCTACCCCCTCCCTTTTTATACCTATGATTTTATCTTCTCAGCCCCCTTCCATACCTTCCCCTACCCAACAACAACTCAAAATTTTCCCCTCTTCCCCACAATGTTGAGAAAATAGAGGTTACTTACCAGTAATTCTGTTCTTCGAGAGAGCTCCGCGTAGTCTCGCTATTGGGATTCACTTCCTGCTCCGCAGGTACCGGAAAACCTCTTGTCAGCAGTTTCCAGGCGGAAGATAGCCTGGAAAGTTCTAGAATAAGGTGAGGGCTCCGTCCCTCCCTCCCCACTCCCACTCCATGAAAAGCGCAGGTCCAGATCGCGCGAGAGCAGGAGTCTATAAAAGGGCTCAGTTCCTTCTAACCCTGTCCCTGGAAGACCCAGCAGGTTACCTCCAACACAGAGGGGAAGGTCGGGTCATAAGAATACGCGGAGCTCTCTCGAAGAACAGAGTTACTGGTAAGTAACCTCTATTTCTTCTTCAAGGATCTCCACGATTCTCACTATTGGGAGAGTGTGTAGCAGTAAAAAGACATACCTCAGGTGGAGGGAGTCAAGGAGGTTATTCAAATATGGAGTGTAAAACTGCTCTGCCCACTCCCGAGTCTATCCTGGTCGCCAGGTCTAGTGATTAGTGCTTGGTGAAAGTATGCACAGAAGACCACGTGGCAGCCTTGCAAATGTCCTGGTTGGGACTCCATGGAAGCTGGTAATCAAAGAGGCGACTGCCTTAGTGGAATGAGCACGAAGGTGAGAGGGGGGGCGGGTCTTGCCTGCTCGTTCATAACACCTCCGTATGCAGAGAAGAATCCATTTGGAGAGTCTCTGGGACGTAATTTTAACTCCGATTCGTTGGCCACCATAGCAGATGAATAAGGCATCAGATGCTCTGAAGGAACGAGTGCGAGAGATGTAGAAGGATAGCGCTCGTTTGACATCCAGAGTATGGAGAGTCCGGTCCGCTGGGGAGGAATGCCGCTTCGGGAAAAAAACAGGTAAGGAGATGGTTTGATTTAAATAAAAGGGGGAAACCACCTTGGGGATGAAAGAAGGGTCCGTTCTGAGGTCCACCTTGTCATGGTGGAAAATAGTGTAAGGGGGAGATGCTCGTAGGGCGTAGAGCTCCGAAACTCTCCTTGCAGAAGTGATAGTGAGCAAGAAAGCTGCTTTAATAGAGAGGTTCTCTAGGGAAGAAGATGCCATGGGTTCAAAGGGGGGTCCCATCAATTTGGCCAGGACCAAATTAAGGTCCCACGGTGGGGTAGGGCGAGAGGAGGGAGGGAAGGAGTTGACCAGTCCTCTCCAGAAGGTCCTCATGAGGGGGTGAGAGAAGAGGGTATCCGTTCCAGGCGGGCGGAGTAGAGAGGAAAGGGCAGCGAGGTGTACCTTCAGGGATGAGATGGAGAGTCCAGACTCGTGGAGATGTATCAGGTAACTAAAGACGTGGTTCATGGATAGATTGTCTAAATCACAGGGCAACGAGGTGCACCATGCCGAGAAATGGGTCCACTTAGCTGCATAGCAAGATCAGGTAGAAGGGCAACGAGAATTGAGCAGAATCCGAGCAACCTCAGGAGAGGCGTCGAGCATCAAAGCCTGATTAACCAGGCGGAGAGATGAAGCGATCGTAGGTTGTGGTGGAGGACAGTCCCTCGTTCCCGAGAGAGAAGGTTGGGTAGCAGAGGGAGAGTGACGACGTTGACTGAGATGGCCCGGAGTGTCTGGTACCAGGGTTGGCGAGGCCAAGCTGGAGCTATCAGAATGATATGAGCATAGTCTATTTGAATTTTGTGAAGAACCCTGTACATCAAGGAAATTGGCGGGAACGCATAGAGCAAGGGCCCCTTCCAGGAGATGGCGAAGGCGTCGGAGATCGATCCCTGTACTTGACCCGCCCTGCTGCAAAAATTGTGGAGTTTTGCATTCTCTTGAGAGGCGAAGAGATCTATACAGGGGGTGCCCCATAACTGGAAGAGATCTGCCAAGACAGATTTGTTGAGGGCCCACTCGTGTTGGTTGGTGGATCTGCGACTGAGCTGGTCAGCCAGGGAGTTGTCTTGTCCCACTAGGTGAACAGTGTGTAGGTGTATTTTGTGTCGGATGCACCACTCCCAGATGGTCTGGGCCTCCAAGGAGAGAAGCGTGGATCTCGCTCCACCCTGTTTGTTGATAAACCACATTGCTGTGGTGTTGTCCGTCAGTATTAGGACGTTCAGGCCTGCGATGTGGTTGAGAAGGGCTGTAAGGGACTACCGAATGGCCCGGAGTTAGAGAAAGTTTATATGCATGAGTCTTTCCTCTTGAGACCATAGGCCGTGTACTGTGACGTGATTCATGTGCGCACCCCAGCCTGTGAGTGAGGCATCGGTGGTGAGGGACACTTGCACTTGAGGGGGATCGAATGGCATGCCAGTAAGTACGTGGTGCGGGTCGATCCACCAGAGTAGGTTGTTGTAGACCTCTGAGGGGATAGTTATGTACCTAGAGAGAGGATGGAGGGTGGGGTTGTAGGTACGTGCAAGCCATTGCTGGAGCGTTCAAAAGTGCAGACAAGCATAAGGGGTCACTGCTGTGGTTGCCGTCATCAGGCGAAGAAAGAAACGTACAGGTTTCCTGGGTTTCGTTTGTAGAGGTAATATGGTTGATACGATGTCGTGGAATCTGTCGATGGGCAGAAAAGCTTTTATCTGTAGGGCGTCGAGAACTGCCCCTATAAACTCAAGTCGTTGAGAAGGTAGAAGGTTGAGAGACTTCTTGAAATTGATGACAAACCCTAGGTTCTGCAAAATTTCTAGAGTAAGGTTGAGGTGGTTTGTTAGAGTGTGGGCATACGGTGCTGCGAGCAGCCAGTCATCCAGGTACGGGAACACTTTCATGTCCAGTGTCCTTAGGTGGGCTGCGACTACTGCCAGAAGAAAGAAGACAAGATCCCTGAGCGCGGACGCAACAGGAGGATGGCCCCATAGAGTGACACATGGGCAATGCTGGTCTCAAGGGAGAGTGGGGACAGGCAGCTTAGTGTATGTAGCTCCTCCCAGTTTAATATAAGGGGGTCACCGTCCTCTGAGAGGAAAGGAAAACCAGAGGGGGTTAGAACCACAGGGGGGGGGGGGGGCAAAGAGCCTGTCACACCCCTTTCTGACATAACCCTGCCCCTTGTGAGCATTATGATATCACGCTGCTCCACTGGGGGCGAGGCCACATTGGAAAAGAGGGCAAGGCAAAGGGATTGTCCCACCTCCTTTCTGACATAACAACCCTGTCCTTGTGGAGCATTGTGACATCACCGTGCCGCATGGGGGTGTGACGATGTCAGAAATGGGCGGCAACGTCCTTATAGCCAACCCCTTTCTGACGCAGAAGCCCCATCTCTGGATTCGCTGCAGCCTCCCTAGCTGATCCAGAGAAATCAGAGCTTCCCCTGGAGACTGTGCCAAATCCTGGAATCTCTGGAAGGGGGCAACCCTAGTGGGATATAACTGGCCGTCATCTCAGCTGGGTCTTCCAGTCACTTCTGCAGTTCAAACACACGTCCGTGTTGACATTTCTAGGGGTGAAAGAGGTCAGTGAAAAGCAATGGTGAAAAATAAGAGAAGAAAGAGAGCCCTATGAACTGACCTGAGTGCCTTTGGGCAAGTCACTCCCTCTTAGCCTCAGTTCCCCATCTGTAAAACGGGAATAATGACAACATACCAGCTATTATGAGGATGAACTAGGTAAGGATTGTAATTTGTAAAACACTTTGAACACTAAAGGCCCTAAGCACCGCCACGGCCCGTGCAAGCCTGGGTTCTGACTTGGGCCAACATCTGGCGGCCAGTTTTAGATGTGACAGAACCACAGATTTTCATGCTTGGAAAAGCGTGGAAATCTGTAGTACCATTATGTCTGAAAACACCCTTAGCCACTCTGAAGTCTTCTCTGGAGAGCTGCTGTTGTGAATTAGCCCATTCTCAACCAGGGCCAGACCCGGGCAAGTGCAAAGTGTTTGACAGCACAGGACCCCATTGTTAGGGGCACCCCCCTCAATACAATGGGCGCCAGGAATAAACTTGAAATTACAATATGTGTGTGAGAAGCCATGGCGTAGAATACAGGCCCACAGGACTTCCAATGCAGAGAGCCCTGCCTTGGGAAGGGCCCACATGGTGATTCAGGAGAAGGCCCATGCCACCACTTCGCATGAGACCCCAACTTCCCTGGATCTAGGGTTGCCACCTATGGAAATTTTTAAGGAACACGTATGAAAAATTCATGTTGCAGGGCCTGCAACATATATTTTTTGTAAGTGTTCCTTAAAAATTTCCATAGGTGGCAACCCTACCTGGATCCAGCCCTTCTCTGAACTCTTGAGTTTGCAGGGTTTCTAGGGAGACGAACCCACAGGGTCCAAAACATCTCTCTCCGCCCCGAAAGGCAAGCTGCGAAGCTGGGGGGGGCCAAGAGCAGCCCTCTGTTTGACCCTGGCACGGTTCGCTCAATGTGCTACAGGGGGAGGGGAGGAGCAGCTCTCGGTACTGGCCTGGCTGTGTGTCGGGGCTGAGAAGAGGTGGGGGAGAAGGCTGAGGGAGGTATGAAAGGGACGAGAAGAGGCAGCATTTGGCAGGAGATGAGGCAACATATTGTACAATCCCGCTGGGGACCCAAACTGGCCTGTTCTTGTCAGGGAGAGCAGACGGCTTTAACCCTCAAAGCACCAGAGCCGCCGAGCTGTTTTTACTGAGAGTCAGAGGAAACCTAAATGGCTCTTGCATTACGACACCGCCAAGGGGTCCTCCCCTGTGTTCTGGGCCCCACGAATATGGAGCAGACACTAGCACGAGTCAGTCTCTGCCCCACGGGGCAGAGAAAGGGAACTGTTACTCCAGCCTCGAGGCTCAGAGGGGCTAGGGAACATCACAAGGATCTCCAAAACGGCCAGCCAGGGAGGGGGTAGCTAGCTACATGGGGGGAGAAGTGCGGCCACGCTTTCACGCAGGACCAGAAGGGCCAGCCCTATCACTTCATGAGAATGTCCTGATTTATCTTTGCCACAGCTGCCGGTGCCTTCCCCAGTCAACGAGGAGCTGGTGCCATATCTGTCAGCGGCTGGCACCGCACTCCCAGCACCTCACCTCACCTTTTCTGCCCTTCCCTCACACCTCCCCTACCCCAGGACCCCAAAAGCCCTGGTCTGCTCCGCTGCCTTGCTTTCTTCCTCCTACTTCAGTGCCCCCCATACCCTGGCCTCTCACTATGCCTGCCCCAGCCCTCCTCTCCTCTGGCCTCCTTCCGTTCTGCTCCCCATCCTGTCTGGTCTAGAGCCCAGTCATTGGACCAACCCCGATGGCCCTATTAAACCTAGCTACGCCACTGCAGACAGGCACGGCCGACCCCAGGCACGTGCCACATGTGGGGCCGCACATGGCCCCGCCACCAGCTGGGGCCCCGCACTTGCCTGGCTGGGCAGCAGGCTGCAGCCAGCTTCTCCCCCAGAAAGTGATTTTCATTGATGATCTGGAGAAGGGAGTAAAGAGTGACGTGATCAGATTTTCAGATGACACAATGGCCCTTTTTACACAAGACGGTATCACTCATGCCCACAAAGCAGATCTGCAGGAGCATGAGTGGTACTTTTTTGCGTAAATCCCATGGGCGGAAAATTGGGGTGTGTGCACACACGCCTGTGAAACACGCATCCCCACTCACCCCCCTTGCATGGAGCAACCGGGGGAAATCAAAGTTGCTCCGTGCATGGAGGGGGG
>QEPC01009666.1:465899-478482 GCA_003113815.1 Sphenodon punctatus
ACAGATCGCGGTTCGGGTTCGGCTGTTTGGTTCAGCCGGATTCGGGTCCTCCATTCGGGTCAGGTGCATTCGGTTCGTCCATTCGGTTCAGCAGTTCGGTTAGTCTGCTCCTCAGTGACTGACACCTCCCTGTCATGCTTGACCTTCCAGTGAACCTTTTTTTGCCACCCGAACTCACCCGAACACGATCCGAACTGACCGAACTGTTTGGCCATTTTGCCGTTCATGTTCGTGTTCGAGTTCGGTCATCCGAACAGGCCGAGTTCGGGTCGAACTCCGAACTACCGAACCACGTTCGCCCATCCCTAGAATCTAGAACAGACCAGCATTCTCCTCTCAATAGTCTTGGAAGAGGAAGGACTAACCAGGGAATCTAGAACAGACCAGCATTCCCCTCTCAATAGTCTCAATAGTGGGCCTCGATGACAGATGGGATTGTTGGAGCAGTGCCTTAAAACTGTCGAACCTTCCCCCCCCCGACCGCAATTCTCCACCAAACGTAGCTTCTCTCAATTATTGTCCACAATGGACTGGGGAAGGTCCAACCACAATAATGAGCACAATGAGTAGTGGCAGCGTGTGCCCCTCAGCTGAGCGGGATCGAAGATTACCTTTAAGTTCAACCCACTTTAATCTCAAGTATAATTTTATTCGAAGAAAAGAAAAGCACAACTCCTGGTTTCCTAGTCTTGGCAGGTAACAACGCTACCCACACCTAAGCAGAAGTAACCCTACACAATAATGTTTCTTACATGTCCAGTGCCACAAGCTGGAGTCCGTGCAGGCGTTGGTTCAGGAAGGCTGGAAGGGGGGTCCAGGTGAAGCTGGAGAGATGGGCTGCTAGGGTACGATGAGAGCGTGATCCATGTGTGCAATGTCAGGAAGGGAATGACACCACGAGGTTCACTGTTGATGCTAGTGACCACAAGCCGCCATTCAAAGTTCCATCTGTTCGAACCAGCCCGTCTATACTTTTTAGGGGCTGCTGTTAAAATGTGGAAGTGAAGGGGCTGAGCTGCTTGCATCACAGGAAGGTCTGTGGTGAGGCAGGAGGGTCTGTGGGAAAGAGGTGACGTCAAGAGACTCTTTCCCATTGTTTATGGATGTTGAGGCTTAATTGCTCACAGTTGTCTAGAGAAAAGGGTGAGCCTTCCAGCTCCCAGTCCGTTGAGCATATTAGCATCTTCCTGGCACATTCTTCTCTCCTGACTTTGAGATGGCCCCCCCTCATCAGGAACGAATGGCTCTGGCCGTCTCCTGGGTGGAGGAGTTGTGTCTCAACAGTCTTGCTAATGGCTCCTGTCCTGACTGGGGCTAGAGTACTCAATTGCCCACGGATGGCAGGATGTTAACGGTTGGGTTGGGAAATATCTGAGTTAGGACAGTCTCTTGTCTCTTCACAGTCTCTGACAATACTGAAACAGGACAATCCCTGGCCTCTTTTATCCCTTTTCCACTCCTCCATGCTGCCGTTTCTAGAGCAGCGCTCAATAGAGAGTCACAGTCTGCTCCTTTCATAGGGTATTTTCAGACGTTACGAGATCACGCTCAACCGCAGTCAATACCCTGTGGTGGGGGGAATGGTCCCGTAACGTCTGTTGGGGAACTGAAAGTTCCCCCCCAGATGTTCGCCACGCTCAATCCCCGCCGGGAATCACATTCACCACGCAATCGGCTGAATCCGCGGGGCCGGCGCCGATCGCGTGGTGAAGGAGATTCCCGGAGGAGATGACGCGGCCCGTCACGTCTGGACGGCGATCACAGCCCGGAATCCCCACCGGGATTCCAGCCCGTGGTCATTTTGGGTGGGCGCTGCGGCCGCATTGGCCGCGGCGCTCGCCCATCTCCNCAGCCGCATTGGCTGCGGCGCTCGCCCATCTCCCCAGAGGGTGGGCGGCGAGGGAGCATGGAGGGGGCGGGGCCGTGCGGTCGCACGTTGTGCCGTGCGACCCCGCCCCCTCCCCGATTCCCTGCCGGGATCCCCCGTCACGTCTGAAAACACCCACAGTCTCTAGGCCTAGCTTCCTTCTATCTTCCCTTCTTCATGGCAGGACAACATAAGATATTAATAAAATTAAAAGATCCTATTGCTACATTAGAACAAGAGGATACTCCATGAAACTGACTGGTAGCAGATTTAAAACAAATAAGAGAAAGTATTTTTTCACTCAGTGCACAATTAACTTGTGGAACATACGGCCAGAGAAAGGGGTTATGGCTGGTAGTTTAGCTAGTTTTAAAAAGGTATTGGATACGTTCTTGGAGGATAGGTTCATTAATGGCTATTAGCTAAGTAGGTTTTGAGAACGTAACCTCTTACTGCTGGGGGCTAGAACAACAGGGAATGGATTGCACATTGTGACCTGTTGGGTACTTCTCCCACGAGAGAGAGATTGGCCACTGTCGGAGACAGGATGCTGGGCTTGATGGACCATTGGTCTGACCCAGTATGGCACTACTTATGTTCTTATGTTCTTAAGCCCCTTTGCAAAGCACTGTGCTGTGGGAGAGAGCAGATCTCTCCTTTCTCCCCCAGCAAATGTCTTTTCAAAGCAAAGAGCATACCGCCTTTGCAGTTTGCAAACAGTCTTTGTAACTGACAAGCCCTGGCACTGAGGGTCAGTTCTTGTCAATTACAAAGGCTTTTGAGTTCTCGCCAAAAAGGCAGCGTGTACTCAACACCCCAGCTGCTGAAATCTTCCTCCCCTGCTTAACAGAGATGGATCGAGGTTCCTACACTAAAAGAAAGAGAACAGCGCATGTGTGAAATAACTTCTATCTTCATAGACTAAAACAGGACTTTGTGAACAGTATCACATAAAAACTAGAGCGCGAATTGTAATAAAATAAACAGAAGCACAAACTGGGGAATATACTTTAATTTTCTAAAGTACTTAGAGCTCTACAAACCACCTGATAAATTTCCCACCATGCTCAACAGATTTGGTGGGAACCCATAAGTAACTGCGCCAAACATGATAATCTTTAAATCTTTATATCTTATGACTTCGTCATCCAATCTTCCCTAAATGTTATTACTTCTAAACCACTAATATATTAATAATGTGTGTGAAATTTCAAACTCATAACATTTATATTCCCCATTTTACTGCATATCAAAATATTCTTCCTTTTAACAGAAGACTACCGCAGATCCATAATAAACCCATGATGTCCCAAGTCTCATTCCCCATATCCTGTTCTTCTCCCTCCATTCTGCAGAAGGGTGTGTGGGTTTCAACCTCTCTCTGCACTGAACGCAGCCTCTGCATGTGCTGGTCTTTGTGTGCATGTGGTTTTGCATGTTTGTGTTGATGATATGAACACAACTGCGTCAGTCTAAGTGCCTGGTTCTATTTTTGCTTGGGGGCATTTTTACAGTGGTGTTCGTCTGTTTCTATTATTAGTGTGTTTGTGTTACGTCTGTGCAGATAGGGGGAGGAGGATTTGTTATTGCCTGTGTCTCAGTGTGTGTGTACTTGTCTGTGCATATGTATATGTGTGTTTATAAGCATTGATTTGTATGGACTCCTCTGTTAGCAAGTGAATGTTTGTGTGTGGTTAGGTATATCTGATTGTTGCGGGAGAGGGTGTATGCGTATGCATATTTGTGTCAAATTGTTGGTATGCAGGGTGTGTGTGTGCATGGGTGCAGTCAGGGCAGGCTACCACACTTTGGGCAGTCTTAACCCACTCTGGGCAGCCAGACCACGCGATGCAGTGCATCGTGTAGCTGGGGGCCGCAAGATGTTCCCCAGACATTTGGTCTGTCTCTTATACACATCTAGATGTGTATAAGAGACAGGTGTGAATGTAGGTGTGCAGGTGTGTGTGTGTATGAATGTGGGCATTCAGGTGTGTTTATTGTGGGATGGGTTTGTACAGGTGTTGGTAGAGGGTTTGGGGTGGGTGGGTGTTCCTGTCTGAGTATCTGTGTGTAGGTGTCTGTTGATGTATTTGTGAGGTGTGCGTGACTGCGTGCATGCACAGATGTGTGTCTATTTGAGGGGATGTGCACATGGTGGGTGTATTGTGGGGAGGAGTGTTTGTCTGCTTGTGGGAGTTTGCACGTCTGGGGGGTTATGTGTTCAGGTATATTTGTAGAAACACATACATGTGTATGAATTAGTATTTGTGAGGGAGGTGTGAGGATGTGTGTTTATATAGGTAGGTGTCTATTTGTATGTGTGGAGTGAATGTGCGCAAGTGTGCCGTGTTTGTAGGGGCACACGCACATGCACGTGTGTGTGGGGGGGGCGGCTGCAGGGGCCTAGTTACTGTGACAGCAGGCCTCCACGGCCCCTTGACACCCTTCTCCCTCACCCGTCCTCTGCCTGGCTAGTGTAACAGCAGGCCCCTGCACCGCTAGCCCCTCTCCCTGCCTCGCCTTTGTCTCATTGGGTTTATGGAGCCCGGGGTCTGCACGTGGCCGCTGACAGAAGGCCTCGGTGCTCAATATCCAGGCAATCTGTCATTGCCACCGCTGACAGATTTCACAGGGAGCCCCTCTCCTTTCATCCATCCAGCCCTGCTCCCTGCGCCCCTTTCCCCGTGTGCTCCCGGCCCCTCTTTCTCTCTTTCTCTGGCTTTGTTCCCCTTAAAAGCCAACTAGCAACAGAAGCGCCTGATCATAATATCGCTCTAATCGAGTCTGTCATAATCTGATCCAATCTAATTATGTTCAGATCCCTCTCTCTTCTCCTGACTCTCTCTATTGCCGGTCCATCTGTCCCTCTCTGCCATTCCATCCATCTGTTATCAGCAGACCCCTCCACCTCTGCCTGCCTGCCTGCCTGTTCGGCCCCTTCCTCTCATTGGCCTCCAGTGGCTCTGTCTCCAATCCATCTCTCTTAGAGGCCTCTCCGTCAATCCATTTAGCAACAGCTCTCTGTCTCTCTCCGTCCATCTGCTTCGCTCTGCTTGCCTGCTCCGGACGGGAGCTTCTGTTTTGTTGGGACGTCTATCTTGATTAGCCTCAGCCACCTCGCTTATTAAAGCTGCACTGGGGCAGGGAAGGATCGTGGAGGCCCAGGGTGTTGGTGAGATCACCTGAAAGACATGCAGCCTTTGTGGCATTCGCAACATCCTTCATCTCACCTTCGTGTGTGTCTTTCCCCAGGGCCGTGAGCCTCTCACAGTCATTCGCACCCAGGCACCTTTCCATGGAACATGCCATGTTCTGATTAATGTCACTTCTTCAATTTAATTTCATCAGAGTCACTGTTTCACTTTGGTGGTGTTCAGATGAACAGTATAAACTGAAGTAACTACTTTGATTTAATTGAATCTAAGTAACTGCTCCACATCGGTAGTGTTCAGACAAACCATGTAAACTGAATTATCTATTTCGACTTAGTTATATTATTGAAGTAACTGCTCCACTTTGGTTCAGAAAAACAGTATAAACTAAAGTAACAATCTTGATTTAGTTATATTGAAGTAACTGCTCCACTTCAGTGGCATTCAGATGAACAGTAGAAACCGAAGTAGCTACTTCATTTAATTAAATCAAAGTAAATACTTGACTCCGATAGTGTTCAGACAAACAGTGTAAACGAATGTAACCTTTTCAATTTAATTAAATTGAGTAACTGCCCCACTTTGGTAGCATTCAGACAAAGAGTAGTAAACCAAAGTAACTACTCCACTTTGGTAGTGTTTAGACAAACAGTGTAAAACCAAAGTAGTAGTGGGCAATCTTCTGCCTAGCTGAGACATAATGATTACTGAACTCTGGTCACCACCTGCACACTGATAAGTGTTCACAATAGACATTCACTTGGAAATACAGATTCCTGGTTTTTTGGGAGTACAGACTTCTTTCTTTTGGTTTAGAGTTCTGTTTTTGTGAACACTTCAGGAATGAAACTGAAGGCCCAGCTCCATTGAATTAACCATTTGTTGAAATTTAGCCCTGATCTGGTAGCATTTCACCCTAGCTCTGCACTGTAGCAAGCACACAGCATGTGGCAAGGGAGAATCGGGTTTCTGACGTATCGGAGTTTTCAGATTAGGAAGGATCCAATTTTGGTTGGTAAATGTCAAGAAACTCAGTACCTCCTTCCTTCCAGAACTCCACCCTTTCCTGCCTCATTAATATTGCCCTGTATTTGCACCATTTATATATTTCTACTAGCTGTGCTACCTGCCAGTGGAAGGGCCCTGTGTGGCCCAAAAGCATGTTGCTTATTTCCACCAACAGCAGTTAGTCCAGTAAAAGAGATGATTCAAACCCCTTGGCTTCCCTCTCTGTCACTTGGAACCAACACGGCAACCACACAATCTCTCTGGATCACCTTCCAGACGGGGCAGGAAAAGGATTCCCATTAAAAACAAAACAAAACAGGACATTGTACAGGACAGAAGTAAGGATGGAATCTTTATATCATTATTTTAATATATTATTTATATATTATATATTTTATTAGATCATTGGATTATTATGGATTATTTAGAAGTAAGTAAGTAAGTATCTTTAGAAGTAAGGCTAGATTAGATTAGATAGATCAACGAGGCTGTTGCTGCTGACTGAGCGCGTTTCCCGGCTGTGTAGTTTTTGTGGGCACGTGGCGAGGATGGGCCGGGCGCGGAAGAAGGCGGCAGCCAGAAATGAAGGGGGCCGTAGAGCTGGAGCGGCGCGTCCAGAGCCACAGGGCAATCCCAAAGTGGTGATGTCGGGTTCGGGAGGGAGGGAGGGAGGGAGATTCCTTCCTGGGATGAGCTGCTCACGCGCCTTGAGGCCTGCGAGCAGGCGATGCGGGGGGGTCCCCCAGGGCCTGTAGGCCTCGTCGCAGAAGAGGTGCCTGAAAATGGAGCCCCTGCCTGAGCAGCAGGAGGGGCGGGGGGTCTGATTGAGGTGCCCGCAGGGGCACAGTGCATTGGTGGGGGAATCACCACCCGGGGGGGCAGGGTCATCACCCCCCCAGCAAGGTTTAGGATTGAGGAGGAGGCGCCCCCCCCCCCACGATAGTGGTGGCAGGGGCCCTGCCCCATGCGCAAGCAACCCGGCTGGCCTTGCTGGCTGGCAGGCGGCCAATTCCTTGAGGGACATCCCTACTGCCCCTTTGCTGAGGGCTATATACGGGGCACCAGGAGTCCCTGGGGGCACAGGTACTGCCCGGCTGACTGAGGAGAGCAGCGGGATCCATGCCTAAATTTTTCAGGGCGAATTGAATAGGGCCGGGAGCTACAAGCGGCGGCTCGTTGCTGGCAACGCGAGGTAATGTGTGTCCCATGGGCATACAAAATGATCAGACGGGGGACCAAGGGAGCGCTGCTGGCACAGGTGGTCTGGCGCATGGGGCGGAAATGGCTGGAGGGCCGCAGGAACGGGACGTGCCCAGTGCTACCACAACCCTGGTAACAGGAGAGGGTAGAGTGTCCTTGGGGTCGGTACCATCAGGAGTACAGGGCCAGCCGCAGGTCGCATGGATGAATGGCGCGTGGGTGGTGATTACACCCATCATCACGCCATTTCAGCCATCGACTGCTGGTGCGCCCACGCAGGGGCAGGGTGGGGCGTTCGCCCCATTCCCATCAACTGCCACGGACGGAGGAAACCTGGGGAAAGTGTTGTCGGGTTCCTCTCTGCCAGTCCCAGTGGCTGGCATGGAGCGCCCCCTGCCTCCCCCAGGCGGTGCCAGTTTGGATATATCGGTCCCCTTTGGGCAGCATTTATTGCTGGCCACAAAGGAGAAAATTTGGCGGGGTGAATACATCGATGTTTTTGCCCTGTTATTTAGTGATCCAATAGTGGATCACCGACTCGAGGACGATCAAAAGGAGAAGGAGAAATTCAAATGCCCTAAGGCGAATTGGACTGTGGCCTATGCAGTTTACATGGGCGTGATGATGCAGGCATACCCTGGCCGCGGTCCGGAGCTGCATAAGTATGCGGACATCGTCCGTCGGGCCCACGGTACAGGCCCCCCCGGGGCGTGGCTGCGATATGACGAAGCATTTCGTCATCGGGCAGCCACGAATCCGGGGCTACGCTGGGATGTGTATGCGGCGGATTTGTGGCTCGAGAGCGTGATTGATGCTACGAGCGTGCCACGGTCAGAGAGTGGGCATACGCTGGTAAAGGGAGGAGTGGCTCTGGCCAATGAGCCTTATGATAGCGAATCCAGGAGAACGAGTGTAGGTCCGGCAGGCCCGGGTTGGGGGTATAATAAGGTTGCTAAGTGCAACCGGTCATCGTGCCGATTTCGCCATGTCTGTTGGGGGTGTTCGGGGAATCACCCAGGATTTAGTTGTTTTCGCCCCCGTCAGAGGGGTGGCAAAGGGCGATTCGGCCAAGGAAGGGGAAAAGGGAGAGGCAAGCAAGCCCCTTCCCAGAGTACATCAGCAGGAAAGGGGACCGACTCCGGTCAGAATTGACCGGCTGAGACAAGCCCTTCTCGGTCACCCCGACCCCAATGAGGTTCAATATATAGTGCAGGGATTTTTATATGGTTTCGTTATCCCGGCCGGCCCAGTGCAAGGAAGTTCGAATCCTAGGAATTTAAAATCAGTGTTAGGAATGGGAAATGTGGTCCGTGAAAAAATTAGCAAGGAGGTGCAGTTGGGTAGGGTCGCTGGACCCTTCTCCCACCCCCCTTTCCCCGAATTGGTTATATCCCCCCCTGGGGGTCGTGCCAAAGAAGGCCCCCGGTGAGTTCAGATTAATCCAGCACCTGTCGCATCCAAGGGGACATTCGGTTAATGATGCCATTCCGAAGGAATTGACATCGATCAGATATTCATCCTTCGATGTGGCAGTAGAGAAGGCCCGGGCCATGGGGCGGGGTGCATTGCTGGCAAAATGCGATGTTAAATCGGCATTTCGATTGCTACCAGCGCAGCCTGACAGTCACCATTTGTTGGGTTTCTCATTTGAGGGCAAATACTACTATGATCGGGCGATGCCAATGGGTTGCTCGATATCATGCTCAGCGTTTGAGCGTTTTAGCTCCATAGTTGAGTGGATATTTCGACGCAGGCTGCAGAATTGTGATGTCACGAAATACTTAGATGATTTCTTGATAATTGGCCTGCCGGAATCAAACAAGTGTGCCGTAGCGTTAGGTCAGTTTCAAGAATTGGCCCTGGAATTGGGAATTCCCTTGGCCCCTGAAAAAAACGATGGGCCAGTGACAAGACTGATATACTTAGGAATTGAGCTGGACACCCAGAGCATGATATCGAAGCTTCCTGTTGAAAAATTGGTAACCCTGCGGCAAAAGATTAGCGATGTTATTGAGGCTCATAAGGTGACAGTGCGAGACCTTCAATCGCTCGTGGGGAGTCTCAATTTCACCTGCCGGGTCATAGCCCCGGGGAGAGCATTTCTGTCCCGTCTTTATGGTAAGCTTAAGGGAGATTTAGCCCCTCACCTGTGCATTCGAGTTACCAGGGAAATGAGGCAGGACTTGGTAATTTGGGGTGAATTTCTGGAAAATTTCAATGGGGTAAGATTCTGGCGGGAGCAGCTGCTGCTTCATGCCGACCTTCAGGTTCAGTCTGACTCGGCAGGCAGCATGGGTTTTGGAGTTTATTTCAGGACCCGTTGGTGTGCAGCGTGGTGGCCGGAAGCTTGGCAGTCATCTAGAATTACTCAGGATCTCACCTTTTTGGAGCTGTTCCCAATAGTGATGGCTGTTTTGCTCTGGGCCCGGCTATTCGCCAACCAGGTGGTCAAGTTTTGGTGTGACAACATGGCTGTTGTACACGTTGTCAACTCATTGTCGTCAAAATCTCCTAGGGTCATGGCTTTAGTTCAAACCATGGTGGCAGCCTGCTTAAAGTACAATATCCTGTTCAGAGCCCAGCATGCCCCAGGAATTAACAACGGCACAGCCGATGCCCTTTCTCGGTTCCAGATGGACCGTTTTCGAGAATTGGCACCGGATGCCAGGTTACTACCAGACCAAATACCACCAGGGGTGTGGAACCTTGGGAGTTAGACGTGCAGAAGATCATCCAAGGATCCCTGGCTCCTAGAACGCAGGCAGCATATGGTAGGGCCTTCAGTGAATTTCAGGCATTTAGAGATACCAAAGGGTGGAGCAGGGGGTTTCCCATACCCGAGGGTGAAGTGCTGCAATTTGCCATGGCCCTACGGGCTAGGGACCTAGCGCCGGGTACCACTGCGGGGAAAATGGCAGCGTTGACGTTTACTAATAAGCTCATGGGGTTCCCTGCCCCCGATGGGGGATTTTTTATGAAACGAATGTTGGAAAGCTGGGCCAGGGAAGGGTCAGGGCCCCCATCACAACATTGATTCTCCAGCAATTGGTTAATGCATGTTCCGATGGTTTTGAGGCCCAGCTCTTTGCCACCGTGTATGTGATCACCTTTTTTGGAGCTTTTAGAGTCAGTGAGGTGGTGGCATTATCCAAACGAGATAGGTCGGGCCGGGCCTTGGGAATCCAGGACCTCAGGCTAGCAGAAGAGTCACTACAGTTGGTATTGCGATATGCAAAAAATGACCAGAGAGGAAAGGGGCAATTGGTACGTCTGTATAAGACAGGGGTTGATGACATCTGCCCTGTGGTACAGACGAAAAGATACATTTGCATACGCCCGGGGCTTCCTGGTAGGTTGTTTATTCATCGGGATGGCTCTCCTTTGACTAGTTACCAATTTTCAGCAGTATTAAGGCCACGGAATTAGTTGGGCTGCCAACAGGGGTATTTGGGTCCCATTCCTTTCGGATAGGGGCCGCAACAACAGCAGCGGCAGCGGGAATGGGGGAACAAGCAATTAAAGCAGTGGGTAGATGGCACTCTAGCGCTTATGGAAAATATATTAGACCATCTCCGTACTACAATGGTTTTATTTTATTAGGACAACCGAACTTACTGGCTGGCAGATGTGCGGCGTGGATCTTGGGCCACAGCTTGGTGAGATGGGCGAGTGTGGCAGCTGCAGCATTACCCGGGGGTACCCAACTGGGGTTAGGGAATCGTGCCACAGTTAATTGGATTGGGAAAAGGGGGATGCGCTGGCATCGGTTATTGCCAACGTTATGGAACCAGGCCCGGGGTTTTGCACCTAATATACTTGTTTTGCACTTAGGCGGAAATGATATGCCGGCCCAAAAAGGGGTGAATTTGATAGTAAGAGTTAAAAGCGATTTGTTAATAGTTAAGAAATGGTTCCCTCAGGCCCATTTGGTCTGGATTAATTGGATTCCTCGGTTGAGGTGGGTCGATGCCAGGAAACCGGGCAGTGTCGATAAGGCCCGTAGAGGTATAAATTGAGAGGTTGATAGATGGATTGCTGGGATTGGAGATCCATGCAGGTATAGTGCACATGAGCCCGGCGTTGTACCGGGATGATGGTGTGCATTTGTCGGCAAAAGGAAATGAGTTATACCTGGCTGGGATAACTGGACACTTGGTGTCCTTGTTGGAGCCTAGGCAATGGGTGTCGGAGTAGTTCGCTATGCGACTACTCCTTTGTGGCAGGGGTTCAGTATGCGAAAGTAGGTAAATAGGTAGGGCATCGGTAATAGGAAGTCATCTCCTTAAGAGATGGGGACGGGACACCCAGGTAATGTGGGGTGCAACATGCCTGGGGTTTGCGTCTCGGGGAGTGTCCGTTAGTCCGGGGAGCAAGGATGGGCACAGTCCTCAGCCTCGATAGCGCATTAACTCCTTACTTGGTATAGCGTGGGGTGGCACACCTCACCCTTCCCCGATCGGCCACGGATAGGGCCTGTCGAAGGGGTCGTTGATGTTTGTTAAGCAGAGCTGACATTGGGAGGCACACCCAAGTCAGCTCGAGTTAATTAAAAGTTGATTTAGCTAAGCATACTGGACCCAAAATTGCTTTGGGCAATTACCCACTGGCCTCAGATTGTTCTTAATAAAGAGTGCGGCCTGATTTAAAACCAAAATGATGGCTCCGTGTCTGATTGTGTGAGGGGGTGTCGACAAGTCCCTTCGCCGCAAATGGCGGCGACGGGAATTTGTTGCGCCCCTCCTGTCAGCAGGAGAGACGTGCGCCGCTGCCTGAGGAAGCCCGTTAGAAGGCTCCTCCGGTGTTGTTGTGGGGGTTGCTTGGCAACTCTCCGCCTCAGTGGCGCGAAAGAACGTGTCACGTGGGGCAGCGGAGCCCACCCCTTGTAGGAGGGGTCGTCTCCTTGCCGCTCCGAGAGCGGATCACTCTGGCTTGGGCGGACGAACAGTCAGCCCCACCCACCTCCCCTCTTCCACTGCGGGTCAGCTGGTCGCCATTATGGGGCCAAGGAGGAATTTTGAATGAGTAACCTAGGTTTATGGGTCATTTGGTTATGCCTCCTTCGCAGTGGAGAATAGGTTAAATAGGTGATCAGTCAATTCGAATTAGGACAATTTTTGTTTCGGAGTAGTCATTCGAATACAATTTAAATAGGGGAATTGATAATCATACATGCAGCAATTCGTTGAAGTTTTGATTGATTTTGTTACTTAGGTATGGGTAAATATTGTCGCACTCAGCAGGGGTTCAGTATGCGAAAGTAGGTAAATAGGTAGGGCATCGGTAATAGGAAGTCATCTCCTTAAGAGATGGGGACGGGACACCCAGGTAATGTGGGGTGCAACATGCCTGGGGTTTG
>QEPC01009666.1:480339-544075 GCA_003113815.1 Sphenodon punctatus
TTTTGGTTTGAGGTTTAGCTGGCTAGTTGGTTCTTTAGCTTGTACCCATCATGCTCTATAATATGAACCAGTGTTTTTCCCACTTGGGCTAACATATATTCAATACTATTTATATTTAATCTACTAATGCTACAAACAGGTGTTATATAGTTACTAAAGTCATCTAAACGCAGGTTTACAATCATGTGATATGGGGAGAATACAATCAAAATGCAGCACAAGTCAGTGTACATAGTTACTAAGATAAAAACAGGTTTACATGGCCAGGTGAGATTACAATAAAAATGCAACAAGCTAACTGCAGGGGAGACGGACGGACAGATGGAGCGTATGGGGATTAGGGTTACCCTCTCCCTCCAGAAGGAAACGGGGGGCGGGGGGTGGAACCACATTAGCAGGATCAGGACAAAAGGGCTGTCATGCCCCTTTCTGATGTAAAACCCTGTCCCTTATGGTAGGGTAGCTAGCCATACCTTGCCTTTAAATACAGGACACTTATGAAAAACACATGGTGAAGGGTGTCATTGGTTCCATGCAGGGCTGCTCCATGTATTTTTCATAAGTGTCCCATATTAAAGGGGAGGTTTTGCCACCCTACTCATGGAGCATTGTAATATTCTGATACTCCATAGGGGCGGGGTCAAACTGGAAAGGGGGTGGAAAGGCCCCTATGGCCTGTCCCCTTCCTGACATGGCTGCCGCCTTGGAAAGTGCTGATTCCTCCAGGTAACAAGATGCCAACACAAGAAATTGGAATCTGCAGAGTCTGGGTTAAACCCCAGTCTTTGTGGATGGGGGTGGAGGGAAGCTTTGGCTCACAACTCCACTTCTGGCTCGCAGTCCCCCTCCATCAGGCCCCCAGCGACTTCCCCAGTCGTACCGACAGTGGCCTGTAGGCAAAGCAGGGGGTGGAGAGAGGTGAGAGGTGCTTCTGCAGAGCGCTCCTTGTGTGACCCGGCCACGAGGCAAGATGTTCCGGCCTGGCCCCCACAGAGCCCTCCCAGCATGGCTACCCCCTCCCTTGGAGAATATGGGCACTAGGAGAGGGATACCAAGGGGGTGCAGTGCAGCCGCACGCTCCTGACTCTTGTCTGGTCTTGTCCCATCTGAACGTAGGTATATTTTTCCAGGCCACATAAGGAACACACATGTTGCAGGGCCTGCATTTCCAGTGGCCTGGAAAAATATACATAGGTGGCAGCCCTGTCTGAGCATCATGACACTTGGAAAAGGAGCGCGGTCATGTCAGAAAGGGGCAGAGTAAAGGGGGGTCCCAGCCCCATGCCCCTCTCGAATGTAATTCTGCCTGGGCCCTTGCTGCAGAGCATGCTGGGAGGGTGGGGGTTCCAGCCCAGAGTGTGCGAGTCACAGCCATGCATGCCACGCCCCCCACCCCCACAAGCATTTCTGGTCTGTCGGGCTCTGAGGTAGTGCAGTGCTGCCCTAGGATGGTTTAACGTCAACAGAATCCGCACTGGAGGGAAGAGAGATTCTACCCACATTCTCATTTTGTGTGGCCATTTCTCTCCAACAGCAGAGCCCGGGTTAACTAGCCCCCTGCAAGAAGCGACCACACAAAATGACTTTACCACGGGATCAGCTATGAACATGGCCCTCTCCCCTTGGAGATTCGTTTAATGCCAGGCCTGCTCATCTTCTGAAAGTGATGGAAAACCATTTTGTTTGGCTAGGTATTTGGCAGGCAGAGCTAGGGTGGTGGTGGGAGGAACTTAATGGATTTTTAAAATGTTTTTCAAGTGTTTTCTATGGTGTAAGCTGCCCTAGCCTTTGAGGAAGAGCAGGGTATTGATTTGAATAAATAAATAAATGGCTTTGATCTAGGCCATGGATCCATCTCCTGTCCTAGAGTGCATGCCCTCAACTCTGCTCCCTTCCTCGCGTTCCTTCTTCCAGTGCTTGAGAGAAGAGACTGGATCTGTGGGCCAGACCTGGGAACTGGAAATAAGAAAATCGCCACGGTTCCAGATTTAGCCCACAGGCTGCAGGCTCCCTTCCCTTCCCCTTCCCTCCATTGAAGAATAAGCTCCAGCCATCCCACCCTGCTGGCTTGGAGCTCCCTCGAAATATAGGATGTCTCATCCCTGCTGAACAGGAACCCGTGATCCATGCCCATCGCCAAGCGAGATCCTAATCCAGCTGTGAATTCTCTCTCTCGCTTTCCCATTTAGCTGCCTTTAAAATTTAATAAGCAAATAATAATTTAAAGACATACCAATTATTTTTTTGCAGGGGGGGGGGGGCGGAGGAGGGCCTCTGTTTAATGCTTTCTAATCCAAAGCACTAAACAGCTCTGTCTTTGTTTTATGTATTAATTAACTTCCCTGCCTTTTAGTATTCCACAGCCATAAAGTTCACAGTCTGTGAAGCCCGGGTGAGAGGAAGAGGCACATTTATTATCCGACTCCTCTTCTCTCTCTCCTGTCTTGTTGATTCTCTCCCATATGTTCCCCCCGGGGTACAGGGGGGCAGCTGCAAACTGATCGGCCCCACTCCTCCACCCCCAGGGAGACGGATGAGTTCAAATGTCGAGAGAGAGAGTCGGTGGCATCTTTTTGTGCGTGCGGAGGGAGGATGAGACGAGGAAATTAACACTGGCCAGGGGCAAGGGCCTGAGCGTCATGGCTAGGGACTCTCCACAGAGGCAGAGGCACACACACCCCCAGAGGGTCTCTTCACATTCACCCCCTGAAGTTCTCTCTCCCATATCTACATGCTCCCCCACCCCAAGGGTAATCAAGGGCTGCTCAAAGGCGACCACAGGAGGTAGCTACGGCTCTTCAGGAAAGACAGCTGGTCGCCATCTCAAGATAGTGTCGCTCAGTGGTTAGGGTACTGGATTTGAGGTTTGAATGGCCTATGGCCTCCTTCCCATCCCTGCTACTGATATGGGACAGCCTGCTTTCCATCGCTGTGGCTCTTACCCTCCGTCCACCTTGTCTGCTTAGAACCAGGGGTGGGGACCTTTTCCGCCAGGGGCCATGTTGAAGATTAGTACAAACTCCAAGGGCTACCCAGGAATTGGGGCTGGGAGCACTAAAGGAGTGTGCTCAGGCTAGGGTTAGGAAGGGGAGGATCCATCTCCTGTCTCCGCGTCCACTCCCTTCCCCATAGCTTAATCTTTTGGGGCTTGACATTAGAGACTGGATCCGTGGGCCAGAACCAGGAATTGGCAATTCCCCTTTCCCCGCCGGCTTGTGACTGGCCTCCCTGTTGCTATACACGGAGACACCCATTGTCTTTGGGAAGACCTCTGCCAAGGTCGTGCCAAAGGCGGACAAGTGCTCCAGTCACATCTACACAGTGGGAACAGCAAGGAGACTCATCACTCAGATGAAGGAAGGGGAGTTGAAGAGAAATAGCAGGGCTGGCACCATTTTTGGAAAAGGGGTGTCTACGCAGAACAACCCCGGTGGCCGTTTTGCACCTGTGCAGTGATTTATTTACTTTAAAAAATATTTTTAATAAAATAAAATAAAAACAATAAAATCAAAACTAAATGAAATCAAACAAAAGTCATTTGCTTATTGTTTTTGTTACCTTAGTTACAAAAACGAATGGGGCTCCATTCATTTTTGTAACTAATTAAAACAATAAAAATTGCACACCCCTAGTAACCAGTCATTCAGCAAACCAGATCCCAGTGGGATACTGGGTAGCAGCGGATACTTGTTAAAGGGGTGTGTGGCAAGCTCTTACCAGCGTGACACAACCCAACACCCCTCTTACTTCTAGAAAGGGCTCTTGGGCTGTGCCCTACTTGGCTGCGTAGAGCCAAACTCCTCTCATTGAGCCTAAAGTCACGCAGGCTGGGGATTTGCCATCTTCAAGCGAGAGGCAAATCACAAGGCGAACAGACACGGCTGCCCTAGCCCCCACAGGCGACAGAGCCTGTTTATTTTAAACAGCAGCTCCGTAACACTTGCTGCAAGTTGCATCATTCCCATCTCCCCTTTGCCAAGGGGCCGTAAAATCAGCGTCTTCTCCTGGGGCCTCTGTTGTCGGTTTCCATCCCTGTCTCCCGTCCTTTCCTCCTCCCTGGTTTTATTTTTCAGGGCTCAGGTCTGATGTAACCAAGGGTGGAGTTATAGGAGGGACAGAGGTTGCAGGTGTGCCAGGACTCAGAAGCCTGGAGGATGGGGGCATGCTTCCTTGTTCAACTGTGGCCCCTGCTGCTGGGAGAGGGGTTGGGGGGCATTCTGTCTTCTGTAGCAGGGCTCATTCTAACCCAACTGGAGTGGCCCCTCATGATTGCATGCAAGTGAAACTTGTTAATTTAATCTCTTCTTCATTGGATTTGAAGGGCACAGTGCAATTGAGAAATAAAACCAGGAACAGAACAGAACAATGGTTCCAGGACAGTCTTAGGTGTGTCCTGGACAGGGACCAGGGTGGCAGGGGTGGCACTCCTGGGGGAACCCACGGGACCTTGGTGCAGCGGCATCATGTCCACTGCTGCATCCCCTCCTGCCCTTTGGTCTGTCTGCTTATGCTATTGAGGCCAGGGGCATGGTAGGAAGAGGGTCAGGGCTTCCCACAGCTTCCTTACCTCTCTGGCTCCCACTTCCTGTTGCTTCCCGTCATTTCATACCAGGTCCCCACTGCTGCCGCTGGGATTGCCTCTCCCTGATTCCTGGTGCTCGCTTTTTTTTTTTTTTAACGTGCCTCTCTCACCCCCAACCCAAAATGCTTGAAAACCGCTGCTCTAAAGCGTAGGTTCTCAAACTGGGGGGCATGGAAGGTGTTCCAGGCTGGGAGAGGGGGGATGGCCTGCACAAGCTGATCCACAGGTGCTGGGAAGGAGTTGAGAGCAAGACCGCTCACCACAAGCTTTGGCGTGCCACCTCCCTGTTGCTGCTGCAGCCTCCACTGCCTCGTCCTCCACACTGTGGCCTCCTTGGCTCTGCTCATGCCTCTGCAACCCCCCTACCCCAAAGTCATAGCCCACCCGTTGAGATCCACTGCCCCAGCCTACCCCACCCCACATAGGTTGCAGGGCTAAGCTATGGAAGGTGCAAACTGGACTTTGTGGACCCCTCTGGCAGACAGAGACATAGCCAGGAAACCAAACCACACTTAGTAGCTTTCAGAAGACACCCCCGCTGGGGAGACGTTATCCACTTTCCATGTGCTTTGCATCATTTCCCTCGCCACCTTTGCTGATGATCAAAGCAAACTGGCGCCGAACAAGGGAATTCTCCCACGCACGCCCGGTCCTCCAGCGGAGATAGCAGTGGCAGATTTGCAGTGCCAAGCACAGTCATCAGAACAGCTGACAGGGCAAAGCACAGCTCTCGTGGAAAACCTTTGGCAAACAAGTGTGTGGGTAGGAGGCCAGAAGGGAGTGCAGCCTAGCAGCTAAAGCAAGAGATGAGAAGTCAAGGGGTCCGAGTTCTAGCCCAAACTGTCATCTAAGAACTAGGCCAAGGGTGGGAACCCTTTTTCTCCCAGGGGCCACTTTGAAAATCACTAACTCCAAGGGATGCACCGTAGTGCGAACTTAGGAAGAGAAGGGTCCAGATGATATATCTGCGCCATGGATCTGCCCCTAGCCCTGGGTGCATATCCTCATCTTGGATCGCTTACCCTGAGTTTAGTCTGTCAGGGGTCACATCCAAAAACAGGGACGGGCCCAAATAAAAACAAGCCGGAGGTTCCCCACACATGAACTAGATTGTTTCTGCTTTGTGGCTTAGTTTCTCATTGATGTAAAACTGCGATAGTCTATCACCTCAGCTGTTGACTATTATGGGTAAAGGTGCAACAGAAGAGAATAATGAAGAAGTGAGTTTTGTTCTTCTTGTGATTTGTAACAATAATAAATACTGAGTAGTGTCTTCTGCATGCGGGTTGATATGTGCATTTGTAAGTTGGAACACTAAGGTAGAGGAATAATGGGTGCAGGTCCTTTAAGAACCGGAGAGCCTTTTGTGGTCACGTGCCTTGGGACGCTAGAAGGCTGAGTCCTGGGGCTACGAATGCAGCTGAGTGCTGGTTCTCTAGTGGGAAGCCATGGCTCGTATACAGGAGGCTCTCCAAGGTGCTGTCTGCAGCAAGAAAAAAAACAATGATGAAAGGGTGCGTGAGAGTGGCTTGTTTCTGCAGCTCAAATGGACTTGTGTGCCGCAGTAAGAGAAGTGGTTAGAATCACAGAGTTGGAAGAGACCTTGAGGGTCATCTTGTCCAGGCCCCTGCTTGGATGCAGGATGACAACGGTTTGCAGCATCCCCAACAGGCAGCTGTCCAGCCTCTTTTTGAAAACCTCCAGCAACGGGGAGCTTATGACCTCCCTAGGGAACTTGTCCTAGTGCCGCACGGCTCTTATTGTTGGCGGCGTTTCCGGATATTTAACCAAAATCTACCTTCCCGTAACTTGAGTGTTATTTTAGTTCTGTCCTCTTTGGTGATGGAAACTGTTCCTCGCCATCTTCTTAGTGGCTTCTTCAGATACTTGAAGGCAGCGATCATGTCTCCCCTTACTCTTTGCTAGGCTAAACATACACAAGGAGAGGGCGTTCTCTGTGACTCCTATGGAACTCCCTTCCTATGGGGGCCCCGGCCCGACTTTCTTTTCGGAAAAGTTGTAAGACCTGGCTATTCCGCCGGGCGTTTGGCGGGGGAGAGGGATGATGGGCGGGTGGGATGGGGGGGGTGTTGTTTTTTCTATTTCCTCCTTTTTAATGTTTTTAATTGTTTTTATTGTTGTAAGCCTCTCCGAGCTGCCTGTGGCAGGAGGGGCTGGGTATCAGTTTTTAAAATAAATAAATAAATAAACCTTTCCTTATAATCCTTGCTTTCTAGAATCTTTATCATCTTTGTGACCTTCCTCTGAACTCCAACTTGTCAATGTCCTTCTTAAAATGAGGAGCCCCAAACTAGACACACTACTCCAGGTGAGGTCTGACTAGTGCTCAATAGAAATTACTACTTCCACCGACTTGGAGACAATGCGTCTGTTAATGAAGATGAGGAGGAGGTGGCAGCGGTGGCCCTTAACAGCCATCTGTAAGAGAAGGAGCCTCTGTGTCATTTTGTAAATGCTGAGAATTATGCTCATGATGTATGTTCATGAAGGCCAGACGCAGCTCTTCCCTCATCTCTGCTCCCTTGCCCCGAGTTCAGGCTTCCAGTGCTCGAGGGGAGGGACTGGATCCACAAGCCAGATCCAGGAATTGGAAAGGGGTCAAATACAAGACAGCCACAAACTGGATTTGGCCCCTGGGCCAGAGATCCCTCACTCCTGTTTTAAAAACTCCTGCTCTATTTATTTATTTTTTTCTCCAGCCTGAACTGCTACAAGATTCTCTTACCACCCATTAAAAAATAAATAAATCCAATAACATTTTTTTTGATGGCATTATCAAGACAAACCTCTGGCTTTTAGCCCCATGCCCCTTTCTCCTCCTCCTCATTTCTATAGTGCTGCTAAGCGTATGCAGCCCTTTCACAGTCACCGATATGTGCAGCACAGCACAGTCACCTTTCCTGCTCTAAAACACCCTGCGCTGGGGTGGTAGCCCGGCAGTAACTGAAAGGCCACCGCCTTCCCTACATCCGGTTGCAGCTTCTGAGGGCAGCCAGGAGTGCCCTCTTGCATATACCAAGCTAGTTTTCTCAGTAGCCGACCCACAATTGTGGAATTTCCTTACCCTGGAGGTTCGCCGAAGCCCAAATCGGACCATTCTCTGGAGACAGTGAAAGACCTTTTTATCCAGCCAAGCTTTTGGCAGAGGGGGATAGCACTTGGGGGAGGCTAAGGGTAGGGAATTTTAAAGTGGTTTTATGTATACTGTATAGTGTATATTCAGTGTAACCTGTCTTGAGCCCTAGTGAAAGGGTGAGAGAGACACTGAAACAAACAGGAGATCCCTCGAGCTGGCACAGAGTGGGTTTCTGTTCCCTGTCGAACCGTTGAAGCAGACCACTCTGAGCCCCACCTTGCAAGCTCCAGCCTTCCTCCTTTTCTTGATGGACAGGGGGTTAGGTCGAACTTAAATGGCACAGGAAGGGCTCTGGTATGCTAACCAGCTGATCAGCAGGGACCAGCACCCCCACACCCCCTTTCTTTTGGGGTGGCTGTTACAGAGAAACATAGGGTCACACGTGTAACACGGGACTACATGTAGACTACAAGTCTGGTAATTATGTAATGCCAAAGGGTCCACATGTATGTAAGGTTACAACTGAGAGCTGTAGAACTCAAATTAGGGCTCTGACAAGTCACCAGGCTACAGGAAATACAGAGATACCAAAATGTGTATTCCAGAACGCTTGCAAGACGGAACCCTGTAGAGATTTAGGTGGGCCTTTGCGTTTGCCTGGGTTGGCTATGTGACCGACCCCACGATTCCCCCAAAGGTGGGAACAGAGACAAAGGGGGAGAAAGACTATTTAAATGAGCCAGTAAGTCACCTGAAAAAGCTCTTCTATCCTAAAGCCATCTTGAGAGCTGATCTACATGTAAACCTGCCTGCCAGCAGTAAGGCAGAGGAGACATGAACGGAGGGAGATGAATTGCTTTTACCAACTAAATCTGCAGACCCAGTCGCTTATACCAATGGGACTGAGAGAAACTTATGGACCTTGGTAGGGTAAGATGCTTATGCTTATTTAGGAACTCAACCAGTATAGATCAGGAATGCGTTATATTTACCTTTGATTTCTAATAACCACTCTGTATCAACTATTGCTTATGTAATCAATAAACTTACTTCTTATCTTTTTGAAGAAGTGTCTGTCTAACATTGGAACACAAGTGAGCAACAAGAGCCCTCAAGCTCTTGCGAACCCAGAGAGTAAAGAGTCTGTAAATGGGAAGGATTGGGCCCTTGTGTGACAAAGGAGTTGTCCCTGCGGCAGGCTTGAATTAGCCAGAGAGAGAAACTAATTCAAGAGAGCTGTGCACAAGGGAAACTGAGTCACTCAAACCCGGTAAAGTGGGGGTGCGAACCTCCAACCCGTGACACAGTGGCTGATTTTTCAAAGATCAGCCATGTGGCCATCACCCCTGCTGTAAGCTAATCCAAGGCCCTTGTAGTGCACAGCATGCCTCCAGCTCTGTCTGCAGAGTAACCACTGGGCTCAGGTACTGGGAAAGGGTTCACCCACCACTGCTTATTAGCATTAGGAATGCTCTAATTAATTCAGATAATCGCAGGAATTATGGAGGAAGAGCATCGGGGAGTGCTAAAACTTTTCCATCCATGCACAGCTGAGGACTTTGGCGATCCCAGGGGTGGGGGCCTCTACCATCCATCGCTGCCTCTTAAGCTCCCTGCAGCAGTGAAGACGGCTCTTCTGTGCAGCCATTTATAGGCTGACCTGCTCCGTTTCAACCACATCTGTGGCATTAGCGAGAATCTAAATGGAGAGGATAGCTCGGGGAGGGGGAGAAAAAGAAGAGGCTTTCCAGCTCCAGATCTGAGCCAGGCTGAGTTGGCAACAGCAGAGTATTGGCTGCTTGGTGGGCTATGGGAAGAGAGGCTCTGTCCAGCTCCTAGCGGACAAATGTCTATGCGGACAATGGTTCAGAAGGCCTCTTACAAATACAAGCCCCTCTGAATTCAAACAGAAGTCATGCACCTCAAGAGAGGCAAGACTGCAGAGTCTAGAGGATAAAGAGCAGTCATGGCTCAAATCCTGGCTTGGGAAATTTCCCCACGAACAGCTAAATGGATTGAATAAAGCCTTCACTTGCTTGTAGCCCAGTCCTGTTCACACGTAGAAATAGTATTCAGGGATAGGAAGGTGTATGCACTTTGGAACAGTGAATACATAACCCCCTTTCACTTTCCAAATGGAAGTATCTGGTAATGTGAACTGTTTCTGTTTGGTTTGTGAACACGATATACAAATCAGGCTTCAGTGCCTAGCGCTTCTCCTGTTGTGAACTCTACGGTTCCTTCTTGGGCAGTTCACAACAGGATAGGTTCTTAGGTAGATCCATCAATGACTATTAGTCAAGTTGGCCAAGGAACAAGACTCCGGACTACTGGAGCTGGGAGTATGTAAGTAGAGAATGGATCACTCCATGATGATCTGTTGGGTACTTTTCTGAAGTGACCCAAAGTGGTCACTGTTGGAGACAGGATTCTGGGGCTCAATGGACCGTTGGTCTGCCACAGTATGGCACTTCCTATGCTCCTTGGAGGCTCAGGACACTAAGTCTTCTGGATGGTCTGCTCAAGGGGCAAGTCCTCCACCAAATCCTCCCTTGCTCTTGCAGTTCAAGAGAGGTGTCAAGGACTATATATATATATATATATATATGTCATACAAATTCAACTCCTCTTTTCCCCTTTAAAAGAAGCTTCCCTCCAGGCCGGGAATGATGGGGGGTTGTACAGATTACACTCTGTCTTGCTTTGTTCTTGTACATCAAGTCAGGATCCTCTTCTACCCCAGAGCTGGTAGTTTTACACTTCATTAATACAAACTTCATCCCTCCCCTTTAGTGCCGGTTCCTCAAAAGCAATTAATAGGGATGAATCCAGTTTTGTCATAGACAATTTGAGATTATTCCTGCTTTATAGAAGGGGGAAACTGAGGCCCAGTTTGCCCAACACAATAGCGGAGGCAGGAATGGGAGGCAAGGGCAGTGGCTCCCAGCCCTCCAGGAACAGAGGCGTCCAGAATCTTGGTGCTCTTATGAACACACCGCCATCCCTTCCTCCTCTCTTTTAGAAGGCTAAACCCTGATCAGTACAAAACGTGGCATTTGAAGCTGCCGAGCGAATACAATTATTTCCCAGCCATGGCACAGCCTGGTTGAGGAGCGCTAGGAACAGTCAGATGGCCGTTTTCCTTCATCCCCTTGGTTAGGAGAGGTTGCTGGCAAGAGAATTTTCGGAGGGACTCTAAAATCCCAAGCCCAGTGTAAATTTTGGTCTCTAATCAAGCTAAGGCTTTTTGGTGTTCTCCAGCTCTGGCAGTGGCACGGAAATTCGCCTCTGCTATTCTGGTTTCCAGCCTGTTCCCTCCCTTGTTTTCCCACTCCCTTTGTCAGCTAGTGAATATGAGGGTAGCTTATTGCACTGTCCACAGGGAGACCTGTTGGCCATCCAAGGAGTGGCGCAGGCACAGACAACGGAGGCAGCTGTTTGTTAGGCTCGCCAGCCATCGGCTTCACAACAAAAAGCGGGGGGGGGGAGGAGGAGAGAAGAGACCGCTCTCTCCCTTCAGAGATGGATGAATACCAAGGGGGGGGGGGAAAGCAGCAGCATTAAATCTGGATGAAAAGGTATAAAATCTCTTCTTTAAAAAAACCCACCACCAACAAAAAAACACACATTTAAAACCGGACCACAGCTTTCAACAGCTTCCAATTAGCTGATAATACAGGAGCAAACTCTAACCTGCACTGAGAAGAGACAACAGGGGGAAATGGGATGTAGGCTTATCAGATTATTATTGTTCATTATTCCTACAGCCCCAACAACATGCCTGGTGCTGAACAGTTCTGATTAGAGACCGGTCCCTGCCCTGAGGGGATTCCAATCTAGAATGGACAAGGGTGAGGGGAAGAGAGGGATAGATTCATGAAGCCACAGGCACTTACAAGAAAGAAGGGGGGAATCTTGAAGGATGACCTAAGACGTAATCTATAGGAATGAGAATTTAGGGAAGGCTTGATGGAAAAAGTTAGGTTTTTTTGGAGGAAGGGAGCAGAGCAGTGTTCGAGGAGGGACTTCCAGGCACCGCGGGGGGGGGTGTGCGGCAGCCTGAGAGAAGGTGCCAAGACAGTTCAGGAGATGAGGAGGAGGAGTGAAGTTTTTGGGTGAGAACAAGAAATAAGGCCAGTAAGCTAGGGAGGGGCAAGGTCGCGAAGAACCTTGAAGGCGAAGACACAAGGAGTTTGTGCTGGATGAGAAAGGGGAGAAGGAGCTAGTGGAGGGAGAGGAGAAGGGGCTGAACATAATGAACAGTTGAACAGTGTAGAGAAAGTAAATAGGCAGCTGTTATTTACCCTCTCACAATGCCAGACATAGGGAAACTACTAACCAAATTAGCAAGCAGCAGGGCTAAAACAAAATCAAAGGAACTCTCTTTTCCATACTAAGCACAATTAACCTGTGGAACGCCTTGCCATGGGATGGTGTGAAAGCCAATCGCTGAACAGGGTTAACAAAGGTTGAGATAAGTTCAGGTGTATCAACGGACAAGTTGGCTGAGGGATGCAACCTGATTGCCTGGAGCTGCAAGCAAATGAGGAATGGATTAGAGTCCTGGTCATAAAAGAAATCTGGACCTGAACCCAGGACTAGTGCAAGCACGGGCATGACGTGTTTGGGGCTTCCCCTGCCCCAAGGAGCACCGTAAAGTTACAACGTTCCAGAAAGGGCAAAGCTAGTGTTCCTCCTTCCCCCCCACAACCCCTTTCTGACATTGCCAAACCCCCTACAGAGCGCTGTGCTTTATAGGGGGGTGGGTCTTCCTGCAGCAAGCGAGCCAAGCCCAAGGCGGCTTGGGCAGAGAGCGCACACTCGATGGAGCCAGTTGGGTCATGGATTCTGGTTGTAGAACTCTAGAATTGATCATGGGCAGGATTCAGTTTCGTACACTGCCTCCAGTGTTAAGCGCTGTTGGGAGACAGGTTACTGTGCTAGGAAAACTGCCTCCCCGACTATGCGTTGCTATCCTTGCTGCCGGCCATGCAGGGATGCATTCTCGGTTGCTGCCCCGGTGCTGTGGAATTCCCTTCCTCATGGGGTTCATCAGAGCCTGAGCATTTTCTGGAGGCAGTGTAAGACCCTTCTTTTTAGCCAAGTGTTTGGCAGATGGGGATTTAAATATCTTTGAATGTACTTTTTAGAGAGTTTATTTTGTAAGGTGTGTGGCCGAGTGGAGCCACAAAGGGCTCTGGCCCTTTAAGACTTTTAGAGTTGGCTTCAGACCACACCCACTCCTGTGTATAAAAGAGAGGAACAGGAAGAGGAAAGACAGAAGCTGCCTGGATGTTGAAGGAGACATCTCTGTTCCTGAGCTGGTGTTAACCTTGGAGCTGACCTAAGACCGATTCCTGGATGTGAATTGTGTGTGAGTCTGCAAGAGGACTGCTGCCTGGACAGGCTTGGCCTTGTTATAGAGACTTGTTTATACTGGAGATTATGGTGGAGATTGTGTACGGACTATGCCTGTAAACAAACCGATTATATTTCTAATTCTCTGAGTGATTTGGGTTGGATCCTGATAACACTTATCCAGAGCAAGGCTGTCCCCTGCTACAGTGGGGTAGAACAATAAATAAATGGATGGACCTGTTGGTCTGATCTAGGTTGGCAGTTCCTACATTCAGTTCAATATCACCATTCATTCATAAAGCTCAAAGCAATTTACAGAGGAGTCTGATTTAAGGCTGCTCTTTTTCAGAACATTCCCAATGACACACTTTTATTCCTGAGCTGTCCACGTCAAGAACTTGAAGCTATTCAGAGTGGGCAGAGGTGGAGGCCCTGCCCTCACCCACTCTGCCACCACTCCACGGGCACCCCTTAAGCTCCCCTCCCCAACTTCTATGTGGTCCTTCGGAGGCTGTGTCCCCTGGGAGAGGAAAGGTTCCCCACAAAGGCGCTCTAAAAGAGAAGGCAGAGAGCACCTAATGGAGTACATTGTCCAGGGTTCTTTGCTCCTACAAGCAACTGGGAGCGAGACAAGGCCATCAAAGGGTTAATTTAAGTGGCAATTTTTTTTTAATTAAATCAAGCTATTTATATATGTACAAAAACCAAAGAAAATATTGCACCATTTTTTTTAAAAAAAGAGTACAATTTACATCTAACTTGTTCAACGCATCTTCCCTACCTTGCGCTTTGATACACGCAGAATCACAGCAGTCGGCCAACAAGTTTTCAGTTAATTCAGATTTCACAAAAAAACAAAAGGGGGGGGGGGGAAAGAGAAAGAATAAACCACTGATACTGGAGGCCATGTCTATCCAGGGATGTCCTTGGAATCTGTTTCACACCCATCCCCATGAAGACATACCCTATGGAAGGTTGAATCCTGAAAGCATCCGGGACTGATTCTCGTTAGTGCTGTACAATTATTATTATTTTTTTTAAAAAGGACAAGTCTAGGACCCAGAGAAAGCAAGGTGGTACTTAAAGACAACGGGACAAGCCTTGAAAATTTCTAAGCACCCATGATCTCATTGGGACGTCACTGACAGAGGTCTTCTTTGGGATGCATTTTTCAGTTCTCGGGCCTGCCCTTATCTCACTCAACCAAATCCCAATCGAAAGGGAGAGAGACCCCATTGTTGGTCTAGCAGTTTGAGACATCAGCAGCAAGGCTGAAAATTGTAATCCAAGTCCAGAGACTACTGTGCTGCTGGAAGTCTCCTCAATAAGCCACGGCCCCAGGATCCCGCGGGGTGGTGAACAGCACGTCGGCTTTGGCGTTGATGAAGTAGGTGGCGATGAGTGAGACGATTAGGATGGCGATTCCCACCCCCAGCGTGACGGCCTGCAAGGGGACCAGAAAGGAAGCATATTGACCACAGTTGTTACAAGCATAGGCTGCTCCCCACTTCAAGAGGGATCCACAGCCGGCCTGTGGAACTCATTGCCATGGGAGGGTGTTTGTGAAGCCCAATACACTGTAATTCACTTATGAATTATGGGAGAGGGGTGCTGGTTCAGGGTTCTGCTTAGGTTTTTGTATTTATGGTTTATTTTATATTTGCATTATGTATTTTAATATTACAAGCCACCCTGAGATGCCTTTGATGGGAAGGGTGTAGAGTATACCAACCCAGGGCTAGTGCAAGGGTTTTTGCTACCCTCCCTGCCCAGACGCTGCCCAACCCACATGCTGCTTCCTGGGGCACCAAGGAGCTGGCAGCCCCACCTACTCCCACCACCCTACTTGTTGAATTGCTCGGGGTGGCTGGGCACGGGGGAGGAGGGTTGCTGCCCATGCTGTCTGTACGACTATGCTGGCCCTGTATCCACTGAGCTAATTAAGTGTATTCGTGATTTCTTGGCAGCATGTGGTGAAAATACAGTAGTATTTATCCTGTCACGTTGGGGAGGCAGTAGATGCATCCATTCTCTCGGTCTCCAGCTCTACGGACACGCAGACTCTCACTGACAGCCAGGCAGAGCGGGTGTGTGAAACTCTGACCCCGGGAATCTCAAGCCGGCTGCAGTGGGAGGAGCACCACAATTCCGTCTTCAGAGTCAGAACGGACAGGATTACACACACCTGTTGTCTGCACCAGCTCCCTGCTTTTTGAGGGGAAACTGGTGCTAACAACCTGAACATCAGTTTTCTCCATCTCCAGATCCATTGTCTTAGGGTCTGCTTAGGCAGAATTTCTGATAAGTCAAAGCTTGGGCCAGTCACAATATTCTCTCAGCCTAACCTACCCCACAGGGTTGTTGTGAGGATTAAAAGTTGTGATTATTAATTATTTGTAAAGCGCTGAGTGCCATGGTGGGGGGGAAATACATAAAAATAAAGATTATTATTATTAGTAGCTGTGAAGGCAAGTTGGTCAGGTGGAAAAAACCTCTGGCTGCTGGGAATGAATCCCTTGTTATCAATAAATGTCATGCTTGTATCAGACATACATGCCTCGACCACTGCTGATGCCATTTCATACTATCATCTATCATTTGCCCAGTGCCTTTCAGTTCAGGTACTAGCGATATGCAAGGCACCAGCGTGCACTGGGCTGAGCGTCAGCACCTTGCATGCAGCACACCGCTGAGTGTGCTGCTCACCTGGGACGCACAGCAATTACTCTAACATGCACGGACCATTACTGGAACACACGCACACGTGTGTCAAGCACCATGGGGTAACTGGGGCTGGAAAGGGACCCGGTAAGGCAGAGATATAGGAAGAGACCAGAAAAACCCCAAATACCAGCAGTCACCGTAATTGGATCAGTGTTCCCTCAGGATCTTAAGGCACCATGAGCCAGATATCATCCCCGGGAAATCCTCCCCGTTCAGGGGACGCAGGGAAGTAGCAGCACGGAGCTCGGGAACAGCTCCAGAGGCAGAGAGAGATTCAGGAGGAGGAGCCAGAAGGGCCCACAAGGCACAGAACAGGGAGAGCAGACTGCAGATCACAGCAGAGAAGGGAACACCAACAACTATCTAAGCATGAAGGATACAACTGAAGTCTAGGACCCAGAGAAAGCAAGGTGGTACTTAAAGACAACGGGACAAGCCAGAAGACAAGCACTTCAGACAGCCCCACCAATCCCCGGCCCTGGCTCTCATCAGACTTCATCCAGTCCTGGGTGGGGTCTTGCAGGGCAGCGACAGGATCTGGACGGAGGTGCCAAGGCTGTGTCTGGCGTAGGGAGGTAGGGGTAGGGATGAGCCCCGGCAAAAATTAAATGTGGAGGAAGGGATGTATATCCAATGCCCTGCCCCCGCCCCTGCACAAGGAAAGTGGGGCCAAATACATCCCAGCTAGGGTTGCCACCTAGGCAAAATTTTATGAAAAATACATGTTACAGAGCCTGTACTGGCAGGTGCCAATGCAGGGCCCTACAACATGTATTTTTCATAAGTGTTCCTTAAATATGTGCACGGGTGACAACCTGAATCCCAGTAGCCGCCGGCACCGTTCTGGGGTCCATGAGATCCTAAACAACTGAAAGAAAAAAGGGCAGCAGCAGCGACTGAGCCCCCGACGCTTCTGTCTGAAGCATTCTAGACTGTTCTTTGCACAGTGAGACCAACCTCCCTCAGCTGGCAAGACCTGGCACAAGCCGTCACCGTGCTTGGTCCCAAGTTGGTAGATGCCGTAGATGTATTCCTGGCATTGCTGTAATGATCTGGGGTCCTTGGGGCAGTAACTACCTAACTGCAGCCCCACTGCCCCACTCTGGACCGGGCCTCGGGTTTCCCAGCTTATAAGATTCTCCTGTGCTGGTTACGCTTCACCCCTCTAGCCGTCTGTTACGCCCCTGGTCCTCTATCACAGACCCCAGCTGCCCGATTGGCTGCCCGCCAGCATTCTAAGGCTGGCTGGCAGCAGCAGGAAGCTGGGCAAACATCACTTCCTGTTTCCCATGTTCCATTTCCTCTTCCTGATCTGACTTCGTCCTTGTGCCTGAGCCAATGTCACCCTACGTCTGATCTTACCCTGCTCCCCGTCCCAACCTTGCTCTAGCTTGGCCCCAATCCCGATCTGCCCGACAGCTGTCTTTTTCATGCCCATTTTTAGAGATCTGTATAAACTCACCTCAAGCTCCTTGCTGGCTACCAGAAATATCCGGGCTCGTATCTCCTTCCAGCGGCTCTCCGTCCAGGTGGAGTAGTTGGTGGAGCCCCACTCTCTCAGCTCAAAGGCCGGGGAGAGCGCTTTGGTGAGGTGAACAGTCGAGCGGACGCAGAAGGGACTACGCGATGTGGAATTGGGGAGCTGGGAGCCCTGCACCCAGGCGTAATCATAGAACTGCAGAGAGAACACAGCAATCAATCACTTACCAGATCTCCGAGTCCTGGAACCTCCCTCGCCTTCCTGAGCTTTATAAACTCTACGGGATTGACTATTAGCTGCGTGGATCACCCTCCCAAAAATGCAGCTACTTCTGGGGTGCAAAGGGGCAGATGTTTTAGCAGCGGACACCAGCTTATGTCTTGAGGCAAACACAGACGTTACCTTCAAACAGATTCTCCCTTCCCTGGTCTTCCCTAGATTGTAAGTCCCTTGGGGTAGGGTCCTGTCTCTAACAATTGACTCTACAGCACCAGATACATTTCTTGCGCTATATAAACAATAAAAGAGGACGACAATAATTTCCATGGATATAGCACTGCATCAGGTAACACCCAACACTGCTTAGAGGGATAGTTGCCAGAGAGAAGTCAAAGCATTTAACCCTGAGATGACGGACTTCGGATTTCTATCCCACACGAGCCAACTCACTTCTGTCTTAGGATTGGGTGTCTTATCCGGGTTGGCGCATTCCTCCTTGGTGAAGTTGACCACGGTGCCGGTGAGGTTGGCGAGGACGCACTGCACTAGGTGTGTGGTGTTCACAGGACTGGAGACTGCCACGTAATGCCAGGGTGCTTCATCCCCTGGGGGAGAAGACGAGAGATGTGGGAAGTTTGCTTAGAACTGTAAGGCTAAAGCAGAGCCTGAGGCCAGTCTGAGCCTGATGGCATCAAGACTGATCCAAACCTGGTCCTGATGCAGCTGAGCTCTTCTGAGGTAATGGGGGGAGGGGGGGGGTAAGTCCCTTCCCCTCATGGAGCACTCTGATACCAGGAAAGAACAACAGAACTTTAACCGCGCCCTTTCTCTGACGCAGCCCTGCTTCCACACATCCTACAGCGTGACAGCAGTTTGTGAGGACAGAGGCCACACGCTGGAAAACGGGGAGGGTTAAGGCATTTCCCTGATGTGGAGCATCAAGACCTCATGGCACTCAAGAACGGGGCCTCCCACCTGACGGATGTTCCAGCACTCTGGGAGCTGGGTAAAATCACTGAAGGGCAACAGACCCCCTTAGCCCCACCCCCATGGAGCACTGTGAGGTCATGGCGCTCCATGGAGCACTGTGAGGTCATGGCGCTCCATGGAGCACTGTGAGGTCATGGCGCTCCATGGAAGTGCAGCCACATTAAGAAAAAAGGTAGGGGGTTAACTCCTTCTCAGACATGGCCCTCCATCTCCCAAGCATCATTGTGAGACTCTGTGGGGGAGAGGGCCTCCTGCCCACCAGGAACCCAAGGTGCTTGAGCCGGAAAGGCTTCTGAACAGAACCAAGCATGGCAGGACCAGCGAGGCTCGGTTCAGTCTGCAGGGCTCTAGCTGCGAGGTCCAATTGGGCTCCAAATCCCCGCTCCCCCCACCCAGACCCAGGCTTACCCAGGATTCCTTTCAAGTCTTGTTTAATGAGGGACTGGAACCAGGAGTTGTTGGTTTTGATCAAGAAGCCATAGAGCATTCGGGTGACCTGAAAGTGAGATACGAATTAGATCGGGAGCTCAGATGCTTGGAGGAAAAAAAATAATAATCAAAGGGCAGGAGGCGCGGGGGAGTGACCTCGACATCCTAATTTGTGTTGTAATTATCTGCTGAGAAGACTTTGCAAGTTGATGCTAAGAGTCTCATGCTGGGTCAGGTGAATGGTTCATCCAGCCCAGCCCCCTGCCTCCACTGGTGGCAGCTTTGGTGCATTCAAAGCAGCATGCAGCATATCAGAATGGAGTGATCAATTCCTAAATCTCACCTGCAGATATAGCTCCAGCCTTCAAGCACATTCCCTCAGCTCCCCTCCTTCCCCAGGGTGCATCCCAGCCCTTCCCCCTCATGCCCTGAGCACAGTCCTCCAGACCCTGCCCTCAGTGAGCTCCCTCAGCCCATGGGCATTCACTAAATCCCAAGGGGCCACTGTGGGATAAAGCTTCCCCATCCCCACGTTTACAGACTTGGAAACTACTGAAAAGAAAAGCTGTTTATAGAATGCCAGCAAGGTGCCAGGGGCAGAGAACTACTTCTAATAATAACTGTCCAGCCCCAAGGTGCTTACAATCCAGGATGGACAAGAGTGTGGAGACTTTCATTCAGTTTCCTTCTCCCCTGGAATTAACGTAAGCACATCTGTCACGGGTTGGAGGGTCCGCACCCCCACTTTACTGGGTTTGAGTGACTCAGTTTCCCTCACGCACAGCCCGTTTGAATCAGTTTTCTCTCTCTGGCTAATTCAAGTTTGCCGTAGGGACAACCCCTTTGTCACTTTACAGACTCTTTAATCTCTGGGTTTGCAAGAGCTTGAGAACTCTCATTGCTCACTTGTGTTCCAATGTTAGACACAGACACTTCTTCATAAAGATAAGAAGTTTAATGATTACATAAGCAAGATAGTTGATAGAGAGTGGTTACTAGAAATCAAAGGTAAATATAACGCATTCCTGATCTATACTGGTTGAGTTCCTAAATAAGCATCTTACCCTACAAAGGTACGTAAGTTTCTCTCAGTCCTTTGGTGTAAGCGACTGGGCACTGGTCTCTTAGTTGGTAGAAAGCAAAATCATCTCTCTCAGTTCATGGTCTCCAGCCTGACTTGCTGGCAGGCTTTCGTATGCAGATGTAACTGCTCGAGATTGCTCAGGGAGAGAGCTCTCGAAGGTGACTTATTGGCCTGCTTAAGTACCTTTCCTCCTTCCTTTGTCTCTCGTTTCCCACCTTGGGGAAACCTGAAGTGTGTCAGCCCAGTATAGGCAACCCAGGCAAATGTGAAGGTCCATTTACATCTCCACAGGGTTCCGTCTGGCAAGCGTTGCCAACACACATTCTTTTTAACTGTCCCTATTTCCTGGCGTTTTCTAGTGTCACCGTTTTCAATTGTAACATTACATACATGTTGCACGTTTTGCTTTACGTAGTCTACATGTAGGCCCGTGTTACACGTGTGACCCTATGTTCCTCCGTGACAACATGCACCTGCAATATCTCGACTACGTACCAGTTTCTCCTTACGTTTCCCTTCCCCATGTCTCTTCTAGGGCGTACACCCCTAGTGCAGGGGTGGGGAACCTCTTCTGAGGGTCGCATAGAGATTGGGAGATAAGGGGCGCGCTCAAGAAAAGGAGGGCCCAGATCACTGATTTGTGCCATGGATCTGCCCCTTATCCTTGTGTGCAAGCCCTCATCTTTGCTCCCTTTCCCTGAACTCAGTTTTTCAGTGGTTGGAAGGGCCACATAAGACCTTGTCAAGGGCTGCATTTGGCCCCTAGGCCTGAGTTTCCCCACCCCTGCCTGGTAGGACAAGGACCTGTGTCTAACTAATGATTGTTCAGTATTAGGTACATTGATGACACTATAGAAATACTTAACAAAAACAAGAGAGAGAAAGACAGGGATACATACAGGAAGTTGAAAAGCTGCAGTTCCACATGCTTGGCTTCTGTATATGCCTATTGCCTAAGGCTGTAAGACAAGTCTGGGAAGCCAAGACTCGTGGGTTTTCAATTCAGGGAAGTGTGTCCCCTAATAGTAAAAGACTGGCAGCCAGGATCCCCAAGTTACATCTCCCCTACCACCTACTCATTCGGGCTACACTCCTGACTACACTGAAGTCAATGGGCAAGGACTGCTTCCAGTTTGGCCACAATTCTGCACCCATGGGTCCTTCAGGTTACTGTCTCTGTAAAACAAGGGTGGGTAACCTTTCCGCTCCCTCCCATAGGCAACTTTGAAAATCAGTGCAAGCTCCATGGGTCATACAGGAGTTTGTGGGGGGGGAAGGGGTGTACGCACAATTGGGGAAGTAGGGGGTGGAGTGTCCAGATCATAGATCCGCACCATGGACTTTCCCCTGTCCTTGTACGCACGCCCTTCTCTCCAATCCCTCCCTCTGAGCTCGGTCTGTCAGTGTTTGAGAGTAGAGACTGGCTCCACAACCCAGACCCAGATATTGGGAAAGGACCAAACCAAAGCTAGCTGCGGGCCGGAGGTTCCTAGTCACCCCTGCTATAGAATCAAGATACAAGAAGATAGAAAGGAACCAGTGTAGGCGGGAACAATGACCTACTCATAGGGCTGTTGTGAGGGTGAACTAGAAAAGGCTTGTAAAGCACTTTGAACACAAAAGTATATTATTAATTAACTATTATTGCTGCCTTATTTCGGGGGTGGGGGTGTGTGTTGATGTGTTAGTCCCAAATGTGAGAAATAATACTAATACATTTTATTTTTCCTGTGCCCCACCACCAGATAGCACTCAGAGCACCAAAACAGAACATAGAATATCCATTTCAATTATAAATCTATATAAAAACATTTTAAAAGGGGAAGGTAGCGGGGGGAGGATGCACACGCATTAAGAGGAAGCAGCTGTGGATCCTAAGAGCACCTAGGGAATGAATAAGTTCTCAGGTGCTTTTTAAAGGTGATATGGGGGGACCTGAAGAACATCTGGAAGGAGCAAGTTCCAGACTGGGGGGGCCCACCGCAGCAAAGGCCTGGTCGCCCACTGATCTAAGGTACAATGGCAGGATCACCAAAGAGAAGGTGGAAACAAAGTAGTCCAGGGGATCTCTTTTATTCAACCAACTGTAGTTGGCCAGATTCTGCAAGCGTTCAGGTTCCCCGTTTGCAGCAAGTCAGAACTATCTGCATTTGGCTCAGTCTGTAGTTCTGACTTATTACATGCCTAAGGAAGGGCCTTATGTAGCCCAAAAGGTTACAGAATCTCACCCACTAGAGTTGGTCCAATAAAAGATCATCTGAACCATTGTCTCCTCATCTCTTATTTCAGGGGAGGTTTAACATTTGCAAACCACCACAACTCTGAGGGAAGGCGTTTGGAGAAGGGTAGAAGCATTAGTCATTCATCCATGGTGGAGAAGGGAGGGAGTGGGGGGGGGGGGGAGAAAGAGGCGGCTGCCCATGGAGACAGACAGGACAACATGCTGTGTAAACACACATAAACAGAGACAGAAGGGGAATACGCGAGAGCTCAGCACGGATGCCAGGGACTGAATTCCATCTGCTCCTACCGTCCTTGGATCTGCCTTAATAGACGAGGTGTTGCCGGTTCCCCCTGCAAGCTGGTAGAGCGCACGAGCGACCACTGTAGCGACTTCTGCCAGGGACTAGAAGAGAACAGGGGCTCTGTGTTAAATCAGGACAGGGCAAGACATCCTGGTTGGGAGCGCGGTCCAGCATCATCTGCAGGCCTGTCTCTGCCTTTAAAACAGGACTATCACGGCAGTAACGGGGGGTTTAATGCTGGCGGCGCAGTAGAGAGCTTCCCACGTCCTTCCAAAGGGAAGCTTCCTCCCCCCCTCCCGGCCCACGGATTGCAATGGGTCAAAGAGGAAACACTGCATTGAACCTGAGCTGTTTCTGTCACGTAGTCCAGCATGTCATCAGGGCTCAGCCCCTCAGGGTAACTAATCCTGATGTTCTCGGCTGTGTCATACATGCTCTGGTAATATCTGAAAGAGGAAGGGGATCAGGATTAACAAGGAGGGGTGGGGTAAGGGGTGGCAGGGAGAAAGTACAAGGCACAGAATTCATTTTCAGCTTGCGCTTGGAGCCGACACAAGCAAAGTCTCTCGTGGGGACGCAGCCTGAGCCCTGCCAAAGCGCCAGCCTCCCACGCACGCCTTAAACCGTTTAATGAAACTCTGTAATTAACTTGGCCCTGCCTCAGCGGCTCTCGCTTGTCAATCTCAATGCAATTCGCAGCAGGCGAGCCACATCAGGTAGAGGCAAGCATGCCAATTCCACAGATGGAAAAAATAAGGCGCCAACCAAGGGACATGGACAAAGACCGTAACGAGATAGCGGGGGTTGGTACAAGCTGTAAGATGTTTTAAACCACCCTGTGCTGAAAGGGACGATGTCATCTTGGGAGCCTAGCCGGTTAGACAGACATTCACGCCACTGCGTGTTTGCGGCTACCTGATAGTCTCCTCCCACCAGCTGTTTCCCAGATGAAAAACCTTGCTTCATCACACCCGGTGGCAGGAGATAGAAGCTGGCAAAGGGCCGGCAGCTCTAGAATACAAATGGCTGGGACTTGGTCAGCAAAGCTTCATTCCAAAGAGAATACTGGCCCGGACCAATAACTAGTGTTACATCTGGTGGAGAAACCAAAGTCCTAGTTCCCAACCCGCTACAGTAACAAGACCCCATCCCCTCATGAGCTCCCCTCTAGAGAACTCTCGGGGTATTCCAAGGGCAATTTGGCATCAAGGAGTGCTATCAAACCCAAGATGGGGTGAACGGATCAGCACTACAGAATCAGAGAAGTGGAGCTGGAAGGGAGTCATGAGGGTCATCGAGCCTGGAGGCAGGATACCCTCTACCTAAAACATCTTTGTTGCTGGTCCGGTCTTCTCTTGAAAACTTCCAGGGAAAGAAATTCCACAACTTCCCTAGGCAGCTTGTTCCACTGCTGAACCATTCTAGCCGTTAGGAAGGGTTTGCATTTTCTGGTAATATTTAACCTAAATCTACCTGCTGCAATTTAAATGCATTGCTTCTTGTCCACATTAGCCAGTTTTTTTTACAGCATTCCTTTAAATATCTCGATGCTGCCAACATGTCCTTCCTTAATCTTCTTTTCGCTAGACTAAACGTGCCCTGTGCCGTCTTTGTGCTGCCCCCTAGGCCTGGACCCCCTCCCTGAACACACACCCTCTGCTCCCTCCCTCTCCAAAAAACCTCTCTTTTCCATAAAGGCTTCCCCTGGTTCCTCATCCCCACAGGCTGCTCACGGATTCTCCTTCACCCTCCTTGAATTCAGATTCCCTTCTCCCTTGTAACCAAGCCAAGCACGTGCCCCTGCAACTTCTCAGCTTTGTGAACGTCTCCCTGTCTCTCCTTAATTCCCCTCTCCCCCATCTTGTTCACCCTCAATTGATCTCCATGCGAGATGGAAATCAGTTCCCAAAGACCCAATAGGATGAGGCACAATTTTCTCTTCCCTTTCCCCTCCAAGAGCTGCGCGGCTTCAGCATCTGGAAGGACACGGCCTCCCCTTGTTGCCTGCAGAGATGGCACAAGGGGGTGCAGATTTGGGAGAGAGGCAGCATGGAGCAAAGCGGGAGTCAAAAACGATTCTTCCCCCGACATTCCCGGTCTGGCCAGTCTCCCCATGGTTTCTCGAGGAACAAGGTAGGGGTCAGGTGGGGTGAATGGGAACAGTCCAAGCTCCAACGCCTGGGGCTACTCTGCTGCCACAAATAGAAAGCTCTGCTTGAAAGAGCGGCGCTGGAGACGCAGATGAGGCCCGGGCACGCTCAGATGCCATTTGCTCACCTCTGGCTCCCTGCCAGCTGCAGGGAACATTTTCTATACAAAACTGGATTTCTTTTGGTTGTCAGAATAATTATGTTGCGCCTGTTTAATTACATGGTGCATGGCTGTTCCCCTCCCCGCTCCTCTCCCCACCCCCATCCACCAGACTGCATGCACCCACCAATCATCTACAGGGAGGCGGGGCTGCCCTCTGCTGGTCACTGGAGGAACAGGGAGAGTTTGCATGAGCCCATTCAATCTGTGGGGCTGGACATCTTTTTCAGCTCGAGCCCTGCTTCTCAAATTGGGGGCAGAGGGATGAGAAGAACCACTGCAGGCAATCACCTCCTTTCTGACTGAGTTAGGTCGAATCTCCAAAATCATGGGATGGTAAGGGGGAAGAGAGTCTCCAAGAGTAAGGAAGAGAGAGAGGTGAAGTAATCAGGATGAGAGGAAGAGAAGGAGCAAGATGTGCATGTGTTAGTGGCTGTGGTTGTGGGGGGAGTTCAAGCATAAGGGAGGGGGACACAGATCAAAAGGTTTGAGCTGGTTGAGCTGTATCTGTTCGGGGGTCCTAGAACCAGTCCCCAACGCTGTTCATCCAGCGCCTTTCACTGACACAGAAAAGTTATTTGGAAACCCAGCTGCAGCCACACAGAGACTTGGGGCTGCTGCCCAGGCTGGGGAAGGTACCTGTTCTGGAAAGACGTTTGGTGGTCAGCTAGCACCACTCCAGGGATGTGCCTGGCCCTCAGGAAGCGCTGGAAGGAGGATGGCGGGAGGGGCTGAGACTCGTTGATCTCCCGTAGGAGCACGTCGGTACTAGCGCTGCCACGGGCCAGGGCTTCCATGAGGGTCTTAACCTGAATAATAAACCATTTTATAGCATGCCGCCACCACCACCAAACGGCACTTGGAATGCTTCACAATAATAAAATACAGTAATATGAAACAATATAGTTATTTAAAGCAATTTAAGAGGGAGGACAGACTATATTGTGGGGGAAGCCAGCAGTGGAGACAGGCAGCAGGAAGGACAATACTCCCCTGCTTAGATCACTTCCAATCGTTTCACTGCAAGTGTTTAACCCGAGAGTGGAGACGCTCAGGCCTGGGGGGGTCAAATGAAGCCCATGGATAGTTTTTATGTGGCCCCCTTTCCAGTTCCTACCCCCAAGCACTAAAAAACCCTGAGTTTAGGGTAAAAAATTATTTATTTGGATTTCTATTCTTCCCTTCCTTCAAAGAGGCTCAGGGCGGCTCACAACGCATCTCACACACATAAAAACATATGAATAAAACATTAAAATACAAAACAAAACCCCACAACACCCCCCCCCAAAACCCACCCAGTAGTATCTCCCCATTCTGAACCACCGGCATCCCCTCATAACCCTACCCCAAACCCAACCCACCTTCTGTCCCTGCCTGCCAAATAACTTTACAAACAAGAAGGTCTTGCACTGCGTCCGGAAGACGCTCAAGCGAACCTCTGGGGGAAGGGAGTTCCATACTACTAGGGCAGCAACCGAGAATGCCTCTCTGCGAACCCTTGTCACATGAACCAGGCTAATAGACGGTGCCCAGAAGCAGGCACTCCGGGTGGATTGCAGAGGGTATGCTCACAAGGATAGGGGACAGATCGATGGCACAGATCCATGATCTGGATCCTGTTTCCTTAAGTAACCCCGTGCTCAGCTTCCATGCACCCCTCAGAGCTTGTACTAATTATCAGAGGCCCCTTAGAGGGAAAAGGTTCCCCACTCCTGAAACCCCTTTCTCTGCTCCCTCCCCCCATTCACATCAGGCACAAATCCCTTGTCTTCACCTTCAAAGCTCTTCCTGGCCTTGCTCCTCCCTATCTTTCTGTTCTCATTTCCTGATACATTCTCTCATTTCTCCTCTGCAACCACCCTCACCCACTACAACATTTCTGGCTCTCTAAACCAGGGATGGGGAACCCTCAGGCCCAGGGGCCAAATGGCTAGTTTTAATTTGGCCCATTTCCAGCTCCTGGATCTAACCCATTGATCCAGCCCCTATCCTCAAGCACCAAACGAGAGCTCAGGAGAAGGCAGCAGAGATGAGGGCATGCACTCATGCAGTCAAGGACAGAGAATGTATTCGCAGAATAAATCCATTACCTGGATTCCCAAATACTATGCCCACCCTTAAATGCCCCTGCCTGCTATGCAGCCCTTGGAGCTTGTACCAGTTGTCAAAGTGGCCTATGGGAAGGAAAAGGTTCCTGACCCCTACTTTAAACCGACTTCACTCCTTCGCTTACGTTGCTCCTATGCCTGGAACTCCCTTCCTCTCTGTGCAATCTGCAGAATTATCTCCCTTCTGCAAAGGGGAAAAGCCTTTACCTGGGTTTGAATGGATTCATTCCTTTGAGAGACTAGATCTGTATGCATCCACAGTACAGAGTTGTTTCTCAAAGCGACCTGTAAGAAAGGGGACACCAGTTAAACACATCCTAGTGATCCAATGGGGTGTTCATGTAGTTGATCTCATTAGAATTCTGTACAGAACAGGAAAGGTTTTCCCTTCCATGGGCCACTCTGAAAATGGGTACAACTCTGCTAGCCACATAGGAGCTGGTGGGTCAGGATGGGGGGAGGAATGGGAGGATCCAAATGATGGCTCTATGCCATGGCTCTATCCCTTATCCTTGTGTGCATACCCTCATCTCCACTTCCCTCCCCTGAGCTCACCTGCTTAACAGCAGGACCAGTTAGGGAGGGCGGGGTCACTTAAGCTGCATGCTCAGGTTGGGGGAAAAAAGAGGGGGTTCTAGATGATGGATTTATGCTGCTGCCTTTCCCTGAGTTCAGAAGTGCTTGACGGGAGGGACTGGATCCACAGGCCAGATACAGGAACTGGAAAGGGGCCGTGGTCTAAATTTGGCCCATGGGGCCGCAGGTTCCCCAGGTCTGGTGGGGAAGGTACCATCAAGCTCACCCAGGGACAAGAGACACCTACCTAGGATCAGTGTCTTGGAAATAACCCCACAAGTGGAGGAGCCAGGGGAAAGGCTGGCTGGATAAACTACAGCTGAATTTTCATTACAGGATGGGAAGGAAGAAATTTGCTCCAACCTGACTTAGCTCCAGGAAGGAATGAATGTTGTCCAGCCCGACTGGAAACTTGTCATTCTCCATGTCGTACACCATGCGGGAGCTGCCAATGTAGTCAAACGTCTCCTGCAGTGGAACAAGATCAGATAGAAACCATTGAGCTAACAAGAAGGCGATGCTCGCAGCACCATGAATTCTGTGCTGCTGGGACTGGGGCACAATTTGCAGAATTTGGCACTGGCCAGAAATTGCCTCCAGAAGTGCAAAGTTACAGACAGAGTGGGGAGCCCAGTGTACATGCTAGAACTATGGGCATATATATTCCAGAGCCACGGTGATCTCTGCCACAGCTGCCAAAGAGATTCAACTCTCAGCTGGGGAGAAGACGCCCCCAGTGACAGGTCTGTGTAGTATTTTGTGGGGTTTTAAAAGCGGAGAGAGGTCCAGATTTGATGGAACAGCAGGAGGAGAAACTCATCTGCATCTACAAGTTGTGCAATTGAGTTAATTTGCATAATGTATTCTGTTTGCAGAACTCGACTTTTCTTCTTTTTTTGCAAAATACATAGGGTTCCAGCTACACTTAATAGCACACAGGGTCTAGATAGGAATTGTTTGAAAGAAGAGCTAATCTAGGGCATTGGGGGGGAACCTTTTTATGTTGGGGGCACATTAGTGATTTAAAATTAGCTGCCGGGATGCATCATAAATAAAGTTTGGGATGTCTCTGCTGCCCTTAGCAATTGACTGACAGCAGCAGTTCCTTCCTTGCCTGCTTGGGGAAGTGCTTGTGTTGAAGCCTGCCCATTGACAGGAGGGAGCAAAGCCCTCTCCACAGCCCCCCCCCCCCCCAGGCCAGTACATTCCTGACAATGGGCCATATTAATAGCAGCACAATATACTGTGCCTCTTGTATTACAGGAGACTGTGCAGCCTAGTGACTAAGGTATTGAGACTTGGCTCCGGGAGACCAGGGTTCAAATCCTGTTTTAGGTAATCTCGCTCAGCCTCAGTTCCCCCATCTGTAAAATGGGAATAATAATGCCCTATCTCGCAGGGGCGTTATAAGGGTAAACTAGATAAGGATTGTAAAGCATCTGGAAGACTGAAAATGCTATAGGAAAATTATATTAATAATAATAATAATAATAATATATGAATCCCTCCTACCTTGCTGTCTCACGTGGACTGCAAATTATAAAATGGGATATCCTGAGGTCAGCCAGAATAAGCTCCCAGTATAAGGAGGGAGGGTTTCATGGACAGGGACCGAGGTTCATGGTGTTCTTCCCACTGGCGGCAATGGGGCAAATGCAGCGAATGTGGGTCCCTGCTCACGGTGAAGTTGTGTCTAAAAGGAAAGCATTTTCCCTGTCTCCCAGACAATGGTGAGGGCAGCAAGGTGGGGGCAGATAACCCTTCTCCAGATTGCCATGTTCGATGCCTGGTGAATCTCAGGATAGCCTGGATGCGGTACATGAAAACGACTTAATCCATGGTATCGAGCTTCCCTTAGACACTGGGTCTATCATGTGGTCACATTACAGGATTGTGGGAGCCAAGGCAACGAGGCCAGCAATGGAGATGCCTTGAGGGGAACATCAGCTGCTAACCATCGGTCCCCTTCTCTCCAGCCCCCCACCTGGATTAAGACAGCTGCCAACGCTGGGGCTTCGCTCCCTGAAATTAGCCGCATTTCACTGCAGAGCGCGCATATATTTTTAATCGCTCTGTGGGATGTTTTAGAGCTTGGTCGCTAACTCACCCTGATTTTGGAGCCTTACAACTCATCTAGAAATGCTGTCGTCACAGCCATTTGGCAAAGGGGAGGCAAATGGGGGGAGGGGAGGGTTTGAGGGGCTTTTTAATATGCTTTTATAGATTGGGGTATACATTTAAACAAATAAAACCAAACTACCAACAAACAGAAGGGGGGGGGGGGGAGAGAAGTGAGAGGGAGGCGACAGCTCAAAAAGGTTTGACCACCACTTAATATCTCTGATCAGCTCCAGCTCCATCCAGACCAAAGTTCAATGGGAAATCAAGGCAGGTGGAAGCTTGACTCTCTAGGCTTTAAAGGACGCAAGCAAAAGCAGGACACGGTAGTTGTGGAATCAAAAGATCTAAGTCCTAGCTCTGCCACTGACCTCCTACCTATTCATGGGCAAATCAGTTCTCTGTACCTCTTCCACCATTTGCCCATTTTGGTTAGACGAAGGGTGTCTCTACATGCACCGTCTGTCACTGTTCTGGTCAGCAAACACGGGGGCGGGGGGCAAAGGAGGGTGCAGGCAGTATATTTGGTCACCCAAACCCAGATGCAGGCCACCAAACGAATGCAGGTTTTACAGAGGTTTGATCCAGGGAACGTATCTGGGGAGCTCCTCAAAAGACCCATGGTACAGCTGAGACAATGCCACACAGTCAATGCCTGTTCCCCCAGAGGGACTTTATGCTACTCAGTTTCACAGGCTGCTGCGCTTCGGTCACAGGGGAGGGGGGGCTTTGTCTTGCCAATTTCACCAGTGGAGTTTTCAGGCATCCCCCATTTACACTGCTACCCAAGGGGCTCAGGGTTCATAAAGTGGCAGCAAAAACACTGAACGGTAGAATGTTTGTGCGTGTTGCTTCACTGTGGAATGATAATGTAGTAAGCACCACAGAGTTGATTCCCTCCCCCCTCGTCAGCCATAACATGCAGAGCCGCCCTATGTTTGGTGGGGCAACAACCATCTCTCCTTATGTGTCTGTACAGCCCAACAGGGCACTGATCTCGGATGGGGCAACTAGAAGCACAAATAGTTTCTTTCTAGAGAGCAGAGATCAAACTTTTTTGTCGCTCAATGCTGTTTGCAATTGTTAGAGAGACAATGTTCCTAGATCAATGCTTCCCAATTTTTTGTGTCTATGGACCCCACTGTAGACTTAAAAGTTATATTTTTCATTTCCGTAGCACCTTCAGTGTTCGAAGCGCTTTAGAATCCTTATCTAGCTCCTGCTCATAACCCTGTGAGGTAGGTCATCATTACTCCCATTTTATAGATGAATAACTGAGGCTGAAAGAGTGCAACTTGCCCAAGCCCATTCAGCAAGTTTGGGGGATTTGAACCCTGTTTCTCCCAGGTCCATGCCCAGTACCTTAGGGTTCACTAGCTCTCGTCCACAATCCCACAGCAAAGATACAAACAAGGACTCATGTTGTGTTTTCCCCAGCTGGGGGAAAACAATGAATACAGATCCCTGCACATAAGATATAGGAAACATACACCGAGATCATGAACCCACTCGAGGTCTCAACACATAGGTGAATCCTTTGCCCTAGAAAGTCCAGCACCCAAATGTCAGTGGTGTCAGAGCCGTTCACTCGAAGAGAGTTAGCAGCAAGCTAAATAATCAGACTCCATTTACTTGGCAGGGCTGGGACTTGGTATGAAATTGGGGGGCTGGGGGGAACTGACTCTGGATTGACCCACGGCAAGAGTGGGAAAAGACATGCCATGCCAAATCCACGATGCTGCTACAGAAAGGAGATGATATCCAGGAGGGGTGGCCTTTGAAGCCCACTATGAGCTAGGAGGTGGCGATCTTACCCCTTGGAAGAAGGTGAACATGATGTTTCTTGGCAGCGTCTGAACGTCTGGCGTTTTGTGAATGGCTTCGGCTGCAGCCAAGTGGGTCACGAAGGAGGAGACGGCACTCTCAGCACCGGGGGCCACATTCCAGAAGAAGGAATGGCTATCGATCTACAAGGACCAGAAGTGTCAGGAACTGAAAACTGATGCCCCTGGGGTTCCCACCAGGGCAGTGGCCGGCTCAGCAGCGGCATTGCCACGCCTTGGCTTGGTTCTTGGAACTACCACGTAGGCCCACCCCCACGCTGGCTAGGCCACAGGCGTGTGTGCATACAGACAGTCACACACCGCCACCCCAGTTGGCTGTCTGCCAGCATGTAAGCAGGAGTAGAGAACCTGCAGCCGGGGACAAATCCGGCCTGTGGCTGTTTGTTTTTTTAATTGGCTCCTTTTCAGTTCCTGGCCCGTGGATTCAGTCAAACCCCTCAACAAGCACTGAGAGCACAAGCTTAGGAGAGAGGAGCAAAGAGGAGAGCATGCACGCATGGCTCTATGCCACGGATCTACCTGCTCTCCTCTCCACTCTCTTCCCGAGCTCACATGCTCATTGAGAGTAATGCCTTGTTCCACAGGCCAGATCCAGGAACTTGAAAGAGGTCAAATAAACCAGCTGCGGGCCAGAGGTTTCCATGTAGCGGGTTCCGAGCTCCGGCCTCCAGAGCTGGGAATCTACTGGACAAGCCAAGCTGTGGGGCAGCTACATACACAGGAAAGTGGACCGGAAGTCAGAAAACCTAAACCAGGATTGGGGAAACTTTCCCTCCCAGGGACCACTTTGAAAATGAGTACAAGCTTCAGGGGCTGCACAGAAAAAAAAAAAAGGGGGGGGGGGGAGGGAATGCGTTCAGGAAGAGGAGGGTCCAGATCATGGATCTGTCTCCTACCTGTGTATGCAGGCCCTCATCTCGGTTCCCTTACTCGGAGCTCAGGTTTTGAATGCTTGGGGGGTAGGAACTGGATCCAGGAATTCGAAAGGGGCCAAATAAAAACTAGCCATCGGTTACATTTGGCCCCTGGGCCTGAGGTTCCCCACCTCTGCTCCAGGGAAAGAAATTCACCCCTTAGCTGGCCTTGCTAATAGTCAGTTAACAGTTCCTTGTGCTTCTAGAGCTTCTTCCACCAGGCAGTTCACAGTGCTTTAGAAACAAGGCAGACTCTCATCCCCGTTTTATAGCCAAGACTAGCTCCTGAGTTGTTCTGACTGCCAAACCCCCACCCTAAGCACTGCTACCCTCCCAACGGCGATTTCTACCTGGAGTGTGTGTTACCACCCAAAGCCAATCAGCAAGACATGAACCAGGTGGTTTGGTATCAGGAAGGCTTAGTCCAGGGGGTTGAAAACGTCAAGCCCAGGGGCCAAATCAGGTCTGCGGCTGATTTCTATTTGGCCCCTTTCCAGATCCCAGATATGGTCCGTAGATTCGGCCCCTACCATCTGGACCCTTCCCTCCCTTCACCCATCACATGGCCCACCAATTTGGCAGACCCTAACTCCAATTTGGGCCATGGAGCTCGTACTAATTTTCAAAGTCACCTGCACCTTCCAACCCTGGTTTAGTGAGCAGGGTGGATATCAAGGACGTGCTTGCCCACCCAATTTCTCTCCCGGAGAATGAGACCCCACCACCACGTACTCGAGTAGCAACAATGATGACTTCTTCCCCAGGATCCATCTTGCCAGAGCTATTGATAGGCTTCATTGTGCTCCATACGTTATAATCCAGCAGAGGGTCGCAGACAACTTCTAGAAAATGGAAACAACAGGACTCAAGACCAGAATTTGTCAATGGGTTAGTTGTAAGTCCCATGTCCCAGTGGGTCCGAGATGGCATCTTCGCACTGACAGATTCAACGGCAGCTGGGAGCTCTCTGAGCATTCCAGGTCTCTACTAGCATTTTGTCTCTGGGTGGGTTTTACGCATTATGCCTGGCACGTCTTGAGGATTAATTCTCCGCACGTAACGGGGCTGCGTACACACAACAGCTCGTGAGTAGTTGCTGGGGGGGAGCATAGCTCAAGTGGTAAGAGTGTGTGAGCTTTACATGTGTAAGGGTCCCAGGTTCAATCCCCAGCATCTCCACTTCAGGATTCCTGGTAGGACGCCTGGGGGAGGCCTCTGCAGGAGACCCTGGAAGAGCTGGATTTGGACCTGAATTTGAAACCCCTGCTGCCGTGTCAGGTTGTGACAATACTGGGCTAAGATGGACCATTGGTTAGGTAGTTTAAAAAATTAATTAAAAAAAATAATAATAATGAAGTGCTGGGAGGAGGACAGCACTTGCTGGCTTGGTAGTAGGTTCTGGGGATGGCAGCAGCACTGGTGAAAGAAGATCTTGCTGCTCCCCAGAAGCTGCTGCCATTATGGTGACTCCCGGGGACCTTTTGCCACTGTCCCGTTTGGATCTCTGTGTGGAGGTGGGTTCTGGGGAGCAGCTACCACAGGCAGCAGGAACAGCAGTGAGTCAGTGATGCTTCCCAGGATTTGCCTCATTCTCCAGGATCTATGAAAATGTCTAGGGACTGAGTCAGACCAAATGGCTGCAGCAGTGCATGCTGGGATGGACAGCATCGACATGTCTTAACAGCACTACAGAACCCCGTTAATTACATTTCTCCTTCCCACTACGCAAGCCGCATCCCATCGAGATCCCAGTCCCCTCGATTTCACCAGCTGGCCAGCAAGGCGCTCACCTGGGTTGATGCTGAAGGTGTTCTGGATAGAGCTGCGTCTCATGCAGGTGACGGTGCTGGTGACCGCATGCATGTGGGAGAAGAGCTGCATGGCACAGAGAGGGTATTCTGGGAGCGAGCCATTGCGGGGGACGTTGTGGTCTTGGTAGCACTGCAAGACAGACAACCAATCACAAAGAGCTGGGGTGAGCGGAAGGGGCACTGGGTTGGGAAGGAGGAGAATTGGATCACAGCCCTAGTGACAAAGTTGGTTCACCTGGGTCTATTCCTCTTGCTTCCTTCTTTCAACTCTCCTCCGTAGAGTGCAAGCTCTTCAGGGGGGTGTTAACTAACAGCACGGTAGCCACGCTGCACGACTGTGAGTGTGCATGTTACACTTACCCACGGCATGAGTGGCCAAAACTAAAAAACGGCCCACAGGTGAGGCAAAGGGGGCCGGAGGGGAGGAAATGCCTTCGATGCAGCAGAGAGGTGGGGGAGCCAGGCACTGCCACTTCCCTCCCTTTCCCCTCAGACGCTAGCAACTGTGGGGCTCCCTCGCTCATCAGCCCTATGCTGTTACCTCAAGGCAGAGAGGAGATAGACGGGAGGAAAATGTTGTACAGACCCAAATCTAAGATAATTTGCTTACACTCTGTCGCTTACCCTCCTCACACACACACACACCAACGCCTCCACCTGCAACTGCAGCCTATGGTCTTGGACCCTGGCTTGCATGCACTGCCTGCAACCTAACTGATGTGCAACCCAACATGTGGGTGCACGTTAGCCAGCACGACCTTCCCTGTATCTCCTGCCATCATGTCGTGCGTGGGCATCCACCGACGAACACGTTCGTGAGTCCATACCACCTAACAAACGACAAGGCTCGTGGAGGACTATTGTGTCGTTTGGTAAGGAAAGTCACTTACTAGATCAGTGGTTCCAAACTATTTACCTGGCAGACCCTGTTTTGGGACTTAAATTGAACCCTGTGCCCCCCAAAAGCAACAAAGACATGCAAGGTATATCAAGCATTGACTGGCATTGTGACAGATGGCCTAACCTCATTTGAGCTGCAATTCTCCACCCAAATTCCTGTTGGTTTTAAATGGTGGAGGATTTAAATTCCTGTTGGTTTTAAATGGTGGAGGTGCCAGCTATTTATTTATTAAGCCCTTCCCCAAAGGCTCAGGACAGTTATTATAAAAACAAGCATATAAAACACAGAAGATAAAACTACATAAAATACTCATAACCCCCTCCCCCCCATCCTACATCTGTCTGTTAAACACCTGGCTAAATAAATAGGTCTTACACAGACTCCAGAAGATGCTCAGACTAGGGTTTTGCCAAACCTCCAAGGTAAGGGAGTTCCAGAGCTGCGAAGCAGCCGCTGAGAAAACCTCTCTGTGGGCCCGGAGCAATGATGGAACTTGCAAGAGGAAGCACTCAGCTGATCTTAGAGGTTGTGGAGGGAACATACGTTGGTCCTTTAGTTAGTTATGTGGGGCCCAGGCCATTTAGGGCTTTATATGTCAAAAACAGCACCTGGAGTTGTACCTGGAGTGCTACTGGCAGCCAGAGCAGACTCTAAGTCACTGGCATGTTACTGGCCTTCACAACATTCTCTAGCAATGAGTTCCACAGGTTTATTGTACTTTGAATGAAAAAAAAATAATTGTATTAATTTAAAATCTGCTGCCAGTTAATTTAATCACGTGCCCCCCCCAGTTCTAGTCTCTTGAGAACGTTTAAACAGCTCCTTATTTACTTGATCTGCAGGACTCATCATTTTGTAAACTTCTGTTATACTCCACCTCAGTTGTCTCTCCTCCAAGGTGAAGAACCCTAGCCTACTGACGTGGAACCTCACCTCATGTGGAAACCAATCCATGCCTACGATCATCTTTGTTGCCCTTCAACTACAGGGGTGGGGAAGTTTTTTCCTCAGAGGTACCACTTTAAAAATTAGTGATGGGAGCAAGGGTGCTTACGGAGCATACTTAGAAAGGAAAATTGGGTACTTACCTCCTGATTTTTCCTTCTACGGGAGGTTCTCCTGACGGCCAGCCAGCATAGTATGGTAGATCCCCATCACTACCAGTAGGAGGCAGACATACTAACTTTTGTGTCCATGCTTCGGGGATCGCCATCCTATTTCCAGTGTAGTACAGCTCTCTTTCACACTGTTTATCCTGTACTAGAGGACACTACCAACATTAACAATTTTAACTAACATTCTGAAATTTTAAAAAAACTCTTTATCCCCTATTAGGGGACAGACATCTCCAGAGGGTATAACTCCAGGCCCTTGAACTCTAAATTTCTCAATCTAATTGTAGAAAAAAAAAGCTTCCTCTTAAACTGAAGTTAGCTCAAATGACACTCACCACAGAATTACTCTTCACTCCGGGTGGGTCTGGCCATCCAGGAGGACCTCCTGTAGAAGGAAAATTCAGGAGGTAAGTGCCCAATTTTCCTTTCTCCCTGGAGGTCCTCCTGGACAGACAGCCAGCACAGTAGGGACCTTCCCAAGCGGTGTCCCAGAATAATATAAGTTAGCTGTAGGGAGGGAGAAGAGTAATTTACTAACGTGTCGAGTGTTTCAGTGAAAATAACGTTCTCCTAGAGCACCGCCTGGAGCACCCATCTCCCAAACGCCGCTTCGGCCGATTCCTGCAGAGGGATTCTAACTCCGCAAGGATTTCCTTCAGAACCTCCATATGGGGGTCCTGTGGGGTTTTTTTGGGGGGTGGGGTGTTTGCTTACTGCGCTAGCTTCCTGTGCTGCTGGTATCACTGCCGCTGTCTTTCTTCTCATAGCCATGCCTCGCCTCTGCCTTCCCATATCAGGAGTTGCTGAAGTTGTGGTTATGGATTTTCGGTTCAGCGAGGCTGCAGACCGATTTGCTGGGTTCCCCTTGAGCGGGATGGCCGCTCCACTTTCGTGCCCGCCGACAGCCCTTCCTCCCTGTAAGTTTTGGCGCTGGAGGATAGCATGGTGCTTTCTCTCTGCTCGGTGTAGATCGTGTGGGCGGGGATAGCGGAGCTTTGCGCGCGCTCTCCTTGTCCTCTTCCCGCTCTGCCAGCTCCTCCTCCCTGATTGGCTTTGGTGCTGTCGGGAGGCTTGGGGGGTGTGGTGAACGGCGTCTCTGCGTGCGTTCTTTCAGTCTCCTCCCCGCTGGCTGCCCTCTGCCGCTTGTGCCCTTGGATGGGATTGGGGAGGGGGGAACGAAGGAGGACTGAGGGGCTGCGGTGGGTGGGTGGGTTCTGACCTGTGTCGTCGGGCTCTGGGCTGCGGTGGGGCGGAGGGGTGACCCCTATGCACCTCGCCCCATGGGGGGTGGCGAAGGAGGGGGGTAAGTAGGGCTTTGCGATTCCTCCTCAGGCCGGAGATTCCCCCGGTAGTGAATCTCCTCTCTCCATGAGTCCTGGGGATGGGGGGACCCCTCGCAGCATTGCTGGGCTCATGCCGCAGATTAGCTGCATACGAGTGTGCAACAGTGCAAGGGGAGGGAGGATTCCAAAGAATCAGTAGCCAGTCCCCTTTTTTGGGGTGCTACGTCCGCTCTTCAGGATCCCCCTGCCCGGAGGAGAGGGGTGACACCCGGGATCCACTCCTTGCCCCCTTCGTTGGGTGAACAGGGAGAGAAGTTTGGCTGCCTCCCCTGGCACTGAGAGCTCACTTTCCTTCCTTTTAGGCTGCCTAGTCAACTTCCAATCCCTGGAGGCAGCTCGCCTGCATCCTACCTGTGCGAAGGCAGACAAATAACTGGAAGTGGGATGGAGATAAGGGAACCGGGGCTTTTACCTGTGAGTCCCTGTTCCGCTCGGGCTAGGACAGTCCAGCTGTGGGTGACACTGCGCTTGTCCAGCAGGAGGGAGGAAATCAAAGAAACTGACTGCGCATGAGCGGGGTCACCCCCTTGCGCAACTCAGCTGTAGCACAGCCAACGATCTGCAGTGCACTCAAGACATGGTTAACGCACTCCAGGAATCTGCTGCACTAATGGTAGACCCTCCCCCCCGGCTGTCGGGAGGGCCGCTGGACTGGCCTAGCCCAAGCAGAACAGGGACTCACAGGTAAGAGCCCCAGTTCCCTTTTCTGCTGAGGGCTTCGGCCAGTCCAGCTGTGGGATGTACCCAAGCGGTACCACCGAAATAGGGAGGGAGACAGCGGGACTATGACAGACCAGACTGCAGGACCCGCCTGCCAAAGGAGGCATCCGCAGACTGGAACGTGTACAGTTTGTAGTGCCTGGTGAAGGTGTGCAGGGAAGCCCAGGTGGCGACCCTGCACACCTCCTCGTAGGGAGCTCTGGCCGCAAAGGCGGCCAACGTGGCAGCTCCCCGGGTGGAGTGTGGCCAGATTTTTTGGGGAGGAACCTTTCCCTTTGCCTTATAGGCTTCTACGATGCAAGCCACCACCCACCTGGATAGGACGGCTTTAGAAGCCTTCGAACCCTTCATCCCCGACCGTATGTTGACGAATAGGGCCGAGGAGGAACGGAATGTGGCCGTGCGCTTTAAGTAAATGTGCAGGGCCCATCTGACATCCAGCGAATGCCATTCCTTTTCCCTGGGATGAGTGGAGTGCAGGCAGAAGGAGGGGAGGGTGATCTCCTGACTTCTGTGGAACAGGGAGTTGACCTTTGGGAGGAAGGCCTGATCCAATCGAAGCACCACAGAGTCCTGACTGAATTGGCAGAAACTGCCCTCTATGGAAAGGGCCCCCAGTTCGGACATCCGCCTAGCGGTTGTGATGGCGACCAGGAAGGTGACCTTAATGGACAGAAAGACTAGTGAGGCCTTCCTGAAAGGTTTGAATGGGTGGGACTGGAGCGCCCCGAGGACGAGGTTGAGGCTCCACGAGGGGAACCTGTGGACCACTGGAGGGGAAATGGCCCTGGCTCTCCTCATGAACCTCCGGATCAAGGGATGCCCTGCTACCTGAACAGGAGGTTCTGCTACCTACCCAAGAACAGATCTGCTCCTGCTAGCACGGAGGCAGGAAGGAAACCGAGTTGCGCAAGGGGGTGACCCCGCACATGCGCAATCAGTTTCTTTGATTTCCTGCCTCCTGCTGGACAAGAGCAGTGACACCCACAGCTGGACTGGCTGAAGCCCTGAGCAGAACCCCAAAGCATGGACACAAAAGTTAGTATGTCTGCCACCTACTGGTAGTGACGGGGATCTACCCTACTGTGCTGGCTGTCTGTCCAGGAGGACGTCCAGGGAGAAGAAGAGGGCTCAGATCATGGATCTGTCCCATGTCCTTATGTGCAAGTCCTTGTCTGCTCCCTTATCCTGAGCTCAAAGTTTCGGAGTTTGGGAGCAGAAACAGGATTCAGGGGCCAGATCCAGAAACTGGAAAGGGGCCACATAAAAACTAGCCGTGGACCTCTGGACCTGAGGTTCCCCACCCATGCTCTATTATTATTTATATAGTGCAAGCAATGTACCTGGTGCTGTGCAATCAATAGTTACAGACAGGGAGGGGGAGACAAGGGAGAGGCTCAGACAGAAGAATCCGGCCCGAATACACAGCCAAACAGATTCAATGACCTCAGACAAGTAACCTGGAAAGGTGGGACGAGAGGGACAAAGGACCAGCTGGCATATTTAAAGGGTGCCAGAATAGCACCGACACACATTTCTTTGAACCAGCAGCATGTGAAGAGATCTTGTGAAGAAACTTGGAAAGAGCAACCAAGAAGATTTTAAAGTCCAGCTCAGGTAACATCAGGACTGAGAGAAAAACTTTGAAACAGAATGGACAGCTGCATAAATAGGACTTTAGCCTAGAACTCATAAGTAAAATAGATTTGTGTTACCTATTATGTTTAGTTGATTTACTGCACTCTGAGCACAATCTTGCATTGCATATTAATCTTATAATAAACTTCTTTTAAATACGATGAGTTCCTAACTTTGGAGTAACAGAGTTTGGGGTAATACTGAGCCAGCAAGCTCAGATGAACCTGGATGTATTCTTTGTGCTTCAGGAAATTCTGAGGCAAAGGTGACTAAGCGTGGAAACGGAGACCCTTTTTAAACAGGGAGGGATGGGTGTGAATATGGCAGCATGGGCGGTGTGTCGGTGTACACGGATGCACACCGTTTCTCCCCCCACATCCCCACTCACAGAGCAATTGCTGTTTTGGCCAATTGCCCCATGAGTGGGCGATGGGTGGAGGTGGGTGTGCATGTGTGTTTTACGGGAACACGCACGCACACCCACTGTTGACAGTCACACGGGTGGCACCCACTCATGCTCGCACAGCTCTGCCGCGTGGGCGCGTCTCGTGTAAAAAGGATCTGAGTCACAGCTAGCCCAGATTGGGGCAGAGAGGTACCAATCCCGTTACTATGTCCTTTCTGAAATGGGCCATCCAGAACAGCATACAATATTAAGAGGTGTGGGCATGGCATGTATTGATATATTTCAGAGCCTGAGCATATTCCAGAGGCGGTGTAAAAACCTTTCTTTTCGGCAACGTTTTTGGCAGGTGGGGATACAGGTTGGGGTGGGTTTTTTGTTTGTTTTAAAAGGGATTTTTTGTTTTGTTTGTTTTTTGTTCGTGAGAATCATCATCAAAGATAGGTTTATTGCGGCAAACAGACTTAGCAAATACAAACCCATATATTACAACACATAAATATACATAACCAGCAAACCACACAAATTGAAATATAAGTTTTTAAAATTAAAATAAATCCTCAGGGTCAGGGAACTACATCTCCTGTTCCCATTTCCCTACCATCCAGGGCGTTGCAGCATAAGAATATCTAAATCTTATAGATTTCACCAGACTTTCTCCTCTTCTTCCTCATCCGTAACACAGTTCTTCTTTATTGAGGCCTTCTCTTATTTTTGCAGCTTGCTTGGCAAAACAGCCCATTAGAATGTTTATTTCAGCCTTCTTGTTTGATAGCAGAAACACCAATTGTCTTTCTATTGACCCCCCCCCCCCATCCTGTCCTTGTCTCAATCTCCGTAAAGGCACTCTTATTTGCCTATACAGTAGACGCTCCAGTATATAATGTGGTAAATTTTCTACTTTCCCCAACCCGCACGGACACAGCCTTTCTTCAAAAGGAATCCCAAGAAATCTACATCTCCAGATTTCTGTTTTCATGGTTTGCAGTCTAAGTGCTGTAAACGCTTTCCTTTCATCTGGGTGCATCATCTCCCTAATATATCTTGGCCCTTCTCTTTCAGGCATCCAAAATTTATACCACGGAAACAAGCGTGATTGTGCTGCATCTGCTCGAAGCTACTGATATCCCATATCCACAATTCTTGATTTTATTTCTTTTATAGCCTGATTCAGGGGGAGTGCAGTAATATAGGTCAGAAAACCCTAGGTTGTTTAGCTTCTGTTTTATCCCAGCCCACCATGATTTCTTCGACTCAACTTCTCATTAAAGGGATTTTCATGTATTTTGTGTTTTTAATATTGTAAGCTGCCCTGAGTCTTAGGGGGAAGGGCATGGTAGAAATTTAAATAAATAACTATAGCAACATTGGTATATTCTCTGTAGTACGAGGGAGCAGTACCTGCTTAATAACCTGCGTCTCATTTTCATCCTCAAGGAGAAAGATGGGGAAATCAAAATCCTCATAAGAGAGCCCATTCCCGTGCAGGTTCCACGTGGTCAAGTTGCAGTGGGCGTACTGAGGGCCGTAGTTGCTGGAATACACACCTGGCAGTGGGAGAAACACAGGCAGATCAGAGTCATTCAGGGACCGGCAACCTGCAGGAAAGGAAAGGCTTGCTGAGAGGATGACAGTCAGTACAGAGGGGACGCCATCATCGGTTAAGGAACCAGATGACAAATGCTAAGAGAGATGGATTCAGTCACCGCATGAAGGGAACGAGGGAGAGAGACACTGATGTTGCATGTGGAGAAAACAAGACCGACATCCCCACAATGCCATACATGCCAGGACAGGTTGGCAGGAGCACAAGCGGAGGATTTAGCACATGCTGGCAGTGCTGAGGCTACACAGGGAGAAACCATTATACTGCAAGAGAGAGAGAGAGACAGGCACGCAAGTGTTAGCTCAACTCTAGTGCATGCTGGAAATAATTCTGCCAGGGTGGGCAGCTTTTTCACTCCAGCAGGCCACTTTCAAAATTAATACAAACTCAGCAAGCCAGACAGGAACCGAGACAGAGAGGGCACTTAAGGAGTATGCTCAGAAAGGAGAGGGTATAAGGGAAGGAGTGGGGAAACTTTTTTCCCTCCCAGGGGCCACTTTGAGAATTAGTACAAGCTCTGTGCAGAGGAGCTGGGGTGCTTAAGGAGTGTGCACAAGACTGGGGAAGGAGGGGAAGCTTTCCAGTCATGGATTGAGTGCATGCCCTCATCTCTGCTGTTTTCCCTTTAGCTCATTCTTACAGTGCTTGATGGCAGGGACTAGACTGATCCAAGAGTTGGAAAAGGGTCCATGTAAGAACTAGCCACAGGCTGCATGCGGACCCCAGACCATTCCCCACCCTTGCTCTAGATCATGGATCTTTGCCACAGATCCATCTCCAGCCCTTGAGTGTCCCCGCCCTCACCCCCTTCCCCTGAGCACGGTCCTTCAGTGGTTATGGGGAGGGGCTAGATTCATGGACTAGATATAGGAATTAAAATGGAGTCAAGCAAAGCTATGGGACCAGATTTGGACCACAAGCCTGGGGTTCCCCAATCCCTGCTCTAGGGCACCTTGTCCAGGGGCAGTTGCTAACTTGGGGCAAACCCCAAACTGTGCTTCAGGAACTCTGAATCACCCAGCTGGGCCCCAATTTTTGCCTTAGTTTCACCCAAGCAGCACGTCAACTGACCTACCTTAACATGGAGGTAGGGAAACATCTCCCAGCCCTGGGCTATAGGCAAAGTTTTCAAAAGCGCCACAGGCTAGAGGGTTCTGTTGGAGGGGAGGGTGCCCTGCATGGGTCACCCTGCACAGAGCAGCACTCAAGTCTGGAGTGTCCAGCGGCAGGGCAAGGCCATGCACGGAGCAATCTGTGGTGGTGCCATCCCAGCCTGGAGGAGTTCCTGGCACCCAGAGGCTTCTGCGTTCCTTGACTTCTGCGAGTGGGCTGCTGGGACATAGATGGTGGGCCAGAGGCAATGCAAGTTTGGGAGGTTTCTGGGGGCTGGAGAGAGCAGCACTGCGAGCGGACCGGGGGTTAGAGGTTTCCCAACCCTGGATCCCCAGCTTAGCGACAAGTGGGGGACAATTGCATGCACCTGCTACATCTCAAGTTCATCTCAACTATCTTCCCCTTGTCCATCATTGATTGTAAGCCCTACGGGGCAGGGACCTCCCTCTAACCAGGACTGTTCAGCGCCAGGCCCATTGCTGAAACTACATAAACAACAAACATCTGTTGCTCCTGCTAAACATAAGTTTCAGCATGACACAGGTCAGCCTCCCAAGTAGCGAGAGTAACATCAAGGCCACCCCCTCTTCTCACACACAGTATGTCACGGAATACTGAAAGTGTTCCTTTCCAGAGGCTCCTCCAAACCCTTCTCCCATTAAGAGTTTAACATTTCCTTACCAAATCCATCATTTGGGCATTTTAAACCCGGGGAGAATCCTTTGGAGGGGCTGGGTTTTGCAATGGCAACAGCCAGCCCGGAAATCCGAGAGGTTCCTTTCAGCTGCTGCATCAGCTCCCTGGAATGAAGAGGAGAAAAATGTACGGGCAACTGGCTACACAACATGCAGCCTATCTTCAGGGAAAAGATTTGGACACATAGTCAGAAAGCTGTCCATCAGCGAAAGCCCCAGCACAGGTCAGACAGGACAAAGCCCCAGGTAACGATCTGCATGAAGAAATCGTTCTTGCATTCAGGGGGAAAAGTGGGCTTGACTTTTCATTCTCTAAATCAGAGGTAGGCAAATGACGGCTCAAGATCTACACTGGACTGCTCACCTGAACACACACTCAGTCACACCTGGACCGCAGATCCCACCAAAAGCAGCTGCCTGGAGGCATGTCCATGCAGTTCCCTCAGGACCTAGAGAAGCTGAGGTGTCATTTTCACCATAAGCCAATACTGCTGCTGCCTTAACCTGCTGGACTATCTGGGAGCTGCAGCTTTGATGTGAGGACGGGGCTGGGGGAACCTGACTTTGTGTTCTGGGGAAGCCGACGATTAACGTTAAGCGTCTTGTGTCTCTTGGCAGTATGAAAATACTAGCGTGTGTCTCTTTGGCGTGTGAACTTTGCCTGCCCCTGCTCTAACTGTATCATGATAGAGATCTGCTCATCCAGTCATGCCGGATGTGAAATGAGCCCAGATAAGCAGATGTGGTTACTATTATTTATTATTATTATAAGCATTTATATAGCGCCAGCGACGTACCTGGCGCTTTACAGAGACCCCAAACATAAGAAACTAAAACAAAGCTCAGATGATATCTTGGATTGGACCAATTTATGTCGGTGAGAGTATGCCAGCTTTATTTAATTTATTTATTTATTTATATAAATTAATATTTTTACAAAATTTATATTTTTACCCTGCCCCTCTCGCCTAACGACAACTCAAAGTAGCTCACAATTTAACAACAACATAAAAATCAATGGCGCATCATAAATACATAAAACCCAACAAAACAAGATAAGATTCTGACCTGGGTAAAAAAGTCACATCCATCCACGCCCATTTAGCCCCCTCCCTACCCAACAAACGTTGGATGAAGAGCCAGGTTTTACGGTGCTGCCGGAAAACAAGCAGATCTGGGCTGAGGTGACTCTCCATTGGGAGAGCATTCCACAGTGATGGGAGCAGCTGCAGAGAACGCCCTCCTGTCCGTCCAAACCCTTTGATAACGCAGAACTTCCAGGAAGATGTTCCAGACGATCGCGGGGGGCCGCCCAGGGAATGAGGCAATCCCTCAGTTAAGCAGGGCCCAGGCCATGGCTTTAAAGGGCAAAACCAGCAGCTTTAATTGGGCCCGGAAGACAATAGGCAGCCAGTGCAGTGCTTGGAGCTGAACTTGCTCCCTACAACCCGTCCCAGTGAGTAGGCAGGCCACTGCATTTTGCACTAGCTGCAGCTTTGAGCCATGCAGGAAGGGTACAATAAAAGATCTCATCTCAGCCACTTGGTCTCCTGATGAGCGCGGGCCTCACTCTGATCTCTTGCCTGGCCTTGTTGCTGCCTCTACTTCTACACTCCTCAGACTCAGTTTCTCCCAGAACCTGTGGAGAACCCTCTAGGCAGACAGGAGCTGAGGTAACTGCAGAGGCCAGAGGGGAGAGCATGGAACAGGCAGCCATGAAGCAGCAGCACCAGCCTTGCACTCCACCGTCTCCCTGCTTCCAACTCAACTCCCAACCCCTGTCTAGCTCACCATTTCAGAAGCAGCAAGTCTAGACAGGGCGCATGCAACGGCAGCTGCAGAAAGGAGCGGAGCAGGAGACAAGGCAGCAGCGGCACTAGCCGCGCCCCACTCTCTCTCAACCCCTGTAGCTGCCTCAGCCTTTCCGGACACTTTACTCCCTTCCTAGGCATGCGGTACCTCTCAATAAGCAAAATATCCAAATAATCAGGCTTCTTCTATACCTCTGAGACCCACAGACAGTGGCTTCTCTGGACTGAGGTATCTCGGATCATTGCCTGGCTGCACACAGTACAGCAAGGGGTGACAAACGATAGGTTACGGATTTATCCCCAGTTTTCCAGAAGCGCTCAGCAACCACAGCCATAAATGCCTGCTCCACATGTCCCAAGGTCCAACGTGATTCCTAGACGAAGGCTGCTATAGTCTGTAACCTGGGACTGTGCTATCTTAGGTGAGGAGAAGGTAGTTAAGAGGCCCAAGTGATGTATACTCATTACCTGGTGAAGAGTTCCCCATCTAGAAGCACCATGTAAGGAGGATGAGGTCCGTCGGTGAGTAGCCACTGCAAGTCCTGCTGTTTCTCAACTACGTGGATGACTCCTGTGTCCCCGTTCATGGAGGCTGCAGAAAGAGAAAATGTTAGATGGCCCATTGAAACCATTTCCCCCAAAGCAACTCTAGAATTTTAAGCTACTGGTCACGAAGGCATAACACTCTGAAACAGGAGTGAGGAGTCACTGGTCCATGATCCCAAGTCTAGCCCACAGCTGTTTTTTATTTGGCTCCTTTCTAATTCCTGGATCTATAACCTATGGATCCATCTCATCCCAGTGGTTCTCAGTCTTTTTGGAACTAGATCCCCACCCCCCTTCCACTTGTCTGTTGTAGGGGAATTGTTTCCCCATGCCACGCACCTACATACATCTTGCTTCCTCTCTTCCATCAACCCCTTCCCAACCTGCTATAGCTTTCCCTCTCCCCTCCCATTATTTTGGAAATTACCCCTTGCTCAGTGAGAGTGTGGAGTTAAGTGTTTGCCAGCTGGGGGCTTTCTTGTGCCCCCCCTTAGGACACTCTTAACCTCCCTCCCCCCCGTTTGGTCTAGGCCCTATCCTCAAGCATTGATAGACTGAGTCAGGGGAAATGAGCAGACATAAGGAGCATCTAACAATAGGTGATAGCTCCACGACACAGAGCCATGATCTAGACCCTTCCCTTTCTCTCTCAATCCTGAGCACCGCCAACTCCCTATCAAGCCTGTGGGACTCATACTGGTTTTCAAAACAGCCAATGGGAAAGAAAAGGTTTCCCTACCCCCTGCACTTGATCATGCTCCCATTCAGTGATCCTTAATCTTGCTAGAACTGCCACAATAATCCATTTCTGTGTCTCAATTACTGCTGGTCGAAACAAACATCAGGAATTAACTGCTTTAATATAAAATCTTTCATGCCTTTAAAACAGGGGTGGGGAATCTTCCCCTTGCCAGGTGCCAAGTTCCATACTGCTGCAAGCCAGAACGTCCTGTTGGGGAGGGGATGTGGATGTCTACATAGGGGCGTGCTCACCAGCCAGGAATTGCTCTGTGGCCACCACTGAATGGCAGGCCATAACACAAGGGGGGGGGAGGAGGGGGAAGCATCCAGGGGCTGGAGGGCAGGGACCATGGGCCAGAAACAAACCACGGGTCACCATTTCCCGCCCCTGCTTCAGAAGTTTAAACTACCATCCACGGAGGCATAATACTTTAAGATTAAATTCCAAAGCTAATTCCTACTTTATTAAAAAGTAACCTTACCCAGAAAGAGTATAATAATCCTAATTAAACCCTTTGAATTAAGCTCCAAACATTTCCAAAAGAGTGAACTAAGAATGTAGCAACTAGAATCCTCATGAAGGCTTTAGCAACAAGAACCCCACTCTTGAAGCATTTGCCATTAGCCCCGGGCCAAACATGTGTGCAGTGTGACTCCATTCATCTTTCATGCAGAGAAAGAAGTTGCCCAAATAAGCGATCATGAGTGGAAGAGCCAAGCCAGAGAGAAGCATGTTGAGGCTATCAATGGTTTTCATAGGGCAGAGGTAGGGAAGCATTTCCTACCCAGGGGGCCACTTTGAAAATCAATACAAGCTTCAAGGGCTGCGGAGAAGTTGGGGGGTGCACTCTTGAAGAGGAGAATCCAGATCATGACTCTGTGCCGTGGATATGTTCCTAACCTTGTGTGCGTGCCCTCATCGCTGCACCCTTCCCGCGAGCTCAGTTTTCCAGTGCCTGGAGGTAGGAACTAGAACCCGGATCAAGAAACTGGTGAGGGACCAAATAAAAACAAGCCAGGTGGCCCCCAGGCCCAAGGTTCCCCACCCGTGATAGAAAGTTGCTCAGGCTCAAGCATGGGTTTGATGGGTCCAGGAGGCCCCATCCCTTTGCCTAAAGGGATGCCAGATCTGCACATTTTCCCAGGACACTTATGAGAAATGCATGTTGCAGGCCAACCCTACCTAAACCTCTTCAGGCTGGGCTCTTTTAGCTGCAGGAGACCACGCCCATAAACAGCTCCATGATGTCACAATGTTTCAAGGGGGCAGTGGTGGACCTGGGCTCATGTCCGTTATGGCCCCCTTAAATGAAAAGGAGCAGGATCTCCAGAGCAAGGAATGGTGGTGTCAGATTCCCCCTCCCAACCTGAGTGGCAGCCACCTCGCCAGGAAGGATGCTTTAACAGGAGCCAGCCCACCAACCCCCACCCACTCTGAAAACTTCCTTTGTGGCAGAGCCCTAAGCAGCCCAAGTGCCCCCAGGATGTTTTCAGAGTGGGCAGGGGTTGGTGTGCTGGCCCTGCTCAGGCCGCTTACAGAGGGCCCCGTAGGATCCAGGGCCCGGCTCAATTGAGCCCCTTCGCTCCAGAGTAGCTACATCGTACATGAGGAGGATCAGGCCAGATGCAACTGGGCTCAAGCCCAGCTTAGACCCAAATTTCTGGTCCAAGTAGGTCTCTACCTGGAAAGCTGCTTTTCTTTTTGCGTGCGACATGAAGAGAAAAACATTGATGAAGCAGGAAAGAGCTCAGGCAGAAGAAACTAAATCAGCCGGTGTTCCTTGGGGAGAGATGCTGCAATGTCTGCTCAGGGCAGACCTGCTCTGCCCAGGCATTAGCTATGGGTGAGCTATGGCCTGGGGGGGAAGAGAAAAAGGATGCCTGCAGCGCCGCGTCTCAGTTCGCGACCGCGACAAGGAGAGTCGCGGGGTTGCTAGGCAACCCAATGCGGAACGGCGGAGAGTAAACCCAGCAGACAATCAGAGCGGCGTGGCACAACCGGACCAAGCTGGGAGTGCGCCCTGTTGACATCCCTCTAACTGCCCTGCCCTGACGCAGCGTTCAGCTGGCAGCCAGACGCCCAACGTAGGAGGCAGAGCCTTAACCCCTCCCCGGCCACAGCTGTGTCTCGGAGCTCTATAAAGCAGCCGGCGGGGCCGTAATATCGCGCCGATAATCGTGAGAGAGGCTGGCCCCTCGTACCTGTGTGCATTGTTTGTTTTGGAGAGCCTGGTTAGAGTAGCTTGGTGTTGTGTCCCTGTCGTGTTAACTGTTTGAATCCCTTGACCCCCCCGGTTTGCCTAGAAGAGAGTTGGTTTGTGTGTCCCTTCCTCCCATCCTCACAACCACCTTTCTCCTTCCCCCTGATTCTCGTCACCCGTGCCTTCCCTGTTTGTGAACCCCTTCCTCCTTACCTCATGATCCCCCCCGCTTCCAGTTCCTCTGCACCCCCTCCCAGGACCCTTACCAGTGATCTCCTTCAACTGCCTCCACACGGTGACCTGGACCCTGCAAAGTGAGTACCCCTGGTTGTGTTTCTACGCCTCCCCTGTTGCCCTTGGCCATTGGCTTCTTCTCCTTCCCTATGATGAGTCAGGTTGCCCCCTTATTTGGAGGGAAAGCCCAAACACGATCCTGAGGGAATTACTGTTGTCCCCGTGTGTCCGTGAGGAGAGAAAAGCCAGCCGTCACCCCACCCGTATCCCCTACCCATTACTCCCTTCACCCTTTGACCCTTATTTTTCCCTCCGCCTGACCGTGACCCTCCCCCATATGAATGCCATGACATCTCAATGCTTGGAAAGGCTTGGAAGGGGGGGGGGGGAGAGACAGCCACTTCATCCCACCCCCTTTCTGGCATAGCCACACCCCTTTACGAATGTCATGACATTATGAGGTTCAGAAAGAACATGGGAAGCGCCCTACTGGTCCACTGAGCCCAACGTCCTGTCTTTGACAGTGGCCAATCTTAAGTCAGTTGGAAGAAGTACCCAACAGGTCACAACTGGGCGATGATTTCCCTGTTTTTCACTCCCAGCTCCCAACAGTCAGAGCTTACATCCCCCAACCCACTTGGTCAATAGCCATTAATGAACCTATCCTCAAAGAACTTCTCCTATCCTTTTTTAAACCCCGCTATGCTACTGGCCTTGACCACACCCTCTGGCAACAAATTTCACAAATTAATTATGTGCCGAGTGAAAAAATACTTTTTTATTTTTTTAAAAATCTGCTGCCAGTTTATTTCAGGGAGTGTCCCCTAGTCCTATTTGAGTGGGTAAATAACTCCCTCTTGACTTCTTCCACTCCACTCATGATTTTATAATCTTCTACCCTATCCCCTCTCTGTCACCTCTTCTCCAAGCTGGAAAGCCGTAACTTATCAAGCCTCTCCTTGTACAAGCGCTATTCCACACCCTTTATCATTTTTGTTACCCATCTCTGTACTTTTTCCAGTTCTATTATATCTTTTTTGAGATGGGGCGACCAGAACCACGCACAACCTTCCAGGTGTGGTTGCATCCCAGATTTATATAGAGGCATTCTGATATTTTCTGTTTTATTCTCTGTCCCTTTCCGAATAATTCCTACGTTTGCTTTTTTGACCATTACCACATTTGAGCTAAAGATTTCAATGTATTGCCCACAAGGACTGCAAGATCCTTTTCCTGAGTGGCAACACCTAATTTGCAATCCAGCAATATGTACACAGAGTTTGGATTATTTTCCCTATGTGCATCACTTTCTATTCATCAACATTAAATTTCACCTGTCATTTAGTTGCCCTGTCTCCCAGTCTTGGAAGATCCTCCTGCAATTCTTCACAATCCATTTTGGTTTTAACTACCTTGAATAACTTTGTGTCATCTGCAAATTTGATCACCTCACTCTTTACTCCCTTTCCCAGATAATAAATTAATATACCAAACGCCACTGTTTCCAGTACAGATCCCTGGGGCACTCTTCTATTTACTTCTCTCCATTTTGAAAATTGACCATTTATTTCCTTTCATTTACTATCCCGCTCCTTTCACCTCTGGCAACCTGGAGCAGCTTAAAGCAATAAAACAATTTTAAAAATACATATATAACACTACCGATTAATAAAATAGAAATACACCCCCAGCCTCCCCACCTCCCACAGAAAGGCTGACAGAAGAGCCAAGTCTTACAATTACATCAAAAGGCCAGGAGACCCAGGCTGAGGCAGACCTCCACCAGGAGGGAACTCCACACCAAAGGTGCGGCCACCGAAAACACCCTCCTGTCCGTCCAGACCCATCGATAACGCAGGACCTCCAGGAGGGAGTCTCCAGATGACCACAGGGGCCACCCTGAGACCCGGCAGCTGAGGCAATCTCTCAGATAAGCGGGGCCCAGGCCATGTAGGGCTTTAAAGGTTAAAACCAGCACCTGAATCGGGCCCGGAAAACCATCGGCAGCCAGTGCAGTGAATAGAGCACTGGTGTTATGTGGTCCGGGGGGGTGGAGAGGGAGGAGTTACGCCCAGTCGGGGTGGAAGAGGGAGCTGAGAATTGGGGAACTCATCCACTGGGCTGGGTGGGCTGATGGGGACTGCCTCCCCGCTGCCCCACGCTCCCCAGCCACCAACTGGTCTGTGGCAACAGCAGTTACTCTGGCTGACTCTTCTGCTCGCTTGATGCCCTGGAACGTCCTGTCGGGAGGGACCAGGAAGTGGCCAGAAGGACACCTGGCCAGAGAATTTGCTGCCAGCGCAGCCCACCCCCAGTGAGTTGCTGAGCTGGGGAACATGGTGGGGAGGGAATCCCCAGTACCCCACCCAGCCCAGTAGATGAGTCCCTGATCCTCAACTCCCTCCCTACCCCCACATCTTCCACCTGAGTTGGGCTGCGTGCGTGCCTCCCCCCTCACCTGCCCATGGCCTCTCCCTTTTTCTCCTCCCCACCCCATTTAACTCAACATTAAATGTGGGTACCTGTACACGTAAAATTAACATTAGAAAGTACTCACTAAGTGTTAGGGCTGGATTTTCAGTCCTGACATCCATGATCTAATTACCGTTAATTTGACTGCTGCAGGAGAAAAGCTCCTTGCCCACATTACAAAAAGCAACACTAGACAGGAATTAGCATTAGTTGGTGTAATGTGGGCAAGCAGCCTTTAGTCCTACCCTTTGTTCCCTTTTCTTAACGAGTTAATAATTCATGATAGGATGCTGCCTCCTATCCCATGACTATTAGAGCCTCTCACGAGGAACCTTATCAAATGCTTTTTGAAAGGGGGTATGGTTATGCCAGAAATGGGAAAGAAAGCCCCTTCTCCTCATCCCTACCTGGCATTACTCTGTTCCCGCGCCCAACAATCGAGGACCCCCACAGTTGTCATTCACAGTCGACTCAGCGTCTTAGCCACCTCTGATCTGAAACCTGAAGTCAAATAGCCATTCAAAGCAACTGTCACTTACACTGGCAGCCTATTTGGTGAGTGGCATTCAAGAGGCGAACACATGGTGCAGTCTTGTTCAAGGGGATATAGATTTTCCGTTCGACAGAGTTACTCCAACAGGAACCTGCAGGGAAAGAAAGAAAACACAAGATGTATAAGAAGTCACTCCTACCTCATAAATGTGGAGATCAAATTCCACTCCGCATGGCTTCATGGTGGAAAGTCGAATCGCTTCAGCCAAGTTTCTTTTGGGGCAGTCTAAGTCTCCAGCTGGAGCTTGCAGTCTGGGTGTGGAGCGATAGCCCCACCCCTCCTCCTCCTCCTAATCATTTTGAAAGCGCTATTAGTCGTATGCAGCGCTGTACAAATACACATAACTTAAAAGACAGTCCCTGCTCCAAGGAGCTTACAATCTAGGTAAGACATGGACACAGAGAATTAAAACCAAGACAATACATGAATCATGGACTACAGAGTGCAGTTTATTCAGTAATTAATTTATTCTGGCTAAGATCATGATTGGAATCGTGATTTAAAGGCAACTTCAAAATGGTAGGCCTTTAGGCTGAATGTGAATATGAACGAGGAGGGGGCCAGGCATACCGCCTCAGGAAGACCATTCCAGGCATTTAGTGCAGCAAGTTGAAAGGCATGGAATTGGCAATGGAGAGGAAGGGCGCAGATGAATGGAATAGGAGGTTAGAAGTAGGAGTGTTGGGGGAGATAAGGGAGGAGAGGTAGCAAGGGGCTGCAGAGTGAAGGTAAGGTAAGCAGAAGCAGCTTGAACTGTATACGGAAGCAGATGGGAAGCCAGTGTAGTGACTTGAGGAGGGGAGGTTACATGGTCGAAATGGTGTGCAAGGCAGGTCAGTCTTGCGGCTGGATTTTAAATAGACTGAAGTGGAGATAGATGGTTCAGTGGGAGACCTGCAAGAAGCAGGTTACAATAGTCCTAGTGGGAGAGGATGACAGCATGGATAAGAGTTTTGGTTGTGTCTTCAGAAAGGAAGGGGTGGATTTTAGTAACGTTATAAAGAAAGAAGCAACAAGTTTTAAGTAGTGTTGTTGGATGTGAGCAAAGGAGACAGCAGAGCTGATTAGCTGACTGTCGAAAATCAAGAGTCCTGTCCACATTGCAAGCCCAGGCTGGGACTAACAGCAGGTGGCAGCAGAGGTGAAATGCACCATGGGAAATGCATGCTTTTTTTGTTTTGTTATAGGTAGGGATGATGAAAAGTCCCTGCTCCAAGGAGCTTACAATCTAGATAAGACATGGACAGGGACAGTTAAAACCAAGGCAATAGATAAATCATGAACTACAGGGTGCAATTTATTCAGTAATTGATGACCCAATGACCAAATACAACTCCATCTACCTTTAAATGTGGTCTGGCACAGTTCTCTAATGGCTGGAGTCATGTGTATTCTGAAAACCTCCCCCCGATTCTGTAGCCAGGAAACCCAAATACTGCATGTTATTTAACTCTTGCAACAAGGGTGGGGAACCCTTTAAAAAAAAAATTGGCTTGTGGCCATATTGACAATTTAAAATTGGCTGTTGGGCGAGTAGAAAATCCAGATTCTGCAAGCAAACTTACGCAAATTAACCAAGTCCTGCAAAACATGCAACACGTGAATGCAAAATGAATTTCCCAGCATCTCATTCTATCAAAATGAACATAGCAGATTTTTAAGAAACCTCGCAAACGACTACATGGACCTATCCGTGCAGGGGCTCTTCTCTCCCCAAAGGATTATGAACTGCTTCCCTTCAGCAACAGTGGCATACGGCGACAGTACCCAGAATATATATATAGCGACAACAGCGCAGCACCCCACTGGCTAACTCACAGTGCTCCCCGTTCACACTGTAATTCTGTGCTGGCAGAGGCAATTTCTGTGACAATCTGGCCAAACGCAAATTTCTGCAAAAACAACTAGGATCGCAGCAGCGCAGAATTCACAAAGTCCTGCCCATGACTACTATTGATGAGGCCCACTGCTAGAAGTACATTCCTCCAGGATGCTGAAACAGCTTGCTGGTACGTCTCTACTGCTTTTTGCCAGTATGCAAGTTCCAGCCCCAGGCTGGCAGAGGCTAGAGTTCACTAGCCAATTTAAAATTTTCAATGTGGCACCAGGCCAAAAATAAATAAAGAGTCACCACCTTGTTATAAGGGTTAAATAGCCTGTAACCAGAAGATTAATGTAACGTTTATTTCCAATACTGTATTTAACAGCAAGCAGAGTATGTACAGGGAAACTTCAACTATAGCAAACCCTTGCTATATCAAATTCCCCTTATAAGGAAGGGTCCCTCTCTCAAGGAATGTTTTCAAGTCAAGTCATTTTACCAGCCTAGTACAAACAAGCAGTCAGGACTGACTGATACAACCACAGGGGTCTGTCCTGACTGACGTTTAGATTACACAAGCCCACCTGATTTGTAAGCATGGGAGGCAGGCTCAAAATATGGGTGGAGGAGAATACCCCCAGACTTCAAGACACAAAGGCTGGCAAGACTGACCCTATTTACAGGGTTTGGAAGTTTGGAAGACCATGATGATTATACAGTGGGTGAGGAAGCTTTTTTTTTTGGCCACTTTCCAACTTTTGGATTCAGCCCATGGATCTAGTCCCTACAAGCCCTGAAAGAGTGAGCTCAGGAGAAAGGAACAGAGATGAAGGCATGTGCTCAAGGAAAGGGAGTGGATCCATGAACTGGATCCTCCCCCTATCATGGAGCACACACTTAAGCAACCAGTCCCTATCCTGCCTGCAGAGCTTGTACTGATTTCCAAAGTGAGTAAAAGGTTCCCCGCTGGTGCATTATCAGATTCTCCAAAGCATCAAAACCTGTTACACTCAATGTCCTGATATAACAACTTCTTTCCTGATCCCAAGGGGTTCAATATACAGAGGTTCTTCAGTAAATGGTGATGGACAGTGTTAGTAAGTTAAAAAAACTTTCTGGAAAGCAGGCTTCCATGCTTGATTACTGTCCAATGCATATAATATTACACCCCTGATTTAAGGTACTTCCCTATGAAATAGGGAAATGCTATTGTCCATGTGACTTGTCTAGAATGAAACAGAAAAACCAAAGGCAAGGCAGGAAACTGATCAAGAGAACAAGCCCAGCTCTCTAGTTATTTAGGCCAGTCTTTCCCTGACTGCAAGGCTTGAGGTCAGAAGTGGAGAACCATTTCCCTCCCATGGGCAACTCTGAAAATTAGTACAAGCTCCAGGAGGTGAAGAGGAGTGAGTGGAGATGCTTAAGGGTGTGTGCGCTCAGGATGTAGCTAAGGAAGGAAGAATCCAGATCATGGATCTATGCCATAGATTCTTTCCATCCTTCAGTGTATGCCCTCATCTCCATTCCCTTCCCCTAAACTCACTCTGAGGGTAGGGATTAGACTAATCGGCAAATTCAAGAAATGAAAAGGGGCCACATAAAAAAATAGTAATGGGTCACGGGTTCTCCACTCCTCCTATAGGTGTAGGATATCCTGCCTTGAAGCAGAGGGTCAGACTAGCTAGTCCTTGAGGTCCCATCCAACCCTATAATTGGCCACACACAAAGCTTAATGGAACCTGCCCACTCAGTTCCTTGCTCCAGACCTTTTGATAACCTACTGCCACAAAATCAGGCCCCGATTCCCAAGTAATACATCCGCACCCCCACCCCACACAAGGTTTCACAGAGAAAAATCACAAGGACTACATCAGTCCTTCGATTTAAACCCGACTCTTTCCCCATACTAGGGATGCAGATGTCCCCTCTCCCTCCGTATAAGCAGGAATTCAGCTCATCACCTCCCCCATTCCTAATCTCTTCTGCTCCCATACTAGGGGGAGCACACTGCAACCATCTTCCCCAGAGAAGTAGGGCCTCCCCCAATATATCCATATTGTTACCTGCCTCCCCTCCTCTTCCTCAGAAAAGATGCCCCCCCCCCTGCAGTTTCCATTCCTTCCTATCCCCCTTCGTGCAGAAATCCTCCTGTAAGTTGGGGAACCCTCCCCCAACAAGTTGGGAGACCCTCATTCTTGACCAAACAGGTCAGGAGTCCCTCACACTCCCCCACCTTCCCAGCGATTTGGGGGGAGGGGGACTCCTCACTCCTGTTCCCTCCCTCAGCCTACTGCGGGTCTCTTAGCCCCGCACCCCAGCAGGTCCAGGGTCCCCTGTTCCTCTCCCTCCAGAATCCCCTTCCCTGGCAGAGAGGAGGGGCCTCATTCTTGTAACTCCCCCCCCCCCCCCAGCCAGCATTAGCTTAGAAGGGGGCTCCTTACCCCGACCCCTCTCCCCCTTCCCCAGCAGATTGAGAGGACTCTCCCCCTCCAGGCAGGTTAGGGGTGCCCCGCACTCCTTCCCAGCAGACCGGGGGAGGGGACCGCCTCACTCCTGTCCCTTCCCCCCCCTTCAGGTAGGAGATCCATCACGGAAAGGGTTTCCCGCACTCCTTCTTCCCCCCCGGTTATATGGGGGGGCTTCTCCCCCGGGCCCTTCATTCCTCTCCCCCCCCCGTCTTGTAGGGAGAAGAGGAGGCTTCGGTCCCCCTCACCTGCCGACAGCGCGCAGAATAACAACCCCCGCAGCAGCAGCAGCCGAGACCCCCAGGCGGCGGCGGCAGCAGCTCCCCCTAGTCTCGGGCTCCTGTCCGCCATCTTGCCGGCCGCTTCCGCGTCCAAGCACAGCCTCCGGCGCCAGGGGGGGCGCTCTAACCAACACTCTATGGCGCCGCTCTTCCTTTTTCCTCTCTCTATGGTATTTGGAGGCGCCACTCTGGGCTGAGTCCTCCTCCTCTCCATGGTGCGGCCAAGCGGAAGAAGCCGGAAGCTGGGTGGGTGACGTGGAGGCTAGAGCTTGAGCGGCCGAGGCTGGAGGGAAGATGCTGACCAAGTTCGAGACCAAGTCGGCCCGGGTGAAAGGTACCGGCCCGCGCGAGCCTCGAGATTGGGCTCCTCCCACAGGAGGGAACGTCCGTCCCCCCATGATGCCCTTTATCCTCCATGGGAGTGGATAGTGCCTCACATACGTCTCCCTCCCCCTGGTGTCACGGGGTAAAGCACCTTCCTTTTATATTAGGAGTGGGGTCGGGGGGTGGGGGGACTCCAATGCTTCCCATGGCTGGTTTTTATTTGGCCTCTTTGTTATTCCTCCCTTTGGCCCCTGGATCCCGGTTCAAACTAAGCGGAATTAAGTTGGCTCAACAAAATGAACGGGTCCAACGGACTAAGGAGAATTAAATTGGTCCACTTTGCCTCCCAGTAAGGGGAAGGGGGGAAAGGTGGGGGAGCGCATGCATACAACCATAGGGGACAGATCCATGATCTGAACCTTATTCTTCTCACGTCCTTAACCCATCCTGACCCCAGCTTCTTGGAGCTTGTACTAATTTTCAGAATGACTCCTGGGAGGAGGAAGGTTTCCCACTTCGGAGACTGTCCTACTCGCCCACCACCCCGCCCGCTGTTGGAGACATGGTTCCCCCCCCCACACACACACACACACAGTGGGAGAGTACTACTACTTATCGCATCTATAGCACGACTAGGCGTACGCAGCACTTTACAGTCACAAATTTTCTGAGACAGGTCCCTGCCCAACAGGCTTACAATCTAAAATGAAAAAGAGAAAGACCAGATGCACACATATTCCCATTTTGCAGATGGGGAACTGAGGCTGAGAGACTGAGACTTGCCCAAGGCCACCCGGTGAGTACCTGGCTAGTGCAGGATTCGAACCCTGGCTTCCCAGGTCCAAGTCCAGCACCGTGTCCGGTACACCACACTGGCTCTATGACTCTTCTTTTTCTCCAATTATACCCTCCGCAGGAGGAATATGCCCCCCCCCAAATGCTTTTTTGTCCCTATTGCTTTTCTGTCCTTCCTCCATCACCACCCATACAGAAAGTACGTTGTCCATATAATCCTTCCCCAGGAGCAGTGCCTCACACCCCTGCCCTCCAATTCTTTTTTTTTTTTCATGGGAGAGTGTCACGGGTTGGAGGTCCACACCCCCACTTTACCGGGTTTGAGTGACTCAGTTTCCCTTGTGCACAGCTCTCTTGAATTAGTTTCTCTCTCTGGCTAATTCAAGTGTGCCACAATGAAACTCCTTTGTCACACAAGGGCCCGATCCTTCCCGTTTACAGACTCTTTACTCTCTGGGTTCGCAAGAGCTTGAGGGCTCTTGTTGCTCACTTGTGTTCCAATGTTAGACACAGACACTTCTTCATAAAGCTAAGAAGTCAGTTTATTGATTACATAAGCAAGATAGTTGATACAGAGTGGTTACTAGAAATCAAAGGTAAGCATAACGCATTCCTGATCTATACTGGTTGAGTTCCTAAATAGGCATCTTACCCTATAAAAGGTCCATAAGCTTCTTGTTCCTCAGTCATAAAGGTAGAATGACTGGGCGCTGGCTTCTTAGTTGGTAAAGAGCAAAATCATGTCTCTCTGCTCGTGTTTTCCTCCAGCCTGCTGCTGACAGGCAGGCTTTCCATGTAGATCAGCTCTCAAGATGGCTTTAGGATAGAAGAGCTTTTTCAGGTGACTTACTGGCTCATTTAAATAGTTTTTCTCCCCCTTTCTCTCTGTTCCCGCCTTTGGGGAATTGTGGGGTCCATCACATACCAACCCAGGCAAACACAAAGGCCCATCTAAATCTCTACAGGGTTCTGTCTGGCAAGTGTTCTGGAATACACATTTTGGTAACTCTTTGTATTTCCTGTAGCCTGGTGACGCGTCAGAGCCCTAATTTGAGTTCTACAGCTCTCAATTGTAACCTTACATACATGGAGAACCTTTGGCATTGCATATTTACCAGACTTGTAGTCTACATGTACTCCCGTGTAACACGTGTGTGACCCTATGTTCCTCCGTGACAGAGAGATCATGTCCCCCCTTCTGTCCCACACCCTCCCTCCTTTATTTATAACCTCCATTATTTCTTCTCTGCCTGAGCGAGACTTTGAAATGAGGCCTAGAGTAATGTGGAGATAGGACCCTCCACCATTTCATTGCCTGGAAGTTTGTTGGGGGGTGGGGGGAGCCAGTGATCAGGGTGCTTGTCAAGAACCCTGAAGTCTTGTGCTCAGTCAAAGACTCTCAATATGGGACGTTTAGTGTACATTCCCCCCACCTTAAAGTTAAAGGGAGCTGAACCAATGACTTTGATGGACTCAGGATTGCACGTTTAGCCTCATCAAGCTTCTTTTCCACCATGTAAGGAAAAGGAATAACAACACTGTCCTACTTTGCTTGTTGGAAGTTAAATTTTCAAGGTGCTCGGGAATTGCAGTAATTAAGGTGCTATCAATGCAGGCAGATTACAGCTATGTCAGACCAGAACAGCAGTTAGTTTATTGACTCGTCCAGGTTTTACAGCCTCAGGCTGATGGCCTGCTGTAACAATGTAGCTGTCTATGTCTGTTTGCTGTGTGGCCTGATTTTGCTGTGTAATGGAGTAAATAATGCCTTACTGTGAACTTCTCCTGCAAGAACTTCTCTGCCTTACTGAACTTCTGCAAGAATCTTGAAAATAATTGTTCCTTTTTTTAGTACAATTCACTTTTTCTGTAATCTTGAAGCATGGTGTTGGCATTATTTCTCATGCAGATGGTTTTTTCCACAGTAAAACTCGGGATGGGCCAAAGGAATAAATCTGTGGTAGGGGAGGGGACTATATTACCCTCCATCCTCCTCCAATCTTCCATCCCCCTAATATATACCCCAGCCCACTACTTTACAAGCCTGTGTCCCGCCTCCCCTGGCCCTCACCTAAGAGCTGCATCCAAGGGCCCTTTGGCGTGACCCTTAGGCGCGCGGCCTGTGGTATGCGGGCAGTGGCGGGCCGCCCCATCTCTTAACCCCCCACCCACCAGAAGTTTCCTGAAGGCAGGGGAGGAGCCCACTACCTCGTCCCCATCCCTCCTGCTATGGGGGGGAGTGACAGCTGTCCGGGGGGGGCTCTCTCCCTCTCCTCTGGGGCGAGCCTACCTGGCTTCCAGCCCCCGCTGCAGGTAAGGGGTCTAGCTCATTGGCGACCGCGGCGGCAGCAACGGTGACCCTCGGGCCACCTGCCCAGCTGGAAACCGAGGCGGCAGCACCAGCAATGCCCATTATCCATTTGTTTTGTTGTCTTTTTCTTTTGGAAAATTGAAAATGGAAGTTTTTGAAAGCAAAGGAAACTGTCGACTGAAGTTGTGTCTCTCTGCCTCCCCAGGCCTAAGCTTTCATCCTAAACGACCCTGGATCCTAACGAGTTTGCACAATGGGGTGATCCAGCTGTGGGACTACCGGATGTGCACACTCATCGACAAGTTTGATGAACACGACGGTGAGTGGAGAGGGGACAGAGAAATCAAAAATGGTTGTGTGGGAAGAGACTAACCAAAGGACTGTCACTAGGGGCCATGTTCTTTACAGCAGGGCTAGGGGGGGACCACCTCCAGGCCCTGGGCCAAATCTGGCCTGTGGATGCTTTTTGTTTGGCTCCTTTTGTTTGGCTCCAGCAGTGCACGAAATTTTCAGGCGCCTGGTAGCCATTGGCGCCCAGAACACTGAGGCTGGTGACTGGTTCAGGGGTGTCGTGGGGCAAGAACAGTTTAATATCAGGATAAAATCTGGCAACTGATTATTTTATTTTATTTTTTGCTCCCGGAGTTCAATCTGAAATTTCATGCCCTAGATCCTGTCCCTACCCTCAAGCACTGAAAGAGTAAAGCTCAAAGAAAGAGAGCAGAGCTGGGGGTGTGCACAGATCCATTATATCCTCTCATTCCTTTCCCCAGCCTGAGCGCACCCCTTAAACACCCTGTCCCCAACGCCTATCTGACCTGTGGAGTTTGTACTGAACTTTAGAGTGGTCCATGGCATGGAAAAGGTTCCCTACCCCTGCTCTGGAGCTGTGGTTCTCAAACATTTTTGAACTGCGCTCACCCCCTTCTGTTTGTCTGTAGCAGTTGAGGCCCCTCCCCACCCGCATACATGCATTTTACTCCCGCTGCCCCCTTTTCGTCCCCTTCTTGCCTTCCTTCTCTCTTTTCCTTGTTTTTTAATTCCCTCCCCGTTATTATGGAGATTTCCATTAGCTCAGTGAAAGTGTGGAGCTAGGTGTTTGCCAGCTGTGGTCCTCACACGCCCAAAGCATCTTTTGTGTTTCCCTTGGGGATCCCCCCACCCCCCTCTGTTTGAGAACCTAGGTTCTAGAGCATCTGTTGTGGGGTCATGAGAAGGATTGTCCAGGGCAGCTTCCAGAGACAACCAAATAGCAGCCTTGAAGGGGGTTGGGGAACGTTTTATCCAATGAGAAATGAAGAATAAAGTGGATGGAATCACTTGCTCGTCTGCACAGTGATTGCATTCTGCTAGTTGGCTCTTTTGGTGATCACACTGTAAACTCTCTTCCATATCTCTCACCTGAAACCTGCAGGCCCAGTACGAGGTATCGATTTTCACAAACAGCAGCCTCTCTTTGTTTCTGGAGGAGATGATTACAAAATTAAGGTAAGCTGCTATGTCTTCCTTCTTACCCCGTTCCGGGAGTGATAGATGGGAAGGTATGGGTGTGTCATTCAAACATTCCTGCATGGCTATTTTGCACAAGGCCCCAGCTTCCCACTGAGAAACTGGGACTAAAAAGAGTGGTCTTTTTATTTTGAGGGAAGAGGCCCAGGTAAGGGTGTGAGGACAAAGAGTGTGTGACCTTCCTGCTACAGTCTGTGGGAGGCTGAATGTTAAGTAGCTGCTTCTGATGTTTCTAACTGGATTTAGCAATGTAACATAAAATGGAAGGGAGCAATCGGATGTGTTTGTAGGTGACTGAAAGGCTTATGGGATGGCAGCGGAGTTCTGGATGGAGCTTGGCAGGAGCAACTCTCTAGTATGTGTTTGTCATCCCTTTCATGCAGGTCTGGAATTACAAGCTGCGCCGCTGTCTCTTTACGCTGCTTGGGCATCTGGATTACATTCGTACCACCTTCTTTCACCATGTGAGTCTCCCTGCTGCAGAATTTCACCGGCCCACACTGCATCTAACTCAACTCTAGACTCTCTGGAGCAGAGATTGGGAGAGGCTCGGGACCTGACCAGTGCTGTTGGACTGAGATCAGGCGAGCTGTCTCCCTTAGTGTCATGAGCTGGGCTGGATTCCTCAACCAGGGGAGGCCCCTCCCCTTACAGAGTGCTGTGATAAGGTGTTCCATTGGGGGCAGGGCCATGGGGAAAAGGGGCAAGAGAGACTCTTAGGTCTGCCCCTTACATTGACATCACTATGCTCCTTGGAGGGTGGAACCACCTCGTCCTCATTGGGCTTAGGTTGATGGAGCCCAGAAGAGCTCAGCTGTGGCATGTCCAATGCAGTCAGAATGAAGACAGGAGAGGTAAATCAGCCCCTCCCATACCCCTACGCTGGGAAAGTCAGTACTTCCAGGAAAACTAAAGGGAGGTGGCTTCTTGTCTCAATTGGCTCTTCAAGCTCAAACCTAGAAACACATGTCTAGGTTTCCCACTGGCAAAGATGCAGAGAGCCAGTGTAGCCTAGCGGACGATAGATCGGACTTGGACATGTTAGACCGGAGTTCAAATCCCATCTTAGCCCTAAACTCACTTGAGAACTCACATTGAGAAAGTCACTTTCAACCTCGGTTCCTCATCTGTAAAATGGGAATAATAAAATGGGCGAGCCAGTGTGGTGTAGTGGATAAGATGCTTGACTTGGAGCTGGGAAGCCAGTTTCGAATCTTGCCTCAGCCCTGAACTCGCTGGGTGGCCTTGGGCAAGTCACAACCTCTCCACCTCAGCCCCCCGTGTGTAATAAACGGGAGTGTGTGTGTGTGTCCTTGTGTTCACCTCACCTTTGTCCATCTTAGATTGTAAGCCTACTGGACAGGGACCTGTCTCTAATAAAAACTGTAAAGCGCCAAGTATACTGGCGTTATGTAAATATAATAATAATAATAATAATAATTAATAAATAACCTTTTGAAGGTGCATTAGAGGATTGAGCACAAACGTTGAATATCCACAGTGCTGTCGAAATGCTCCACATCTTTGCATCCCCAGGAAAACCATTCCAAGGCAGTCTAGTCTCTCAGGCCTGTTTCATTGAAAGAACAACAGGTTGTGCTCCAACCCCATCTAGACCTCTCTGCTCTTGGTTTATGTCTTTGTGAAAATCAAAGTGTAGTGGAAACCTGCAGAGATAGGATTGTTACTTGTCTCTCTCTCATTCTCACTCTCTCTCTCTTTTTTTTTTTTTTGGTAGGAGTACCCCTGGATCCTGAGCGCATCTGATGATCAGACCATCCGTGTTTGGAACTGGCAGTCCAGGACCTGTGTTTGGTAAAAAGCAATCACCACCTGTAACAAAAATGTTGGGCTAGAGCAGAGGTGGCCAGACTTACTATGCATATGATCCACTTGATCCTAGGCATCCGCCTTGGGAGACCTACTAGGACCCTTCCTGCTGGCCCCAGGCCAGGACCCCCCCCCCCC
>QEPC01009666.1:557354-575837 GCA_003113815.1 Sphenodon punctatus
TTAGACCAGCTACGGCCCCCTTTAGGTCTCCTTAGATTTCCTCCAGGAAGGACTAGACAAGGGATTAAAGCCCAACATGCTCCAAAGGCAGGTAGTAGCCCTGAAAGTGTGCCTTTGCACAGTCAAGGGCCGCAAGGTAGCTAAACACCTTTTGAACTCCTCAGAGAGGTATTCCTCTATTACTTGTCCCTCAAACTGGCCTTCCTCATAGGCTTCTCCTTAGCTCGTAGAGTCTCTGAGCTTAGCACCCTATCCATGGAACCCGCATTCTGCTCCTTTTAGGAGTCCTCTGCGATCCTTAAACTAGACCCGGCCTTTTGCCCCAAGGTGGACACTCGCTTCCACAGGGAACAAAAGGTTGTCCTTCCCTCCTTTTGCCCCAAGCCAGCTCACCCACAGGAATGAGTGTGGCACAAACTCAATGTGAGAAGAGCATGGAGTGTATACCTGGACAGAACAGCTCCCTTCACGAAGTTGTCTGCCCTGTTCATATCCTTAAGTCCTCAGAGGAAAGGTATGAGAGCATCCAGAGTGATTATCGCATGCTGGATTTCCCTCTACATCACGGAAACCTACAAGGCGGAAGGCAAACACACAAACCCCCCGGGGGTATTTCGCTCATTCCCTGAGAGGAGCAGTCACCTCACAAGCCTTTAGAAATTCGACCTCCAGGGAAATCTGCCAGGCAGCGACCTGGTCTTCAGTGCACACCTTTACGAGGCACTACAATATCCCGCTGCACAACTCACCTATACTGGCTTTTGGGAGATAGGTGCTACAGGCAGTACTATGAGGGGTATACCCCTAACCCCCTTCCACCTGATGCCCCCTTTTTTGTCTACCTCCCTCCGTTTCCCCCCCCCCTCCTATATTTCAGGAGTGGGACACCGCTTTGGAACATCCCTACAGTTTTACTCCCCATCCAGGAGGATCTCCAGGAAAAAGGAAAATTGGGCTCTTACTGTGTGAATTTTCCTTCTATGGGAGATTCTCCTGGACAGCCGGTCCCACCTGGAGTGAGGAGTAACTCTGAGGTGCCTGGTTCACGGATGCTTAGCATAGTGTTCACTTCAATTCTAGAACCATACCCCGTTAGGAGTGGCTGCAGGGAGCTTACGATCAAGGTTTACGTTGATGATAACGTTTTTCTCTAGTTACAGAAAATTTTCCAGTTCAGCATAAGTTGAGCAGTGCAAAGTAATGCTTGAAAACACTGGAGCTTAGGGGCTAGATCCCCACTGAGCATGCTCCAGAAAAATCAGGAAGTCTGTCTCCTACTGGTAGTGGCGGGGATCTAACCCTACAGTTTTACTGGCCGCCTAGAAGGATCTCCCGTAGAAGGAAAATTCACAAGGTAAGAGCCCAATTTTCCTTTCTTGATTGGTTTTTTTGTTGTTGATGGTGTGAGATCAACATGCACGTCGTTTTCCCTCTGGTCTAACCAGCGCTTCCTCTCTTGCAGCGTGCTGACAGGACACAACCATTATGTGATGTGCGCGGAGTTCCATCCCTCCGAGGACCTGGTGGTGTCAGCCAGTTTGGATCAGACTGTGCGCGTTTGGGATATTTCTGGTGAGCTGCTCAAGTCAAGGGGCGATCCAACAGCAAAAGCCCAGTTCAAAACTGCAGTGGCTAAAAGCAAAGCAAGGGAAGGCAGTGGCCAGGGAGGACAGAAATAACAGCAACTGCTGTGAGCCTTTTATGCTGAAGATGCTAGCATGTCAGCTGTCTCCATAGACAGTGATTTTTATTTCCCCCAGTCTCCTTCAGAAGCTCCAATTTGACTCTCTAGGACACGCAGGAGATGAGTATTACTATTGCAGAAGCAATAGCTGAGATGGTCTCTTTAATTGGAACAAGTTCTTTGGGGAGGGTATGCAAGCTTTCAAGCCACACTAAGCCGTTCCTCAGGCATATAAGAAGTCAGAACTGCAACTGAAACAAAAATGCAGGACAGTTTTTTTTTATCGGCTGGGAGGGAGCTATTCAGGAAAAGAAAGCCATTAGCCTTAAAATGGTTTAAATACAATGAGGAGACAAATAATCAAATGGAAAAACAGAATAAATGTAGGATAGAATGTATGCAGAAGAGCAAACGGGGACAACGTAAGTACATCAGGTTATTTCAAGACAATACAGGAGTCTGAGCAGATGTAAAATGCAGGCTATTGCAGATTTCTGTAGTGGCTTATGAAGCCCATATCTCTTTTTAGTCCCAATAAAGCAGTAGTTCCCAAACTTTATCGTTTGGTGCCACACTGCACAAAGCCAAAGTTGTCCATGCCACCCCTGCAACATATAATGAGCCACTCCGCCACCCAGGGGCGTAGCTAGGGTGGAATGGACCCCTGGCCAAGAAGTCAAGATGGGCCCCCCTCTTTGTGTCCCGCTGGTGGGCCTAGGGGTGCCGCCCGGCTCGGCGGGCCTGGGGGCACTGCTATCAAACACAAGACACCCAAAATGCAGCCAGCCTAATAAGCCCATTATGCCACGCAAAGAGACCGTTCTCTCTCTCTCTCTCTCTCTCTCTCGTGTGAACTGATTATGGGGCTACAACTGAACTGGTTATAGATTTTATATATCTATATCTATAACCAGTTCAGTTGTGAACTCTCTCTCAGAGAGAGAGAGAGAGAGAGAGAGAGAGAGAGAGAGAGAGAGAGAGTTCAGTACAACTGAACTGGTTATAGATATAGATATATAAAATCTATAACCAGTTCAGTTGTACCCCCATAATCAGTTCACACTACCCCCACCCCATAACCAGTTCATTTGTGCTCCCACTCTAATATAATCAATTAATGCTGCCCCCCCCAATCCATAACCATTTCTGCCCCCCACCCATAACCAGTTTATTTGTGCCCCCGGGGCAGCATGAATTGATTATATGGGGGGCACAAATGAACTAGTTATGGAGTGGAGGTTTAAAGACAGTATTCCTGTTAGCAATAACTTAATTAAGAAGAGTTAGTGAAATAGCAGCCATAATAATGTCAGAACCATATTTGCAGATTTTCCAAGAGAGAATAGATATTGCTTTACATCCTAAATTCCTACCTAAGATAGTATAAGTAAGACAGTTGTGAGAATGTGGCCCTTTTTACATGGGTGCGGGAGCCATCCTTGTCCATTAGCGTCAATAAGTGTTTTGCCATTAACTTCAATGGGTTCAGGATTTGCAGCCCTGGTAGCATTGCTGTGTTTTGAACCCCTTGTAGAAGTAGGACTAAATCCTCTTTCCCTACCTGCTGCTTTCACCATTGCAGTTTTGAACTGGGTAGCTTTCATAGCACACACTCAGACATGACCAGCTGTGTCAACAGTAGGAGCTGGGGACAGGATCTCTGAATGTTTAAAAACCTGTCCCCTCTCCCTACTGCCAACGTGGGGAGTTTAACATCCACTCCTCCAGCTACCTCGCTGCTGCATTTGCACACATGCTCGCTTGCTCTCAGCATAGTCGCTGCAGCCAAATGGTTATGGAAAGGCCAGAAAAGGTTTCCAGCTGATCTGTGATGGGATGGCTTTAGAGAGATACTGAGTTATTGGCTCGATGTTGCTCCAGTTAAACACAGCAAGTTGAAATATTTGTTGAAATGGAGGACATGGGTCTGTTTTCTGTAGGATCAGTCTCATGGGCAGAGTTCTGCCCTTAGCAAGATAGCAACCTGCACAAAAACGGTGTTGGCATCAGCCTTTATTCCATTCAGATAACTATTAGTCTTGCAGAGGCATATTCAGAACATTCTCTGCTAGACATTAAAGCTGCAGTCCTCAAACCGCGTACTCGGAAGTAGCCTCATTGAAGTCTGCAGGGCTACTCTGGAGGAAGCATTTTGTGACTCGTGGCCTTAGGGTTCCTTTTAGGTTGAAAATATTCTTTACATGGCATCAACAATGTGCCTGGTGCTGAACAGCCATGATTGGAGACTGGTCCCTGCCCTGAAGGGCTTACAATCCTAGGAGGGACTAGGGAGAGACAGGGATACATTTAAGAAGTTGTTGGTGCAGTTGCTTAGATTAATTACAAGGGAGGGGATCCTGAAAAATGGGACACAGTATAAGGAGAAGCATAAACAAGTAATCTGTGGGGGTGAGGCTAGGGAAAGCCTGATGAGGGAGGTTTTTAGGAGGGATTTGAAGTGTGCGAGGGAGAGAGTTCCAAGCATAGGGGGCAGCATGGGAGAAGGAGCAGAACAATTAACCTGTTTCTTGTTAAAGGGCCCTTGCTCTGCTGGGAGAGAGCGATTGTGAATGCAGCCAGCGTGAGCTGGTTTCTAGCTGCTGTATTAAAATGCATGAAACATTGTCATAACACAATGATGGTTGTGCATTGCTGAATGAAATGCACTTTATTAACAGTCACCCCTGAGTTTGCACAAGCCCCCCCTCCCCAACCTTCTGTTTTCTGTATCTTCTTGTACTTATTAATTCAGGTGCCATGCATACCCATTAACCTGAACAGGGGATGCTTTCATTCATCTGTTCAAACAGAATGGCTTCTTGTTTTAACAATTCTTTTCAAATGGCTGAAACTAATGTCTAGTGCCTGGTAGGGAGCCTCCTTGTTCATCAAATCTAAGCAATCCAATCTCAAGCAGTCAGGCATCTTGAGAGGACTCTGAATGTTCATGTAACATTCTGCAATTGAAGAGGCCCAGAACAGAGATGGCTGGGAGTGTTGGCGGGGAGTGACACTAATCTTCCCAAAAGGAGAGAAGACTGCATTGTTGCAAGGTCTTGACTTACAAAGCCCTAAATGGCCAGGGCCTTGTGTATCTAAAAGACCTGCCTCCTCTCCTCCGCCATGCTCCACTGTGATCCTTAAGGTCAGCTAGGTTGCTGCCTTGCAAGTTATATTATTCCACCAGGCCTGTAAGCTGGGGGCACGCAGAGACGTGTTCTCGGTGGCTACTCCAGAGCTCTGAAACTCCCTTCTCCTGGGGGTTTGCTTAAGTCCGAGCATCTTCCAACAGCAACATAAAACCTATCTATTCAGCCAGGCATTTAGCAGGAAGGGATAGAATTTGGGACATTTGTCTATGGGTATTTGATATACTTTTTACCCATGGGTTTTATTTTAATCTCTTATGTATATATTTTTTAATGTTGTTACCCACCCTGAGCCTTCAGGGAAGGGGAGGATGAAGATAATGGTCACATAGTGACTGTGCTGCGTTGGTGTGGGTGTCGATCAGCTACCTCAGTGACAGGGTTAACACTGCATGCTGATGGATTTGATTACCCAGAGAGGGAGATACCACCCCAGAATGGAGTAGTTGGTCAAAAGCCAACCACCGTTGGCATGCAGCGTTGTACAACAAAAGGAGTTTGCAGCTTAGATGACTAGGGCTCATACACCAAACACAGTCTCTTAACTGGTCCCAAGGCCACTGAGTTTTCTGTTTCTTTTAACACGTCTTTTCCCTTGTTGCATCCCTAGCTCTGTTTGCAGTCAGGATCTGATCTTTCCTGAGCCCTGATCCTTTTTTTTATTATGAATACCCACCCTTTTATTCAGCAGCGCTTGTGCATGTGGGAGTGCAGGCCCCTCGTCATCTCTTTAACAACTTAATCCCTGCTGTGCTGCTTCTGCAAACCCCTTTCCTATCTCCTCAGAGCCACCCAGAGAGCTGGTCCATTCTGCAGGTGTCCTGCCTTCCCTCTGGATTTGTGCAGTTACCCCAGAAATTTTCCACCTGTTGTTCAGTTCTATTCATTGGCTTATCCAAGGCTCAAGTACATTCTTTTCTTAAGCTTCCTCTGGCTCTACTCTCCACAGCTCCTCTCCATCCAGTCTGTCAATCAGCCCTGTTTCCTCTCTGGGTTCATCTGTCTCAGCCCCAATTCAGGCTTTTGCTCAACTTCCTCTGTCATTGGCACCATCCACATTTGCCCTGCTGAGATCCAACATGTGTCACATTTCCATCTAGTTTTGATTCACCATTTAGACTGCTGGACTGATTTGAACTAACCTTGCTGAAAATCAGAAACATGTTTTATATAAGTTTTCATTTTCCTGGGTGGCACTGTCTGAGTCAGAACTGTAAAAATTGAGTGTATTTCCTATCATCCATGTGGGAATTTCTCCCCTCTTTTGCAATTCATTCATTTTCTGAAAGTGACACAAGGATGATCAGTTTCACTTCTTGTTAAGGGGGCGGGACATAAAATCCCCTAATATTTTTGATCCCAAAACCTAACAGAGTGATACATTTCCTGTTGTTCACTCCCAACCCTTATTTATTTGGGTTATATTCTGCCCCCTCCTGCACAAGCAGCTCGGAATGGCTAACAACACTTTAAAACATATAAGATTATTAAATTAACCCCACATTAAAATAACCCCACAATAAAACCCCCACCCTAACCCCTGACAGTCAAGAGGCCTCTGAGCACTTATCCAATCCTTTTTTGCACCCAGTTACACTATTGGCTGTGATAACATTCACTGTCCACATGGATGAGTTCCACAGGTTAACTGTATGATGAGTGGGGGGGAAACTGCCTTTTACTGGTCTTAACTTTGCTGCCAGTTAATTACAATAGTGTCCACTAGTTCTAGTATTATGACAAGTGTGAAAATTCAGTCCCAGGTGCCAAATGCAACCTGTGACTAGTTTTTAGTTGGCCCCTTTCCAGGTCCAGGATCTGGCCTCTGGATCCAGTTGCTATCTCTAAGCACTAAAAAACTGTCCACGTGGACAGGGGAAGGGAGCAGAGATGAGAGCTGCACGCAAGGCTAGGGGACAGATCCATGATCTGGACCCTCCTCTTCCTGAGTGCACCCTTTAAAGCAGCACCCCTGCCTCCAACTCCTATGCGCCCCTTGGAGCTTGTGCTAATTTTCAAAGTGACCCCTTGGAGGGAAAAGGTTCCCAACCTCTGTATTTTGAAAAGGAGGAATCATTTCCCTTCAGGAAGAGGAAGGCAGGTGGGTTCAATTAAGAGGAATCCAGAATTCTTAAGGTGCTGTGTTGTCACAGTGCTCTAGTGGGAAGGGCTGCATCAGTATGGTATTCGCCCTGTCCCTTTCCGACATGACCGTGCCTTCATGAAGCATCGTGATATGTCATTGCACCCCCATGGAACAAGCTGCATTGTGTCGCAGGCCACAACGATCTTAGCTCAGTCTCCTGTCTCGTTGGGGGCTGGAAGTGAATGGCAGGAAACTGACCACTCCATTATGACCTATTATGCACTTCTTCAAAACAACCAAAGCTGCCTCTGCCCGAGACCAGATGTTGGGCTAGATGGACCATTTGTCTGAACCATATGGCAGCTTTTATGTTCTTGTATCTCCAATAGTGGCAAGTATGCAGAAAACAGGGCAGTTATGGGCCAAACCATCCCCTATTGCTGGGGGCTGGAGTGGGAAACTTTTCCTCCCAGGGGCCACTTTGGAAATTAGTACAAGCTCCAAGGGTCACGTAGAAATTGGAAGCAGGGTGTCTTAAAAGGTGCACTCGGAAAGAGGAGGGTCCAGATCATGGGTCTGTTCCAAGGATCTGTCCCCTGTCCTCGTGTACATGCCCTCATCTCTGTTCCTACACCCAAGCACTGAAAGACTGAGTTCAGGTGGGAAAACTGGATCCAGGGGTCAGATCCGGAACCTGGAAAGGGGCAAAATAAAAATTAGCCAGGGGCTGCATTAATTTCCCAGCCCTGCTCTATTGTTTGCTTTCAGTAGTTTAGGAATACCCTTAACATGAAGGTGCCTCCCCTGACCATCTTGACTAATAAACAGTGAGAGACCTTTACTGAAGCACCCTGGATATTTAAAAAGCCATTCCCTATTTTGGAAATGAGTCTAATATGTGTATCCCAGGGCTGTCCATGTAAACCACCCAAGACGACAAAATGAGCAATTCCATGTAAAAACAGCAAACTCAGTCTGGGGAAGCTGATTGGAAGGCCAAGGAGAAGGCACCTGCATTGTTCTTCCATCACAGGGTGGGTGCATTCCCGCGGCAGACTGTCCTCTTTTACGTCTCTGAGCTTGTGATTTTAGGGAAGAGAAAGGAATCCTCGATCTTTTTGACACATGCTCCCTCTTTCTCTTATTCCCTTTTTCCCAACTGTCCAACGTGTATAGATATCCTGTCTTGCTAACCTAACGTTTGCTTCCTCCATCCCTGCTTTTTCCTTTCCTCTTCAAGGCCTAAGGAAGAAGAACCTTTCCCCAGGAGCCGTGGAGTCGGATGTCAGGGGAATAACTGGGGTGGATTTGTTTGGGACAACGGATGCGGTGGTGAAGCATGTACTTGAGGTACCATATTGGGGGGTGGGGGTGACACTTGTGCAACTCTCCTATCCCTGCCATGCAAGGGGTTGAAAGATTGCAGAGGTGGGCAAGGAGCTGCATGCAGTTCTTGGGCGGCTCTCGCCAGAAGTGGCTGTCTGTGTCTGTGTCTGTGTCTGTGTCTGTGTCTGTGTCTGTCCATATGCCTCCCTCAGAAATGAGAAACTGAGCCGCCATCTCAGCTGCCAGAACCGTATGGGGACTATGGGAGGAGGGGAAGCATTTACTGGTTCCCGAACCCACCAGACCACCTGGCAGCCAGAGCTTTGATGGGAGGAGGAAGCTGCGCTGCTGCCCTGTCCCCAGGATTGAGGGGAGCCTTGATCAATGTAATGTGTGTTGGCTCTCGGAGATATGAACATTTTGTTGTGGCTTTTGGGAGCCTTGCCCACCCCTGAAGCTGCTATAGCACGGAATAGAAATTGATCCAGTACTATGAATTTGGGAGAGCTTCAAAATAAGACGATCCCTTCCCCCAAATCTTAACATTTAAGAGATTGAGATTAGCGGGGAGAGAGGATATTTATGGCCTAGTTTTGATCTACGAAAAGGCAGCAAGTCTTGTTACCAAAGAGCCAGTGTAGCCTAGTGGATTATGGATTCAGATCTTCGATTTGAATTCATTAGGTGGTCTTGGGCAAGTTACTATCTCTCAGCTTCAGTTCCTCAACGTACCACACAGTAGAACAGGGGTGAGGAACCTCAGGCCCAGGATCCAAATGCGGCCTATGCCTAGTTTTTATGTGGCCTCTTTCCAATTCCTGGATCTGGCCCCTGGATCTTGTTCCTACCCACATGCATTGAAAACCTGAGCTCACGGTAAGGAAGCAGAGATGAGTAGGGGTGTGCAGTTCATTTCCTTTTGTAAAGTTACTAAAGCGAACAGATCCCCATTCAGTTTAGTAATTAAAGACCAGTAAACAAATGAATAAGCAAACAACATTCATTTGCTTAATTCGTTTTCAAATGACTAAAAAGGGGGAAGGGGGGGAGAATATGGAGAAAGATGTGGAATATGGTAGCAAAGAAAAGGAGGCACAATGGGAAACTGAGCTACTACCAAAATGAACCACAGAGACAAATGTATAAAATCTGTTTACTTATTTTGGATATAGCATGGAAATTTTACCAACCATGTGACTATAACAGAAAAACTATATACAATACAATAGATAAAAAGTTCTGTAACTATACAAATACATTCTACAGCCTTCAGTCCGTTTATTCGAACTCGGCGCGTTCTCCCTCGCATCCACTAGGAGGCAGCAGAGACTTTCCACTGGGCATGCGTAGGGAGCGCTCCCTCGCTTCCCCAGTCGAAAGTCTGCCTCCATTTCAGTAGGCTGTGCAGCTGGGGTGCTCTGCACCCCCACCGGACTTTCCTCATCCTACCCTCCGGGGTCTCTAGTCACAACGTCGTAAGCCCTTGGGGGCAATCAGCGGGCTCTTCCTCTTTCCCGGTGCCGGCCTCAGGGTACGGCCCGGGGATCCAATTGCGCAGGGTTCGGCCTCCGGGTATGACCCGACCAGGTCATACCCATATTCTCTGCTTACAGGCTGCTCCTTGGTCTATGGACTTGGTTTGAGAGACCCCCTTTCTCTTCCCTGCTGTAGGGCCATGACCGTGGTGTGAACTGGGCTGCTTTCCACCCCACCATGCCTCTCATTGTGTCAGGGGCTGACGATCGGCAGGTGAAGATCTGGCGGATGAATGGTAAGAGGCACCTCATGATGAGGAGAGAATAACCAAACTGGATGGGAGCGTGAATACCATTTATCTTTGATTAAAAGCCACCGTTGAATCGTGGCTGCTGACAGCTGTGCCATTGGTGGCAAGTGTTTTTATGTAGCAGAAATATGGTGTATCCTCTCTCAACTGCTATGCCTGCTTTCTCCATCCCCTAATGCATCATTAATCTACGCAGGCATGGGAAACATTTTCCCTCCCACGAGTCCCTTTGAAAGTTAGTGTAAGCTCCCTGGGACAGATAGGAGTTGGTTAAGGTGATGTACTCGGAACAGAGGAAGGGTCCAGATTATGGACCTGTGCCATGGATCCATTCCCTGTGTTTGTGCACATCCCTCCTCTCCACTCACTCATTCAGAGCTTGAGGGTAGCGACTAAATCTGTGGGCCGGATCCAGGAATTGTGAAGGGACCCAATACAAAGCAGGTAAGGGCTAGATTTGGCTTACAGGCTGGATCTGCAGAGATGAGGTCATGCGCTCAAGAACAGTGTTTGAATCCTTGGCATAAATCCATGATCGAGACCCCTCCCTTTTCTTCCCCTGTTGGATTTGCCCATTAGCGAGAGTGCTTAATTAATGTTTCAATCTAGTTGGAAACAGCAGCTGGAAATTAATTTGCACTTGAATGAATTTTTGTAGGGTTGGCCTGGGAATAGTAGGGTGGGAGGGAATTTGGTGTCACCACAACCCCCTGGTGAGAGTGAGGGGGTATAGGGTGGGAAATGGGTGAGTGGGTCAGTGATGGGGACTGGTGTAGGATTTGGGGGCATTGGGAGGTGGGTTGTAGAAGGCCTTAATGCTTTGTACTCATGTTTTAATATAAATTTTAAAAACCAATACAAAGCAATAAGACCTTCTACAAATACAATCTAGTAAGTTGCCTCAAGTCCTTGGAAAAAGGCATGGTGATAAATCGAAATAAATCGATAATAAAATTAAGTCCCCCCCCAACTCCTATGTGGTTCACAGAGTTTGTGCTAATTTTCATAGTAACCTGCAGAAGGGAATCGGTTCCTCACCACTGTTGAAGTCGATGGTACTGGAGAAGAAGATAAGAAGTTGGAGTGAATATCAAGGAAGCCTACAGTAAAGGTTACAGTCAAGACAGAGACTTGGGAGGTTTGCATAACCCAGCTTGTTTCTTCTGTTCCTGATTTAGAATCGAAGGCCTGGGAAGTGGACACTTGTCGCGGACACTACAACAACGTTTCCTGTTCCGTCTTTCACCCCCGTCAGGAACTGATCCTCAGTAATTCGGAGGACAAGAGCATACGGGTCTGGGATATGTCCAAGCGGTAAGGGTGGTCCTACAGGTCAAACAGCCAGCCTTGGCCTTTGCTCTCCCATCTCAGAGTCCTTCCAATTCTGTGAAAGTCTCCTTCATAGGAAAAAAGAGTATCCAGCTTGATATTTGCTGTTTCTACATGAGGGCAGTTGGACGTGTAGAAATTTAGCTTGTCGAAAGATCCTCAAGGAATCTGTGACAAGGAAAAAATAAAACCTAGGAATCCGGATTCTCAGTCGCTTGATAAAGATACAGGTCCCTGCCCTGAGGGACTTACCATCTAGGTTGGACAAGGATGGGTGGGAGACAAAGGGGAGGGGAATCTGAAAAGACAAGTGTGCTAGATCTGTGGTTCCCCAAATATTTGCTTGTTGGACCCCATTTTGAGACTCTAATGTAATCTTGGGAACCCAGACAGCAGCAGCCATGTAGAGTATCTCATATACCAGGGGTGGGGAAACTGGTTTGGGAGCAGCATGTGACTTGGACTCTTGGCCAGGACCTGTCTTGGGCCCCACACTGCCTTATTGGTCCAGTGACATAGTTTTGCCGTGCCTGAGTCTCAACAGCTGAGTCACAGCTGCTCCGCAGAATCTCAGCAGCCAGGGAGATGCTTCATAGGGGCATGGGCTCATGGTTCTTGGCCATATGAAGACTTTGGTACTTGACTCTTGGTATATGGAACTTTGCCCACCTCTGATCTATAGCAGAAGTAGGCAAACTGTGGCTCCACATGTGTCTCTTTGGTCCCATTATGGTAAATGGGATTAGAAACATTGTCCACCCCTGAATCTATAGCAGTTGGGATCATGACCATATCTGCAGGTGGTATGACCTCATTTGGGGTCCTGGCATACAATTTGAGAACCCCAGCTGTCTATCACACTGTCCCCTAAGCAGGGCATAGAACCCATACATTCTCATCCCCTGTGTATGGCATTCCTCCTTTGCCAGATTTTCAATGCCAAGTGCGCTCTCCGTTGTGACTTTATTCCAAGGCTTCTGTTGTGATTTTGTTCCTCAGCACGGGTGTCCAGACCTTCCGCAGAGACCACGATCGCTTTTGGGTGCTGGCAGCTCACCCCAATCTCAACCTCTTTGCTGCAGGTAAACGGTAGCCTTTCAGAGTCTTAACAGGTTGGAGAGCTGGGGCTGTTCCCTAGCTTACCCTGCGGGGATAAAAGGCTTGATGAGTTCCTCTGAGTTAATGTTATAGAGCAGCATGTCTGAAGAATATATGAAATAGCATCTACTAACTGTATCCCTAAAGCCCTAGAAAAACACTAAGATCTTTGTCCTGTACCAAGAGTGTAAGCTCTTTGGGGCAGATGCTATCTGTGCAGATGGAACATGGAACAAGGAGCCCACCAGTCCTTGCCACACAAGACCCACCAGCCTTTCCCTTTCCTCTTTGCAGTCTTAGAAAATCAACCACCTAGGAGAGCTCTGCCTGCCTTAAAGAAACCATGTATTCGAGGTGACCCCCATGTGTGTTACATGCCCCCTCCCCCCAAATTACTTTGGGGAGGGTGGGAGGGTAGGGTATGGGGTTTTTAGCTCCCCCATCTTACCTATTCTTTATTATGTATTTATTATATTTAGCCCTGTTTTAATATTTTTATATTATTGTGTTGGATGTTTTAAATTGTTTTTATTGTGTTTTAATTGTTGGAAGCCGCCCCGGGCTGCTTTAGCAGGAGGGGCGGGGTATAAATCTATTAAATAAATAAATAAATAAATAATGTAAGGCAGGGATGGGAAACCCATGGGACAAATACAGCCAGGTTGTACTTTATTCCCGTTCCAGTTCCTGAATCTGGCCCCCAAATCTAGCCCCGAGTGCACTCGGGAAGGAGGGAGTTGAGATGAGGGCATGCACTTGAGGCTAAGAGTTAGATCTGTGGGGTCGTATCCTATGGTCCGGGCCTGAGTCTGCCCCGTCAATCAAACTCTTATCCAGTCCATGGAGTTTGTTCTCATTTTCACCCTACAGGGTGAAAAGATTCCCCACCCCTGAAAGCAGGTGGCCCCTTGTGGCAGGCGTTTTCCAACAATGAAACAATCCTTCACTTTTTCCGCTGGATCAAGAAAGGATTGGACGCTGTCTGCTAGTCTCTTTGGCATTTTGTGTGTGTTGTGTCTCTCTCCTTATGGGAACACCCAGCCCCTGTCCAGGTTAATTCAGACATAGATCGGACAATGCCTGTAGGGTGCAGCTGCAGTTGGATTGAACCATTTCCAAAGGTCATACTTGGTATATTTTTCTCCCCAGGCCATGACGGTGGCATGATCGTCTTCAAGCTGGAGCGCGAGCGGCCTGCGTATGCGGTGCATGGGAATATGCTCTATTATGTGAAGGACCGTTTCCTCCGCCAGCTTGACTTCAACAGCTCCAAAGATGTTGCTGTCATGCAGCTGAGAAGGTGCGTCACAGTGCGTATTGGGGCAAGGAGGACCTTTGGGGATGCCCTGTCCTTGCTGCCCTGAATGCCTTGCTTATAACCCAGGGATGGGGAACCTCAGGCCTGGGATCAAATGCAGCCCACAGCTGGGTTTTGTTGTGTTTTTGTTCCCTTGCCAGTGCCTGGATCTGGCCCCTGAATCCATTTCCTACCCCCAAGCGCTGAAAGACTGAGCTCCGGGTAAGGGAGCAGAAAGGAGCGCCTGCATTCCACGATCTGTTCCCTCCTCTTCCTGAGCACCCTTCAAACACTCCTGTCCCTAACATCTTTGCGGCCCTCAGAGCTTGTACTGATTTTCAAAGTGGCCCTGGAAGGGGAACGTTTCCCCGCCCCTGCTGTAACCCATCACAGATCCATGGCCGCCTTCTTTGTTTAGAGAGCCAGTGGGGTGGAGTGGATAAGGTGCTGAACTTGGACCTGGGAAGCCAGGGTTTGAATCCTGCCCTGGCCATGAACTCAGTGGGTAGCCTTGGACAAGTCACAATCTTCCAACCTCAGTTCCCCATCTGTAAAAATAAAATAAATGGGAGCATGCGTGTATCTGCACCCATTGGGCAGGGACCTGTCTCCAAAATCTGTGTCTGCAAAGCACTGCATATGCCTAGCAGCGCTACAGAAATTAGCAGCAGTAGCAGTAGTAGTTTGTTTGCTCAGCCTTATTCAAATGGATTGTTGAGTCACAGGTTAAGTTTACTTTTGATACAGATTGTGCTAGATCAGGGTGGCCAGACTTACGGTGCACGCAATCTGCTGGATTCAGGGCCCAACCTCAGGCAGTCTACCAGGGTTGTTCCGAGTCCCACTGGCTACAGCACTCCAGGATGGGCCCCCTCTCACTGGCTTCCAGCTCTAGGGCACCTCAAAAACAGTTCTGTGGAGTGGAGAACAGCAATCCTCTTTAGAGAGAGAGTCTAGCACTGGAGGATCTCTCCTAGTCTGTCTCCCACCCAGAGAGACTCCCTGGGACACTGGTCCAACTCTCCTCCCAAGATGCTATCTCTGAGAGGCTGGTTCTCCTTGGCTTGCCTTGATCTACTGGAGACTAGCTTGGGATTTACCAGAGGATTGTGATGTTCCTCTTGGTTGCCCCTGTACTAGATTATAAGAGTATAAAGCCTTGGTCATTCCAGATCGATAGCAGATGTTCAGTGGCTTCTAGTGCAACTATCACTACCATTGTTAATACCAGCTGGCCCTAGCAGAAGGCACGGTCAGATGGGTTATAAAAACAATGTTGCGTCTCCCTTCGGGGGTAGGGGGGAAATGATTTCTTTGAACCTTTCAAAATCATTGATACTCCAAGAAGCTCATTTTAGGTCATGGGCTCAGATAATAATGACCTTTCCTCTTTGCATTTTCCTTTTCAGTGGCTCCAAATTCCCAGTATTCAACATGTACTACAACCCTGCAGAAAACGCTGTCCTGCTCTGCACGGTAAGCTAGCTCTGAAAGGACAGCTACGTTCTAGTGAGAGCTGCCATCTTGGAGAAACGTGCCTTCTGGACCAGCAGTTGGGCCAGAACTGTGTTCTCCAGATGTAGTGTTTAAATATGAAACCAAGGTGGTGAGCCTTTTCTCATCCCTCCGTGTGTTAAATATCTTAACCGGGGGCAGGAGGGGGACGAGATGCCAGTCATGGTCGACCACGCTCAACTTCACTTCTTGGTAGCTCCTAGCCAGCTCCTCGCCCCTCTAAGCTTCCCTCCCTCCATTTCTGGGTGGTGTGGGGAGACAGCCAGCTGCCACCCCGATCACAGGTGGGTCTGTGTAGAACAGGAGTTGGGAGGGCAGCCTCCAGTGAAGAGATGTTAGGAGGTGTCCCAACCTGAATGGTAGACCCTCTAGGTTGCTGCATAGGCACTGTAGATCTTGTACCTAGTAAGTCTGGTCTTCCCTGCTGTGGGACTTTCCTATTCATAGTAGAGTTTCTCTTTGGGTGCTAAGTTTCTCTTCTGCTGGTTTCCTCTCTCAAGTTTTCAGCTAGTTCAGTGTTTAACGTTGCATTGAAGAGAAAATTTAGCTGTTGATGAATGTCAGCAAGATCTGCATAAATGTCTCTTCCCTCTCTAGAGAGCCAGCAATCTGGAGAACAGTACCTATGACCTCTACACCATCCCCAAGGATGCCGATTCCCAGAACCCTGATGGTAGGTATTTAATATTTTGCATTTGTCTTTTCCTTGCTAGCCTTCAGCTGTGTATTTTTAGTTGACCTCTTTCCAGTTCCTGGATCTGGCCACTAGATCCAGCCCCTACCCTCATCAAGCACTGAAAGAGTAGGCTTAGGAGGAGGGAACGGAGATGAGGTCATGCACTCAAGGACAGGGGATAGATCCATGGGTGTCGATCTGCGATCTGGACCCTCCTCTTCCTCCTTCCACCCTCACTCCCAACTCCGATTTAGTCCGCAGAGCTTGTACTAATTTTCCGAGAGGCCGGTGGGAGAGAAAGGGTTCCCCACCCCTGCCCTTACACCAACAAAGACATGAGAAGTGTATGAAGTATCAGTTGGGATTGCAATTCTGCATGCAGATGGCACAACCCACTTGGGATCCCAATACGTAATCCAAGAACCTACCTTAGGATATTCCCCCTCTTCTCTTAAGCTGAAGAATCGTAGGCCTTTTAGTGTCTCTTTGTGGGGAAGCTGCTCAATCCCATCAGTCACCTTTGTCACCCTTCGTCACCCTTCTTGGTCCTTTATCCAGTCCGCCCTTATCCTTTCTGTCATTTCACTGATGGCCCTACCTCTGCATTAGCCTCAGTTGCCTCCGTTCCCATCTCTTATTATTTGACTCTTCCGTTCTCCTCGTTTCTCATTGCCTGTACGGCGCACGCCATTCCCATGCACTCCCATCACCCCCTACATTGACTTGAAAAATTCATGCTTATCCCCAGCTCTTACTGCAGCAAATTTATATTTTATAATTTGTTTATTAGAAGCCTTCCATTCTGCCTGTCAAGCAGCAGGCAGACTTTCTGGCTTGTCCATCATGATGGCTTTTTGTAGCAAGAGATCTTTTATTCCGAGAAAAGCCTGTAGCCTAAAAAGCGGCTGTAAAAGTGCCCAATATTTATTCTCCTCTCTCAGCAAATTTCCAGATCAGATTTGCTCAATTTATAAGTAAAAATTGTGTAGCTGGGTGGTGGTTTTTTTTTTCTTTTTCTAATTACAAATTCCACTTGGGAACTGAACATTCCAGCTGGGTCCTTCCTGCCTCTGCCGTTGCAGCAATAAAACTCCAGCGGATGAGCTCTTCGCTGGTAGGGCTGCAGATGATGCATGAGACAGACTAGGATCCAGTCCCCTCATTAATAGATTTACAGGCCTCTCTCCTGTTAGCAGGAGGAAGGGCTGGTTGTCGGCGATAAAGCCAGCAATTACATCCGAATGTTGGGTGCAAGAACAGGCTATTGTTATTGGGCTTGTGTGAAGCCAGCGTCAGTTTGTTTCACACTGCGTAATTTGATGCCTGGGGTTGGGCACAAAAATGCACCGTTCTTAAACCTGCTTCTAGGATGGATTAACTGGGGAGCTGGGGGTGCATGGCAATATTAAAAGGCTGTGCCCCCCATTGTGAACCACCAGTGGCAGGATGAATCAAGGACATAAATATGATCATTATTATTAAAATATTGATAGAGCAGCAACAATATATATCCCTGGCACTGAACAATCATTAGAGACAGGTCCCTGCCCCAAGGGGCTTACAATCTAGAAGGCAGAATGGGAACGTAGGAAGAAACGGGGAAGTACCATAAGAAAGTACCAGACTGGGTCAGACCAATGGCCATCCAGCCCAGCATCCTGTTTCCAACAGCGGCAGCTTCAGTTGTTTCAGAGAACTCCCCAGCAGGTCATTGTGGAGTGATCCATTCCCTGCTGTTCATTCCCTGCTCATGACAGTTATTAATAAAGATGTTGAATAGTACAGAGCCCAGGACTAATGTCTGAGTCTGCTTGGGGTCCCGGCCTCCAGTTCGGAAATCTCCGCTCTAGCCCCTTTTGAACTTCAGATCCCCATGTGGTTAACACATAAATTAATTCCCCCTTGTACAGAATGGAATCAAAGTTGAAAGGGAATCACCTAGCTCGTCCCCCTGCTCCAAGGCAAGGTCCCCTCTACCTACAACATAGCAATTAAAATAGCCCTGTTTTACAGAGGCTTACAAGCTTCGTGATGTGGCCACAGGTTGTGTGAGACTGGCCCAGTTTGACTGAACTGGGAATAAAACTCTGGGATCCAGTTTTAGATTTAACTGTCAGGAGCTGGGACTGAACAGCAGAATCATTCCATGATGACCTGCTGAGTACTTCTTATTTATTATTATTATTATTTTATTATTATTATAAACTTTTATATAGCGCCAGCGGTGTACCTGGTGCTTTACAGAGAATAAAATAGACACGGTCCCTGCCCAAGAGCTTACAATCTAAAGACAGGGGGAGGGGAGACAGGGAAGGGGAACAGAGGAAGAGACAAGGGATGCAACATTCATGAGGATGAGAGAACTCAGGTACACGTTCTTGGCTTGGTTACAGTAAAATAGGAGTTTGCAGATAACAGGTGGGGGATAATCCTGGGTGGGGATGATTAGGAGTTAGGAAGGGTGGAGCAGAAGAGGTGGGTTTTGAGGAGGGACTTGAAGGTGTGGAGGGTGGGGGCAAGGCGGCTGAGGGCAGGGA
>QEPC01009666.1:579626-626436 GCA_003113815.1 Sphenodon punctatus
ATGGGAGAGACAGTGGCATGCTTGAAGGCGGAGGGGAAGGAGTCAGTGGAGAGAGAGAGAGATTAATGACATGTAAAGGGGGGGGCAACAGTGGGAACAGTGGAAGTCAGGAGGTGGGAAGGAATGGGGTCCAGGGGGCACGTGGAGGGGTTGGAGGAAGAGAGCAGGGAGGAGATTTCCTCAAGGGAGGCAGGAGGGAGGGGGGGGAAGTGGGAGGGGGAGAGGACTTGAAAGCGATTTCCAGGCGGATCTTGTCAATCTTAAGAGGTGAAAAAGAGAGCAAGAACCTGAGTGGAGAGAGAAGAGGGAGGAGGAGGAGGAGGAGGACAGGGGGGTTTGAGAAGGGAGTCAAAGGTGGAAAAGAGGAGGAGCAGGACTCAACGTGAGAGGCATAGTACTGCTGTCTAGCGAGGGAGACAGCAGAGTTGAGCGATGAGAGGCAGGTCTTCTCCGAAGCAACCGAGAGTGGCCACTGTCAGACAGGATGCTGGGCCTGATGGACCATTGATCTGACCCAGTCTGGTAGTATTTATGTTAGACCAGAGGTTTCCAAATTTTGGGTCATGATTCCAAGTGGGGGTTACAGCATCTGCGAAAGGAGGCGGTGGGTGGAGAGGTGGAGGAGAGGTCATGATCTAATTGATATTTGGGATTCTTTGCAGTCTGGGGTCCTAGGTCTTCAAATGGAGTCCTGCAGGCTACAAGGTTAGGAATCTCACTGCATTAGACCATTTTCTCCCCAGCCCAAATTCATCAAGTTGTTGGTCCACTGCAAGCATTGCATGTGACGGGTGGCTGGGTAGAGACTGTTGGAAGTAGCATCTGGAACCCCCAAGTACCTTTAGCCAGGTCCATTGAAAGAAATTTGGAGGCCCGGTATGTCCTGGTAGCTGAAGGGACTTCCTACTTTTTAAAAACCAGTTTCTTTAGATGCTGCTGGTACTTTGTTTGTATGTGTTACTTGTCGTTATTATTTTACTCAGTCTGTTTGAATATATAATAAGAAAGAAAAGTCTTTTAGTTTTAGGGGGCCTGATACTGTTGAATTGAACACCATCAGACCTTCCCTTAGCCCATCTTCTCTCACGCTCACCTTTTGGGAGCAGAGGAGCCGTGAGCCGACGGTGGGGACAATAGAGTCCTCCTTGTGCTTGTTCTCCTGCCACCAGGAGTGTTCTTGTTACCGCTGCAAAAAGCCTTTTCCCCCCAGCTGCCACAGGCCTCATGGGACAGCTCTCTCTCTCTCTCTGATACTCTCAGCACCGCATTTATGAGAACATTTTTAAAATGGAGGGAACAGCATGTGCGTCCTCTCTCCTCCAGCTTGTTACACTGCAAAGCTGCAGGCAGGGGGGTGGGCTTGCATTGAAGACAGGATCCTCGCTGCTTGGCCAACAAGGCATCGCTCGTTAGCTTGACAGAGTGTGCTGTCGCCCAGGATGGCTGGCTCCTGCGCCAGGCAGTGGCATTGGCTACACAGGAAGCTGCTTGTCTTCAGCCTTGGCGGAAGAACAGGGCTGGCACTGGCCATCTTACAATCTGAAAAGGGGGTGGGGGGAGGACGAGTTAGCAAATAGCCTCGGGTTAAGCATGAATTAGTAAGATGCAGCTGATCCAAGATGAACTCAAACGAGGCTGAGTAATGTGTCACTGGAAGCGCCTGCCAGAGGTGTTTTTTTTTTATTTACTGTTGCCTGCTCCTTGTTTTCCCCAGCCCCTGAAGGGAAGCGTTCTTCCGGGCTGACAGCTGTGTGGGTAGCACGTAACCGCTTCGCCGTCCTGGATCGCATGCATTCGGTAAGACACCCGCACGTCTCAGGGTCACTTGTTTAACTCTGTCTGTATTGCCATTTGGGAGGGGTGGGGGTGGCAGAAGCAGCTACCCCTTAGTTAAGATGATAAAATCACAGCCCAGGAAGGAGCTCCAGGGGTTCTCTAGTCCAGCTCTCTGTCATTAAGCAGGATCTGCAGTACTTATCCCAGCGGTTCCCAGCTTTTTTGTTCTCACAAACCACTACAAATTCAACATTGATGGAGAGCCACTCTGGGCTGAGTGTCAGAACCAGCACATTTTTATTTATTTTACTTAAAATGTATATTCCGCCCTTCCCCAAAGGCTCAGGGCAGATTTACAAAAGCACAAAATAGTAAAAAAATATATATATATATAATTTTTAAAAACCCTAAAAATCCCCATCCACCCAACCTCTATCCCTGCCTGCCAAAAGCTCTGCCAAACAAAAAAGGTTTCACAGCATCTCTGGAATACACTCGGGCTCTGGGGATCCTCCGGGGGAAGGGAGTTTCAAAGTACAGGGCCGGCAACTGAGAATGCCTCTCTGCGGACAAAATTGGCCCATGGTACCCGCAAGAGGGTGCTCCCGGCCAACTGCAGGGGCGTGGAGGGAAAGGCAGTCTTAGGTGTGTGGGGCCAACGCTGTTTAGGACTTTAAAGGGCTTTGCGTGTACGACCGCGCACAGGATTGCCTAGTACATTTTAAACCTTTTCCTTCTTGGTTCGGAGGTGTCCTCCCTGCCTCTCAGTATTTTGTGTTCGTTTACTGAGCTGTCAGCCACATGTTGCCATCCCTGAGAGAGAGATGTCCGTCTAGCCTGTTTTTAAAGGCCTCCAGAGGTGGGGGTCTCTGCAGCAAATTATTCCACTGACAAACTGTCCTGGGAGTTAAAATGTTCTTCCCAATGTTTAGCTAAAATCTTTTCTTCTTTAATTTTGCCCCCATTTCCTCTGGTCTCTGTGACTAAAGAGAACAGCTAGGTGCCATTTTGGTCCTGTTCTCATTTTGTATCTGATCATGAGATCAGGCTCCAAATTTAGGCTTTGTTTTTTGAAAGCTGATAACATGTTCATGATTCTCTCTCTTTTCACAGGGTGGACAGTCAGTACTGACGGGTTATGTCCCTTCTCACTCAGATCTGACTGTCCACCCTACTTCTAGAGAGAAACAGAAACTCAGAAGTAAGAAAATTTCCCTTTTCATAACAAGTGGGCCAAATCTGGCCCCTGACTGGTTTGCTTTTTTATTTAGCCCCTTCCCAATTCCTGGTTCTGGCCATGGATCCAGTCTTCAGAGAAAAGAAGAGCAGAGATGAAGACTTGCATCCAAGGATAGGGGATGGATCTGTTGCATAGAACCATGATCTAAGACCCTCCCCTTTCTTCTCCCATCCTCAGCAGACCCCCATAAACATTCCCACTGCCAACTCTATCCATCTCATGGAGCTTTGTACTAATTTTCAAAGTGGCTGATGGGAAGGGAAAAAGTTCCCTGTTTTATAACAATTTTACTGGTCTTCCGTGAGGTGTTGGGAACCCAAGAGCAATGAGCGTAGAGCAATACAACCAGAAACTGAAACTGACAGATAGTTTCACTGAGTAAAAGTATAAAGAGTGAATGGAATCAGTGGGGGAGAGGGGAAAAAATTTTTAGACTTTTAATTTCCCCCCTCTTTTGATAGTCTAGAGAAGTTTGATTTAGCAGCTCCAGTAGAAATCACCTAGTGCCTAAGGCATTGGATTTGGCTCTGCTAGACCAGTGTTCAAATCTCATCTTAACTAGGAACTCACTGAGTGGCCTTGGATGAGTCACGCTCTCAGCCTCAGTTCCCATCTGTAATACTGACCTACCCTTGCAGGGTTGTTGTAAGGATGCACTAGATAATGATTGTAAAGTACTTTGAACACTGGAAGCACTATAAAAATGATGATGATGATGATGATGAAGCTTGAGGCAGAGCACTTTTTCTAGACTCCTAGAAGCCTAGGCAACTCTTCCCCAGAATACTTAATACCTTTGTTGTGAAGCATAATGGTGTTTTTTGCTGTGGAAGAGAGAACTTTGTTTCTTCCTCCCTATCTCACCCCTCTTGTGTTTGTCCTGCTCGCCAAATGACAGATCCTAATTAAGAACCTGAAGAACGAGATCACCAAGAAGGTGCAGGTGCCAAACTGCGATGAGATATTCTATGCCGGCACCGGGAACCTGCTGTTGAGGGATGCAGACTCCATCACCCTCTTTGATGTACAGCAGAAGCGGTAAGGCCTCTTTAATGCTGTTCTCTGGGGATAGGCAGTAGAGTTGTACGCTTCTGTCACAGGAGCCTGGGGACTGGATGTGGCCTGTGCCCAGTTTTTAATTACCCCCTTTTTGGTTCCTGGAATTGACTCTACGTTCAAGCACTGAAAGAGTGAGATGAGGGCATGCACTTGAGGACAGGGCACAGATCCATGGTCTGGACCTTCCTCCTCCTAAGCACATCCCTTAAGCAACCAGCTTCCAACTCTTATCCGGCCCCACAGAGCTTGTACTAGTTTTCAAAGTGGCCTGCGAGATGGACAAGTCTGTACACCTGGCTTTAGGGATAGTAACTCTGCCTCCCTCTGCAGGACTCTGGCCTCCGTGAAGATCTCCAAAGTAAAGTATGTCATCTGGTCCGCTGACATGTCCCACGTGGCTCTCCTGGCTAAGCATGGTAAGGCCCCTTCTCCACCGTTTCAGACACTTCACCCTGCTGTGAAGTTTCTGCTTGGATGCTGCACCTGTAATGACTGATAAGGGCAGCTGCTTTCTAACACCTTGCATGGAGGATCATGTGGTGAGGAGTCCTCCAGAAACACCCCAGAACAAATTAAAAATGGAGAGCTAAGAAGTGATCTCAAGCCTTTCCAGAGCTTGCAGTGCATGTGGAGAGAGGGATGAGTGGGTAGATGGAACAGATTCTTCTCCTATCAAGATCAGCCAGTGAAAACCTTGTGGGGGGAAGGCAGCCTCGCCTTCTGCAGGTTATGTCTGGACGATAAAAAAATTTGGGAATTGCTGTACTAAATTCAAAGCTTAGTACTTGCCTTACCTCCGCTAGCAACTTTCTCCAAACAAACCCTCCCATTGGCTAATTCTGGTGACTCAGCCCTGTTATGCATGGTCAGCCGGGGGTAAGTCTGTGCAGGATGGGTGCACACACCATGCGCTTCATCAAGATGTGGGTTCACAGCACTGCTTTATACATTCTCCGTTCCCAATATAGCATAAATGCATGTGACTCACGTACTTCCACCAAGCCCCTGGCGTTTCAGGATGATGACCAGCTCCCAGGCTGCTTCCCCTGTGAGTTCCTGTCCCTTCAGAAGATCTCTGCAGACTGCCCTGGGTTCTGCAGTCATTCCCTGTTATACCCTTCACAAAGGGTGGAGCCAAAGCGATGAGCAGGCTGGTCTTAAAGGGGCCACATCCTGATTAATCACAGGCCCCAAGACAGAAGCGAGAACCATGCTGGTGTGGGAGGAGATGAGCTTTCTTCAACGTGCCCCAAACCCTTCTTGCAGCCGCTGGCGCAATGGGCACCAAAATAACACCATAGAGGAGTCTCCCAAATGTGTGTTTTATGTCCAGTCCATATTGGTGAAGCCTCTAGGCAGAAACACAGGGCTGAAGCAGCCCAGCTAAGCAGGGAATTTCATATCCCTTAACTGTGTCCTGTCTTCTGCGCTTCCCCCTTGTCTCCAGCCATCATGATCTGCAACAGGAAGCTGGAGTCCCTGTGCAACATCCATGAGAACATCCGGGTCAAGAGCGGAGCCTGGGATGAGAGCGGAGTCTTCATTTACACCACCAGCAACCACATCAAATATGCTGTTACCACTGGGTGAGTGTCAGGCGGTCTGCTTGTTGCCCCAAAGATCTGCACCTAGAGAAACTGGCCTGCAGAACTCCTAGCTAAGGATGAATGACCTCAGGTAGATATTATTATTATTAAATACGTATATCGCACCAGCATTGTACAATTGTTCATTATAGACTGGTCCCTGCCCCAAGAAGTTTACAGTCTAGAAGAGACATGGGAAGGGAGAGGAAGGAGAAGGGAGCAGAGGGAGAGACAGGAGCATATTCATGAAGTTGAAAAGGCTCAGGTGCACGTGCTTAGCATAGTTGCAGGGGGGAGAGAGCGCTTGAATAAATTAGTGAGCAGACCGAGGGGATGAGGAGCTAGGATTTTCAGGAGGGATTTGGAAGTTGATGGAGGGAGTAGAACGAATGGGTTCAGGGAGAGGCATGGGAGAAGGGGCAAATATGTTGTGAGGAATAGGAGACTCAAGGGCAGGTGAGGGGAATGACCCGGAGCTCCCAGGCAGGAATAAAGCTGTCCTCAAGACTCGGTTTTAAGTCTTGGTAATTCCTTCTCATGAGCCTCCTACCATAAAGAGGGACCTGTGTTCACTGCACCAGAAAAATCCAAGAAAGTCAAATTTTGCACATTCACCATGAGCAGAGCAAAGGGCGGCATATAAGTTTAAATAAATAATAAACTTATTTTCCTAATTATGCACCTTTTTATTCATGCAAATTTGCTTCCATGCAGTTGCAACATAAAAATGTTTACCCATATTACACACACAAAATCCCCAAACCCAGCTTCTAAAAAGACCTGATGAGCACCCCTCCCATGCGCCCCTCCTGTCCCTAAACCGCTCTCTCCCCCACCTCTTAAACCTAACCTACCCCCAGATCTCATCTCCTCCCCCTGCACCTGACACTTCAGTTTTCAAAGGCAGCCCCTCCCCATATATACCCCAACACCCCCATCCTGCATACAGAAGGAGCTTTCCCAACACACACGCATGGCAACCTCCTTCCTTCCCCAACCATGCCTAAACCGTACACACACACAAGCAGGGTCAGGCTGTGTATTCACTGCAGGGGTGCCCTTTAAGAGTAGGGAAAAGATTGCAATCTCCATGGAGCCTGGTGTACAAGGTTGTGTCTCCCTTTTCAGTGAAGAACAGCCCGTGGGGGGAGGTGGTTGTGATGCTGCTGGCTCCAAACAGTGGGTGCGTGCACACATTACTGGCAGGGGGTGGGGTGTACCTCGGTGAGGACAATCACGGGAATTAGCACACACAGGAATGCACTATTCCACTTGTCTCCTGTGAAAACGCCCGTGATTGTAAGAGCTACATCTGGGGACCCGGTCATGCATGAGTGTTTTCATAGGACAAAAGCAGAATAGCGCATTCCTATGTGTGCTAATTCCTATGACAATAGGGGCCATGATTGCCCTCCTGGAAATTTCCTCTCCCTTCCCGGTAAGGTGTGCAAGCACCCACTGGTAATGAGCGCTTCTTACCAACCTAGTGGCAATTGCTGTCTCTTAAACTAAGTGTTATAGAGTGCTGCTTAGAAAGAAAAGAGAAGAGCTAAGATCAAAAAACCTTAAGTTTAAGAAAGGAGTTAAGGTTCTTACAAATTCACTCAAGCTGCAAAAAGCATGGAAATTGTTAACGTTCCTCCTTAAAAGTGTGCGCCATGTAAGCAGTAGAGACGTTGAACAGTCTCTCACATTGTGCTCCGTGCACGCATTCTTTGCCTTGGTCTTTCAGCCCCAGTTCTCTTCCTCTGCAGGTTGGGGGCAACACTGAAGCTGGGGACAGCATGCTCCTCCTTGTCCCAATATTATGTATTTGATCTCTGTCTCTGCTGTGGCCACAATTTCTCCTTCATTTTTATAATTCCTTTCTCAGGCAGCAGCTCAAGTGCATCTGCTACTCTATGAAATCAAATTGCATTGATTGAATTGGAGTAATCAGGGATGGACGTACACGTGTTTCTCTCTAAATGTACAGCCTGCCACTAATTTGTGGGAGCCCATGTATTGAAACAGAGTTGCAAGTAGGGCAGTAATTGACTAGCTATCTCAACAGAATCATAGAGCTGGGAGGTACTCCCAAGGGTTATCTAGTCCATAACTCCATTATTAAGTGGGATCCACTGGACCTACACAATCCCTGAGAGAGGCTTGTGTGAGATTTTTCCCCTTATGACACAACCTGCTCCAAGGCCTGGGGCCTGACTGAGCACATCAGTCAAGTTGGCTGCATTGTCTGCCCGAGCCCCTTGAGTTCAGGTCAGATTACTCTCCCAGGGGAGGCCCTGCCCTTTCATGGAGTCCCATGTGACATCGTAGCACTTTTTAGAGTTGTGGCCATGTCAGAAAGGAACAGGGAAGTGACTTTGTTCTGCCCCCTTTCTAATATGGCCACGCCCTCCTACTGGGTATTGTGATGTCACGGAGGTCGAGCTACATCAGGAAAAAGGCATCATGCCCCAGGGAAAGCCCCACTTTGGTGGGACGCAGGCTGAAATTTCCTGCTTAAACAAGCTCTAGACAGCAGCTTCACTCTAGAAAGCCCAAGAGACAGTCCGTTCTCTCCAGTTTGGCTTGTTGTGGCATATTCCCCCACACTGGCGTTCTCCGTGTAGTGTACAATGGTGCCACGTCCTCATTTTAGGGATCACGGAATCATCCGCACCCTGGACCTGCCCATCTATGTCACGCGTGTGAAGGGGAACAACGTGTACTGCCTGGACAGGGAATGCCGACCCCGGGTCCTGACCATCGACCCCACCGAGTTCAAGTTCAAGCTGGCGCTGATCAACCGGAAGTACGACGAGGTGAGCGTGCAGGCACCTTCCCCCACCTGTGCCCTATGCACTCCAGGCTAGCTGTGTGACTCCGTTCCCTGCTTACAGCACCCACTGGCAGGGCCGACCCCAGGGTTTGTGAGGCCATGTGCGAAGTCTTGGTGCAGGGCCTAATTTGCATAAATAGACACCACCTGATTATGCAAATGTGTAAATTTACATAAAATTTACTCCCTCTGGACAGGAAGGATTCCCATTCTCCCATTTATATTTTGGGGCCCACAGCTGAATTTGTCCTCTCCCTCTGTTGACGGGGAGGACATTACTCTCTCTGGCCAGCCTCTCTCTGACGGGCAGCCGCTGCCCCGTGTTGTTTAAACAAATCATTATTAATTTTTTCCTTTCTGTATGTGACCGGCTGGACAGCTGACAGGGGGCGAGTGACCCGGGGGAGTTTTTTACTCTCCTGCCCCCTAGTCCAATATGGCACCAGTCACCCGAAGCTTAGCCAATGGCCCCAGCTTCCCTCCCCGCAGGCCCAGACGCTGGCAGGACTGGCCTTTTGCAGATCGAGTTACTACAGCTCGAGACTCTAAATAAGATTGTCTCTGTGTGAGATTCCATGCAGCACAGAGATAAGCCCAGGCCAAGAAAAAGGGCCCGTTTCTCTCAGAGATTTGTAGGGCAGCCACATGGGTGACTCCCCATTCCTTTACCCGACATTATAAGATGGACTTGATGGACTCAGCTGATGCGGTCTTTGGTCGCAGGGTCCTTCAGTCGGTCCTTCTCTAGCCTTGATCCCCTGTTTCCCTCCCTGCTTGACACTGCTCTGGTAAATCCCAGGCTGCAAGAGCTCCCGTCCTGCACATCCCAGGAGAACGGGCAATTGGTTTACTTACCAGTGAATTGCCCTTCTGGGTAACGTGCAGGACGGGAGCTCAGCCCTCCCGCTGAGCGGAGATCAAGGGCTTGAGGTTTTTCACAGGGGCTGATTCTGAACTTGGGAGTCTAAGGTGCGGATCGGGATTCGGTTCTTCTCTCTCCCCATCAGCATTTCAGTCGGTTATACTTTTTACCATTGTTAAATTTAATATAGTTTCTTTTAGGTGTTTTTTCAGTATTTGCGACCGATCCAGAGGCGCTGCTATCAAATACACAAGACACCCAAAATGCAGCCAGCCTATTAAGTGCATTATGCCATGAAAAGAGACATATATATATATATATATAACACCAGTTCAGTTCTGCCCATCCATTCACACTTCCCTCACCCCATAACCAGTTCATTTGCCCCCTGTATAATCAATTCACACTGCCCTGCACCCATAACCAGTTTATTTGCGCCCCTGGAACAGCGTGAATTGATTATATGGGGGGGCGCAAATGAACTGGTTATGGGGTGGGGGTTTAAAGACAGTATTCTTGTTAGCAATAACTTCATTAAGAAGAGTTAGTGAAATAGCCGCCATAATAATCTCAGATCTATATTTTCAGATTTTCTAAGATAATTCTAAGATATTGCGTTACATCCTAAATTCCTACCTAAGATAGTATAAGTAAGACAGTTATGAGAATGTGGCCCTTTTTTACATGGTCCTCTCCCAGCCATGAACATGCAGATTTCTGCATGTTCATGGGTGGGTGACCTGGCGCACGTGCCCACGGTGTGTGGAGGTGCGTGTGCCTAACATGCATCCCCACTTACCCCTCACTCATCCCCACGTATGGACCAACCGGGGAAAACGGTGGTTGCTCTGTGGGTGTGGGTGAGTGGGGATGGTGTGTGGCCGTGTGCATGCCCCGCCCATGTACCGGCACGCCCAAGAACCCGCCACCCGGGGGAGCCATGTAAAAATGGCCCGTGAGGAGCCACTCAAACAACAGAAGGCTGGTGCCTTGTAAACAAGGTTCTTCGAGATGTTTCCTAACATTCTCACAACACCCATCTTTCCAGCCCTGCATGGCATTTTCTTATATTCCTAGGAAGGGTTGGAAGGAACTGTCATTGTGAGGGGGAGAGTGCGTTTTATACTAGAGGAGCTTGAGACCATCACGTGGTCTATTATTTGACTAGGGTGAGCGTGCACAACCCAGTTGTGAGCATGGTGGGAGCTATCTCGAAGAACCTTCGTTACAAGGCAACAACCTTCTGATCACTCTCATGGGGAGGAGTTGTTTATAAGCAAACAGCTTATCTCCCTGTCCTATCTCGGGTGTCCTGCTGCTGCTGCTGCTGCTCCTGCTGCTGCAGTACTATAGGAGGCAGAGGCAGGTGAGGGATGGGGACCAGAGCCAGGGAAGGGAGGCAGAAGAACTTATTGGGGGAGACGCTGGCTGCAGCCTGCCTCCCAGCCAGGCAAGTGTGGGGCCCCAGCTGACTGTGGGGCCATGTGCAGCTGCACATGTGGCACATGCCTGGGGCCGGTCCTGCCCACTGGACCAGATCTCTCCATAACTGTTCCAGCCTGTAAGGGGTTAACTCTCTGTCACCTTTACCTCAGAGTTTCTCAACTACAGAAATGAAATACACACATGGTTCATCTGGGTCTTAACCTAGAATCCCTCCACTGTGTAACTCCGATGTCAGGAATCTACTTAAGCATACCAGGGAATACGAGGCTAATCCTTGACACGTTTCATTCTCAATTTCCCTACCTGGCTCTTCCAGGTGCTGCACATGGTGCGGAACGCCAAGCTGGTGGGCCAGTCCATCATCGCCTACCTGCAGAAGAAGGGCTACCCTGAAGTGGCACTGCACTTTGTCAAGGATGAGAAGACTCGGTTCAGCCTGGCTCTGGAGTGCGGCAACATTGAGGTAAGAGGCCAGAATGGTCCAGACACCCAGGGTGGGTGTACATGTCCTCCGTGCCAGTGCTTACTGGTTTGGGTAGCTGTGATCCCATTGCACCTGCCCTGTGTTCTCTGCATTGGCTGCCTATAGTGCAACGGACTAAAATTAAGATTGCGCTGCTGGCTTTTAAGGCTTTGAATGATGTAGGCCCTGGATATATTCAAGAGCTGCTCCTTGAATCTCACCCTGATGGTTATCTGGTCTCGGAAACCACCCGCTGCTTGGGAGTCCCACCATTGCACCTTAAATTGGCCGGCAATGGGGCCTTTGCTGTGGTGGGCCCTGCAGGGTGGAACTCGCTCTCTTTCCCCCAATATTTGTCATAACGTCTCCCTCCTCACCATTTAAAAAGTGCCTGAAGCCTTGCCCCTCCACAGCAGCTCCCAACCCTGTTGGGTGAGACGGTGGCTGAGATGCTGCTTCTGCATCTAGGTAGGGTCTTGCTGAGTAACAATAATGAGACAGTCTGGAGGAGATGCTGGGACTGAGCACTGGGAAGTCCTGGCACTAATTAAGCTCTTCTCCTCCCTGAACATATGTGTGTGTGTGCTTTTTTTTTTTTTTTTTTTTTTTTTTAAAATAAATATAGTGTGATGTGCTGGGCTTCTGCAGCACAGGTGTGACACGAGCTCCAAATGCAAGTCCTGAAGGTCTCTGTGGACTCCCCACTGGACCATAGTTCCCAGTTCATTTTGTCAACTGAAGGGTGCTTGGAACAGGGAATGACAGGACATAAATAGCAGGGTTGAAGACCTTGTATAGTCAAACTGACTAAGAATTAGTGATGGTTAAACCATCCCCAATACCTCGTAAACAAGGACCTGTGGTCACTGGGGTTTTCCCATTGCCACCAATGGGTGAAAAGCAGTGAACCCAGGTCCCTGTTCTTAAATGTCCAGTGATGGGAGAATCCACATATCGTTTCCTTGAATCTGAGCTGAGGAGACAATATCTAGATCAGGGATGGGGAACATCTGGCCTGGGGGGAGGAGTCAAATCCAGTCCCCAGCTGTTTATTTGTCCCTTTCCCAGTTCCTGGATTTGGCCTGTGGTCTAGTCCCTCCCCTCACGCACTTAGAATTAGCTTGGGGGATGGTAGCACAAATAAGAGCATGCAGTCATGGATAGGAGGTAGATTCATGATCTGGACCCTCCTCTTCCTTCCTGAGCACGTCCCTGACGCACCCCCAATTCCTTTGCATTCCATGGAGCTTACTTTAAAAGTGGCTGGAAGAGGGACACCCCATGAAACTAACGAGCAGCAGATTTAAAACAAATAAAAGAGAGTATTTTTTCATTCAACGCACAATTAAGTTGCAGAATCTGTTGCCAGAAGATGTGGTCACGGTCAACAGTCTAGCTGGGTTTAAAAAAGGAGTGGACACGTTTCTGGAGGATTGTGTCCATTAGCATCTATTAGCCGCGTAGGTTTGGGGGAACGTAACCTCTTCCTGTTGGGAGCTGGGATTGAACAACAGGAAACTTATTGGCCCATTGTGACCCGTTGGGTAGTTCTGCCAAGTGACTAAGCCTGGGTACTGTCAGAGACAGGTGCTGGGCTCAATGGACCGTTGGTCTGACCCAGTATGGTACCTACTTATGTTTAAAAGGTTCCCCATCCATGGTCTAGACTGAGCAGTGGCTATTCCCCCACCTTCCTCTTGGCTATGGTAGTTAAGACCCCTCCCCCACCACCTTTCTCCCTCTCCCCTTCCCACCCTCCCGTTACTTCCTTTCTCTTCCCCTTGTTCTTGGACTCTGACCCCCTTCGTAACCCATCATTTTGGAAATTTTCCCTAGCTTAGTCATCATGGAGATAGGTATCTGGCTGTTATCCTTCTTCTCTTCCCCCCTCCCCTTCAGAATATACTTTCTTTGTTTGGTACCTTCCTTGTTCGTCTCTGTCCTCACCTCCATGTGTGACTTACAGATCCCAAGGAGATTCTGATCTGGACTGTAACAATAGCCAAGAACAACAGCCAAGTTTGATGGTGTAATCTTGTGTGGCATTTACCCCTAGCAGCCAATGGGCCAGGCTTTGCTTCTGTAGGGATCAGCTATCTCTGCCCTACTTAAACCATGTTTCACGCTCTGCTAGATAGCCCTGGAGGCCGCCAAGGCTCTGGATGATAAGAACTGTTGGGAGAAGCTCGGGGAGGTGGCCCTGCTGCAGGGTAATCACCAGATAGTGGAGATGTGCTACCAACGCACCAAGAACTTCGACAGGCTCTCCTTCCTCTACCTCATCACTGGAAACCTAGAGAAGCTCCGCAAGATGATGAAGATCGGTGAGTCCTCTGGGGAGGTGGGTATGGTGACAGCTCAGATAAAGAGACCATGATTCATTGTGCTCCCTAATGCCATCTGGTGGCATCCTCTTGCAAGTTCCATTATTGCTCCAGGTCAGTACAGTAAGGGTGTGCAGAGAAGGAGGTGTACTTGGCTGCTGCTCTGGACCGCCCTTCCCCTAGAGCTGTGGACCAAACATTTTTTATTTGTGTCCTCCCACGTACGCTTCTCCATGATAACGGAGGCCCCCCCACAACCACTACTATCACATGCACACCTTTCCCTCTCCCCCTTCTCATCCTCTCCGCCCACCCCCAGCATGCCCATTATTTTGGACATTCTACCTCAGTCAAAAAGGAGCTAAGCGTTTGCCAGGTGTGGTCCCTTCTCACAAGAACCAGAGCCTTAGAGGTTCACCAAAGCTCAAGCCTTTTCTGAAGACAGTGTAAGACTTATTTATTTGGCCAGGCATTTGGCAGTCGGGAATACGACAGGGCATGAAATTTCAGATCAAACTCTGGGAGCCAAAAAAAAATAATAATCAGTTGTCAGACTTTATCCTGATATTAAACAGTTCTTGCCTCACTGCACCCCTGAACCAGTCGCCAGCTTCAGTTTTCTGGGTGCCAATGGCTCCCAGGCACCTGCAGATTTCACGCCCTGGAAGCGGTTTGGGTGGGTTAGAAATCTAAACAAAGGAAGGAAATGGTTGCTACCGAGATAAGGCTGGTGACCATTTGTCTCGCTTGTTTCAGCTGAAATCCGTAAGGACATGAGCGGCCATTACCAGAATGCCCTGTACCTTGGAGACGTGTCCGAGAGGGTGAGGATCTTGAAGAACTGCGGGCAGAGTGAGTATCGCGCTCCCGGCCTTGGTTACATCACTGCTCTTTTGCTTGGAGAGATGCAGCAGGGGAATATCCTTGTCTGTGTCCTTGCTTTCCCCCAGCTAGGAGTGCACAGATTCCCAACTAAAGGGGAACAATGTAAAGTTTGGCTGTTCCATCTCAGCCAGGCACAACTCAGTGGGAGTATTTACACAGTGGTGACTTACCCGCTGAAGCTGATGGTGTTCGGTCACTTAGAAAATCCTGCCCTATGGATGAGTTGCTGACAAGTATAGCTATGAGCAAGCTCTGTTCTGTATCTGCTCATAGCTCCCCAGCACAGGGTGCTATTCTTGTTGGTGGCACATAAAGAGAGATGATCGATCTTTAGCCCTTTTTGGGCACTTTGCTCGGGTGAGTTGTGAGCAATAGCAGAACTGAGTTCAGGGCTAGCCCATGAAGCTACCAGCAAGCTCCATTCTGTGCCTGCTCGCAGCTCCCCAGCCCAGGCTGCTATGCTTGTTGATGGAGCATAAAGAGATATGATTAATCTTTAGCCCTTCTCTGTGCTTTGGGGTCTGTGAGCAAGCCCCTCAAGCCAAGCTCGCTAGCTGCGGGAGGCTCCGCCCCTTGCAAAGTGTAGTCTGCTCTGTAGGGAGTGTTGGGAGCTCTTTAGCCCCACCTTTTCTGACATAGTATAGTCCTGCCTTGAAGACATTATGTCGTTCCATGGGGGGAAAGGGAGTCACCCAGACACCTGAGCTGGGCTCAGAAGAGCCAGACTCCTGGCCCAGTGCAGGCCAGGTTCCTGACCCCGTCCCTCCAGGACTCTACCTTGAGTGCTCAGGCCTCTGCGCTAGAGATCACTCCTTCAGTTTTGAGTGTGTTCTGCCCATATACATGTCCTCCAGGCCCAACAGGAAGGTGCAGCCATCTCACTAGCATGACATGTCCCCCCCCCCCCCCCCCCCCCCCAATCACTCCAAGTCAGGGCCTGTCCTGGGCCCCGCGCTGCCTTATTGGCCCTGGGTCTTAGTTCATTGCACCCCAGTCTCAGCAGCTGAATCCCAGCTGCTTCTCTGAATCTCTCCAGCCAGGACTGCAGAGCCAAGTCTCCCAACAGCCAGTCAAAAAGCAGGCGTGCTGAGCCTGGGAGGGTGGGGCACACACGCGAGTGTCTTGTGACTCTTGGCCGTTAGGAAGATTTTGGTACACAGCTCCTAGTACTTTGTTCACCTTGGTATAGGGCAGGGTTGGGGAACATGGGCTGCCCACAGCTAGTTTTTATTTGGCCCCTGGATCCTGTTCTTTCCCCCAAGCACCGAATGACTGAGCTCAGGGGTAACGAGCAGAGATGGGGGCATGCACACAAGAATAGGGGGCAGATCTTTGATCTGGGCCCTCCTCTTTGTGAGAGCACCCCTTAAGCACCCCCAACTTCTGTGCAGCCCTCCGAGCTTACACTCATTTCCAAAGTGGCCCCTGGGAAGGAAAAGGTTGTGCACCCCCAGTATAGGGTATCCTGCCTTGGCTCAGGGGTTGGACTAGTTGACCCACAGTTCCATGATTCTGTTTGCTGTAGGTGGAGAGTGTGACACACTCCCTGTTCATTTACCCTAGCGTCGTTCTACATGTCATTTCAGAGTCCCTGGCCTATCTCACAGCTGCCACTCATGGCTTAGACGAGGAAGCCGAGAGCCTGAAAGAGACCTTTGACCCAGAAAAGGAAACGGTGGGTGCAGCAGCTGGGTTTATAGGGGTGGCGATGGTGTGAGACAGGTCCATGCAGGTGGGTCCAAGGCTTCTAATTATTCTTCCTGAAGGACTGGCCCCCTCTCTCCTTGGTGATGATTGTCTTGCACACTGAGACTGTCGCCCTGCCTTGCGGGGAGGAGGAAGCTGTGATTAACTTACCCCTCTTTATATATATTTTATGGTCTTTTATTGTATTTATTGACATGAGTGTCGGGAGTTGTCCTGAGATGCCAGAGGCAGGAGAGTGTCGCCTGTAAATACATCAATTAATTTTAAAAATAAATACGTTTTCTTCTCAGATTCCAGACATTGACCCCGATGCAAAGCTGCTTCAGCCCCCTGCTCCCATCATGCCGCTGGACACCAACTGGCCCCTGCTCACAGTCTCCAAGGGTTTCTTTGAAGGCACAATCGCTAGCAAGGGTAAGGTCAGATGGGATGTGCAGGCCTCTGCTGCTCCTTATGACTCCAGCACAAGCTGAAGCATAGTATTCTCCTCAGAGGTGGAGCCGGGAGAGGCGTTTGAGTCTGCAGTGGAGATGGGGAGGCAGGCAAAGCTCCCTCAAGCAATCTCACTCCTTCCCCAACACTTGCTGAGGTCTTCCCCACCTTCCCAGCCAATGAGGGGAGCCTGAGCAGAAGGGAGACCCAATCCCCTCTGCAGTGGGGTTCTGACACAGAGCAGCAGATGATAGGAGCCAGGGGGGGCCTAACTCTCCAGGCTTTTCCAGGCCCCTTCAGGGTTAGATGGTTTAGATGACTCCAGCCCTGTGATTCTGATATCTCTGGGAGTGACCCCCATCTCTTCCCGTAGGCAAAGGAGGTGCTCTGGCTGCCGACATCGATATCGATACGGTTGGGACGGAGGGCTGGGGAGAAGATGCTGAGCTGCAACTGGATGAAGGTGAGCTCTGCCGTGTGCGCCTCAAGCACAACAAGCGTCACATGCGTGCACGCCCAGCAAAGTTCCAGCCACCATTCTTCTCTCCCATGCAGATGGCTTTGTGGATGCCGGGGAGGGCTTTGGAGACGAAGCCAGTGTGAAAGGGCAGGAAGAAGGGAGCGGATGGGAAGTTGAAGAGGACCTGGACCTTCCACCGGAGCTGGTACGGATTTGGAGCTGTGTAGCTGGCAAGGGTGAACTTAGGGGATCAAACTTCAGGCGCACCAACTCCTAGTGTAAAGGGGACGGTCTCTGGGTGTTTTTACACAGTATGATAACTCCGTACAAAAGCACCCTCGCCACCATGGATTTCCTGCTACGTGTCTCCTGTGCAGCAACCACTCGCAACAGCTGCTTTCCCTGGGAGCGGCAGAGGCAGTAGGAGAAGCCACTCCCTGGGATCCAGAGGACAGGGGTAGATGTGGAGCCCTGCTTGTCACTGGGTCCTTGGGGAGCCAGCAGCAAGTGGTGTCAACAGGCAAAGCAATGGGGGACCCTGTGCTGCTCTCTGGAACCAGAGCCAGCAGAAGAAGCTCCCAGTTCAAGGGGACAGCAAGGCAGAAGTGGCAGGAACAGCGGGGGTTCCCTGGGAGCTCCCTGCTGCTCCTGCCCCCCAGCCGTCCATGACAGAAGTAGTCACTGGCTTACCCATAAGCTGTTCTGTGTAAACACTGCACATTCCACTGTGAATTCAGGGTTCGCTCGTGTGCGTGATCCTGAATGTGTGACTGGCGTAATGTCTATTTCCACCCTCTGAGAAAGCACAGAGAAATACATGGGAAGCAGGAGAGATCACAGTTAGAGCCTGGCTCAGGCCAGGTACTTGAGCCCTAGGCCCAATGCAGCTGGACTCTTCTGAGCCCTCCCCTGATTTGTCTAGATGGCTCCTTCCCATGGAGCACACGACATCACAACATTCCATAAGCAGCTGGTTTACATTGGGGGAAAGGGCAGCGCTATGGGGGTGTGGCTAATGTTTCCCTCACACCTTTTTGATGTGGTCATGCCCCCTACGGAGCTTTGTAACCCCCTACAAAGCTCCCACAGCTGGAGAGCCTGACTCATTCTGAACCCAGAAGGCTTGGGCGGGCAGACAGTGAGCATAGGACCAGTGGGTTCCTGTTGGGTTGCAGGCTTCTAGCCACAGTTATGTGGCCTGTGATAGGTGTTTGATCAGCACTTAAACGGTTAATGTCAGCATTTTAAATCCTAATCATTAGGCGTCAAAGATAGTGACTTAATGATAAGGCAGATCCACCTCTCTTGGAGCCATTGGTTTAGGCTGATAGCTGTCTAAGCAGGCCCTGTTAGCAAAGTGGAAACATTTTTCTTGATTAATTCCCAGGCTGCTGTTTAAATTTGGGAGCATGGACAGGGATGGGGAGCCTTGTTGTCCCCTCTGAGCCATGAAGAAAGGACTGCAAACTGTATGGGGTGGAAGACGGGCATGTTGGGGTGGAACCCAGCTCGCAGAGTACTCTCCAGGCTGGAAGAAAGGGGGAACAAGCCTGATGTGGCTCACAGGCTGGAAGTTTCCATCCCTGATGTATCCAATAGTGTTTAATTCAGTTTGAACTTCAAGCATCTTCCCAGTCACACCAGTGACACCTCAGCCTACTACAGCAGGGGTGAGCGGGGGAACCTTTTCCTCCACTCAGTCCACTTTGAGGAGAAGTGACTGGATCCATGGGTCAGACCTAGAAACTGGGAAAGGGGCCTAGTAAACTCCAAGCTCCCCACCCCCTGGTCTTATCAGTGCCCTGTTTGCTCTGTTAGGATGTCCTGGCTGGTCCAGCCGGAGCAGCAGAGGATGGATTCTTCGTGCCACCTACCAAAGGCACCAGCCCTGCTCAGGTAGGACAAAACCCTTCCATGTTCTGGTGTGAAATATTCCCCCTCTCCTTCATCTCTCATTTGCTGACTGCTCTCACCTGACCTAGGCTAATCAGTCGCTGAGATCCCAGTCTTTTAGCATGCAGTGGCAGCACCTGCTCGGGGAAAGTGTGCTGCTGTGTGCTGATTGTACTGAGTGTGATGGGGTGGGTGGAACTGATCATTAAGGTCTGTTGGTTCCTTGGGGTGGGCTTAGAGATGTGCTTTTAGAAGACCCTGTTCTAATGAGGCTTCTTCTTCTCCCTTAGGTCTGGTGTAACAATTCCCAGCTGCCAGTCGATCACCTTCTGGCTGGCTCTTTCGAGACAGCCATGAGGGTAAGTTACCCCTGAGACCTGTTCTGACTGCAGTTTGATTGACTGATTGATTTATAACCTGCCCTTTCCTGAAGGCTCCAGGCAGGTAACATTTAAAAGACATAAAAAGTATATGTAAACAAATAAAAACATATAATATCCCCTAGAAACCCACACACCTATCCCCACCTACCGAAAGCTTGGCCAAATAAATAGGACTTACATTGTCTCTGAAGGATGAGCAGGCTTGGGCTTTGGTGAGCCTTCAGGGGAAGGGAGTTCATAGCTGTGGAGCAGCCAAGGAGAACACTTCTCTGCATGTCCTTGCCATACAAACCTGACGTGCTGTGCTGGTATTTGCAAGAGGGTGCTCCCAGTGGAACTCAAGGATCACAATGGAGCACTGGATGGAAGGAGGTGGCCTTTCAGATACCTGGCGACAGGCAAAGAGCGCTGTTATTGATGTCTCCTCTTTCTCTTCAGCTCCTTCATGACCAGGTTGGAGTGACCAACTTTGGGCCCTACAAGCAGCTCTTCCTGCAGACCTATGTCCGGGGCCGCACCACCTACCAGGCTCTGCCCAGCCTCCCCGCCATGTGTGGATACCCCCACCGCAACTGGTGAGCAGCAAGTCAAAGCTTGCCTCTCCTCTGAGGCTTTTTTTTTTTTTTTTTTTGCTGCTTCTGTCATGTTCTCAAACCTGACTCTTCTATCAGTCAGAGCTGTTACTGGTAACTGTTTATGAAGCCCCCTGTGCCCTTTTCAAACAGGGAATGAGCCCCGACCTGCTTTCTCTGCCTTCTCTCTTCAAAGTGCAGATAAGAAGCGACAGGACCAAACCCCAGCCCCCTGATCATTCGGGCTCTGACAGATTCACTCCATAGTCTCTTTCTCTCTTCCGTGCCTGATTCATCCTCGGATCTGCCCCGTTTTACTAGCTCCCCAATGAGTTTGTGGCAGGGTTGAAGAACCTACGGACTGTGGGCAAATGCGTTTGGCCCCTTTCCAGTTCCTGGATTTGGCCTCTGGATCTAGTCCCCCTATCCTCAAGCACTGAAAGAGTGAGGTCAGGGGAAGGGAGCAGAGATGTGGGGCAGGCACTCAAGGATGGATCCATGGCAAAGATTCTTGATCTAGATCAAGAGGTAGATCACAGGCTAGTCTCCTGGGGATTGCAGTGTGGGGAGAGGGACCAACCCCTCCGAGTTCATCTCTGTGGAGGAGAGCGGGGGATGGATCCCCAGGAAAGAGATTGGCTAGAAGAGTTCTTCCGGTGCAGCAGGGAAACCACCACTTCTGAGACTGGTTGCTGGGGTGCCCTAGAGCTGAGAGCCAGTGAGGAGAGGTCCTGGCCTGGGGATCAGGGTAGATCACCTGAGATTGGCACCTGGATCATGTGAAGATCACATGCACCATAAGTCTGGCCCACCCTGATCTAAACCTTCCCTTTCTCTCCCCCACCCAAGCACATCTCCTTTCGCTTCCACCTCTTACCTGGCCTGCTGAGCACTAGGTGGCCCTGCCTCAACTCCTCTCCAGCCCATGAAACTTGTACTAATGTTTAGAGTGGCCCATGGGAAGAGGGGGGAAAAGCTTCCCCATCCCTTGATTTGTGCAGTCACAGGTTTTTTTAAAGATATGGTTAAGGTGGAATGACTCTTAGCTTCTTTGTTTCCCTTCTAGGGCTTGGGGGTGGGTATGTCTAGCCTATCTAGCATGCTGCTATTGATGACTTCCTGCAGCAAAGCTAGCCTGGAATCGACATGGCATTATGAAAATGAAGTGTTGGGAGCAGCAAAGGCCCCATGGGAGAGCTGCCTAGGGTTTCCCAGCATTCACAGTGACATCATTGCAGCATAGATATCCTTGCATGGTTACCATGTGACTGTCACGTGGCCCTGTGCTTGGGGATAACCAAGTTAGCGCACATTAGTGACAAGGTGACACATTGGATAACAGAGCCCTGCACGGGCTGACAAATTCAGTCCGAGCCCGACTTGATCAGGGCTGATTTGGACACAAGACCGACGCAGCCAGGTTCTTCCAAGCCTGGCTTGTTGTTACGGGGTGGCTCTGCCCCCCACAGACAGCCATGACATTATGGCATCCCCAGGGGGGTGGAGAAGACCGTAGCCCCACTCCTTTTTCCAACACAGCTATGCCCCCCAGAGTGTGTGACATCATGGCACTCCATTGAGGACAGAGCCATGTTGGGAGAAAGGTGGGGTTAAGGCATTTCCCTGCCTCCTTGCTCAATTCAGTCCTCAGGGCTCTTGTACAGTAGGTGGATGCTGCAGGGTTATGCAGGTCGTCCTGGTCAGTAACAGCCCTTGCCTCCCTCCCTCCCAGGAAGGACGCCGGGCTGAAGAACGCCCTGCCAGCGGTTGGTTTAAAGCTGAACGACCTGATCCAGCGCCTGCAGCTCTGCTATCAACTCACCACGGCTGGCAAGTTCGAGGAGGCAGTGGAGAAGTTCCGCTCCATGCTACTGAGCATCCCTTTGCTGGTGGTGGACAATAAACAAGAGATCGCTGAGGTGAGGGGACGTCTTCTCCCTCCCCCCCCCCACTAGGTAGGAACAGCGGGTGGCTCTGTCTCACCCTCCCGTTTCCTGCAGGCCCAGCAGCTCATCACCATCTGCCGCGAGTACATTGTGGGGCTGTCGATGGAGATCGAGAGGAAGAAGCTGCCCAAGGAGACTCTGGAGCAGCAGAAACGCATCTGTGAGGTAGGAAAATTCCCTTTTCCCATGATTTCTCTTTTTTTTTTGCATGATCAACAAGTCTAGGTTGGTTTAACGTTCTTCCTGTGATGTCAGCCTGTCCCATATTTTTGTATTTGCTTAACTGCATGTCTACTTCTCCTAGGGTGTGCAGAACAGGAACTCATAGGGATGATCCCCGTCTATACCAGTAGGAGGCAGAATCTCAGGAATCCAACTGGTCATGCGCAGAGGGGGTCCATCCCTCCCATTTACCTGTTAGAATTCTGCCTCTCACTGGATAGGAGGTGAATCTGGCAGTTCTCCTTCATTTTGGGTGCCTTTTTCCATGCCCAGAAGGAACTTTTTCCTCATAAATTTTACCTACAGCTCCTAAGCCCCCCCCAAAAAAGCAGGAGCAAGGAGCCAGAAGGCCGAGACTGTAGCAGCCCCCGGAGGCCGGTCCCAGCTCGGTGCGGAGCTCCAGGAAGGACGAGTGTGGGGAAGTCCCTTCGGGTGCTTCCTGTAGCATTATTACTCATCGCCGTCGTGGCCGTTCCGCCTCTAACTTTGTTACTAGGCAGCCATGACCACCCACCTCCACAGCCAGGACTCAGAAGTCTCTAATTCTGGCAGCCTTCCCTGGTGGGCCGCCATAGTAGTGATGGAAAAGAGACAAAAAAGGGATCATTCAGAATCCACAGATAACGATTCTGATCGGGGAATATATCCCAAGGTCCTCCAATAAAGAAAAGGGCATCGTGTTTGACAAAGCTTTTGAGAAAATCATTAATGCTGAATGGCAACAACCTGCCAAAGCACTAAGACTGAACAAAACTCACGCATCTTTATATGCCTTCTCCAAGTCCAAGGCGTCAGTCTTTGCCACCCCAAAAATTGATGCGGCTGCGCCTCTGTGGCAAGAAAGTCAGTCTTCCCCTCCAAGGGTGACGTTTACCCGAAAGACCCCACAGATAGGGGGGTAGAATCTGGGTTAAGAAGGGATTTCGAAGCTGTGTCAGCAGTGTTTTGCATGTTCCTGGCCTCTTACTAGTGTGCCAGGGCAATACGGAAATGGTTCAAGTTGGGATAAAGCCCTTGAAGCATGAGAGAAAGTAACTTGAAGGTTGTCAGCTAATATTACCATGACAACTTCATTTATAACTACGGCCACTACAGACGCAGTAGCATGGGCAGCGAGGGCACTAGAAGTTAACATGGTTCTTCCGTTGCAGACTTTGGTTAAGGTCATGGCAAGCGGACCCCCATGCTAAGAACCTTCTTGTTGCTGGCCCATATCAGGGTGAGAAGTTATTTGGGGTGACACTGGATAAAATCTTAAAAGATGCTGGAGAATAAGGATAAGAAAGTTTCCTTACACCAATTCAGTCCACCCAGATCTTTTTGCTCCTCTAACAAACCTTTTTTGCTTAACATATTCTTGAGAAAGCAATCCTCGTCCTTTCCGTTATGGGGAAGAGGGTACAGAGGAAGAGGATCCAGATCAAACCGATACAGTTCAGGATCCAGGCCAGGAAAAGCAGGCTCCGCTACCCAACAAGGAAAGGAGGATGCCTGACTATCACGCCCACCATTTGGAGGTAACGGGCAAGGTGTGGGGGTGACTTCCCTTTTTGCGCATCTGTGGCCGCACATGACAACAGATGTGTGGGTCCTGGAGACAGTGACCAACAGATACGCAAGAGTTCTCATCTCCAAACCTCCCCAAGGGCTCTATCATGTTTCCCCCACATCTCGCAACAAACAAAAACATCTAGCCATGCGAGCCAAAATAAAAAGACTGGCAGCAATGGGGGCCATTGAGGTGGTGCCAGGGTCTCTATTCCATTTTATTTTTGGTGCAAACAAAAAACGGGGAGTGGAGAGCTGTATTAGATTTAAAAGCTCTAAACAAATTCATAAAAGTTCAGAATGGAGACCCTGGCCTCAATTTGTCAAGCCATAGAAAAACACACAAGTGGCTAGCCTCCTTCAGCTTGCGGGACGCTTACCTCCCATCCCCATTCACCCTGCCCACCATCGCTGGCTCCATTTTCAGTACAGCAGCTCATGTTGGCAATTTCGGGCCCTCCCGTTCAGCCTTGCAACGGCACCCTGAACCTTTACCAAAGTCCTGGTACCCATTGTCTCCCATCTGCGTCTGCAGGGAACCCTCATGCATTCCTACCTGGATGATATACTTATCAGAGCCTCATCTAGACTAGCCGCCACCATAGCAGCCGAACAGACACTACAGACCCTACAAAACTTCGGGTTTGTAGTGAACCTAGACAAAAGTCAGCTCTCCCCCTCCAAGACTATAGAACAACTGGGAGTCCTGATAGAAACGGAATCGGACAGGATTTTTCTCCCCACCAAACGCCAATCCAAAATCAGGGACCCAATCTCCAAGATACTATCTCTTCAGAGCGTTCCACTTTACATGCTTACCAGGCTACAGGGTTTCATGGTCTCCTGTGTACAACACCTAGCATGGGCACAACTCCATCCCCGCCCATTACGGCAGGCACTGCTTCCCTGGCAATACTAAATAATGGAGAAGACCCAGGTAGTCCTCTCCTTGAACCCCAAAGTCAAGCAATCTCTCAAATGGTGAATGATCCCTCACAGTTTTGAATCTGGGGTCCCTCTTTCAGAACCCCCGAAGCTGGTGATCATCACGGATGCCAGTCTCTACGGATGGAGAGACCATATGAAAGATCAGTACGCTTAGAGCATCTGGTCAGCGAAAGAAAAAGAGTACAGTATCAATTGACTGGAGCTCAGAGCAATACACATTGCCCTACGCCACTTTTGTCCCTCTAATATCCAGGTCCTATGTACTTATTTACATGGACAATTCCACGGCACTAGCATATGTGCGGAATCAGGGAGGCTCCAATCCTCAACAGGGAGGCCATAGACATGCTCCTGTGGGTGGAACAAAACCTTCTCTCCCTCTCAGTCCTTCACATCAAGGGAGTCGAGAACCAAACGGCAGACTGGCTCAGCTGTCGGGATCTCGATCCAGTGTAAAGGGTCCTATCCCGAGAAGTCTTTGTGCTAATAGAGCGGAGGTTCGGTGTTCCCGACCTAGATTTGTTCGTATCATCAGAGAACACCAAGTGCCGGGTTTTCTACGCAAGAACTTGTCATCCACGGTCAGCAGCACTGGATGCCCTATAACAACAATCTTGGCCCAGGGTCCTGAGGTATGCCTTCCCTCTGTTTCCTCTGCTAGGGGAAGAACTTTCAGCAAGTTCAAGAAAGGAGAGTCTATGATTCTGGTAGCACCCTATTGGCCCAGATGCCCCTGGTTTGCCGACGTGATAAATCTAGCAACCCAAGAGCCGCTACACCTGCCCCCTAAGCCAGACCTGCTGTCGCAAGACCCCCTGCTATGCAGGAACCCAGAATCCCTCAGACTGATGGCATGGCACTTGAGTGTCAATGGGTTACTCCAGTGATGTCTTACAGACTCTAATGGCATCCAGATGCCTCTCGACTAGGTGAATATACCAAGACACCTGGTGGGTGTTTGCTGAATGGTGTCTACCAGACAGATCTCTCTTCAAAACCCCAAGATGGCAGATATTTTGCTTTTCTTACAACATGGGTTAGAAAAAGGCTTGAGGGCTAGTACTTCAGTGAGGCACGTAGCAGCCCTTAACAGCACTATCTCTGTCGTTAGGGGTAGGAGTATATTCAGACATCCTCTGATGAAGAGATTTCTGAAGGCAGTTAAAGCTATCTCACCCCCAGTTATCCATAGGTTTCCCACTTGGAGACTGAATTTGGTCCTTAAAGCCCTCACTGAACCTCCATTCTAGTCCCTTAGTGAGGTCTCTCTTTTTTCCTTGACCATTAAGGTGTCTCGTCTCATAGCAGTTATCTAGCTGGAGAATCTCGGAGTTGGGAGCGCTCTCAATGGATCCATCCTTATGTATCTTTTAAAAAGACACTGTAGTACTTAGATTAGATCCTTCCTTTATGCCTAAAGTCAATTCAGTTTTTCACAGGCAAGAAGAGATTGTGCTTCCCTCTTTTCTGCATGCATCCTTCTAATCCCCTGGGGAAGCACTGGCATACACAAGACATGAGGAGAGCATGAAAAAAATTTCTGCACAGGTCAGCTAGTTATAGGAAATCCTCTGCCCTCTTGGTAAAGTTATCCCTGAGAGAGAGAGGATTAAAGGCCTCTAGGACCTCCATCGGCCGATGGATCTCAACATGTTTTACAAAGCCTCTGATTTGCTTCCCCCTCAGGGAGTGGTTCCCCATTCTACAAGAGGTACAGAAGCATCCAGGGCCTTTAGAGCTTGGGCCCCTTATGCTGAAATTTGTAGGGCAGCTACTGGTGCCAGCTGACATTCCTTCACTAGGCACTATAAAATTGGTATCTTCAACTCTGCAGATGCAGCCTTTGGCCAGAGGGTTCAGCAGGGAGTGTTAGAGTAGTGGTTATGACTCACTCTTGTATTGGTCCAGTTTCTCTCCCACCCACTTCGGGATCTTGGGGCATACTGCTCTGGGAAATCCCTACGAGTTCCTGTTCTGCACACCCTAGGAGAAAGGGCAATTGGTTCACTTACCTGTGAATTGCCCCTCTGGCGCGATGTGCAGAACAGGAGCTCAGCCCTCCCTCTGGTTCTGTTCTAGATGGAGTGATATGGATATAGAAATATATCACTGACAGAAATAAGAGTTTTTTTTGTTTTATTACACAATTTTTGTTGATAAGTTATTGTTACAGCTGTTGGACAGCTGGTAAATAGGAGGGATGGACCCCTTCTGCACATGACCAGTTGGATTCCGGAGATTCTGTCTCCTACTGGTATAGGCGGGGATCATCCCTACAAGTTCCTGTTCTGCACACCCCACCAGAAGGGCAATTCACAGGTAAGTGAACCAATTGCCCTTCTTGCTGTTAGTTAAATTTCTTATTTTAAGAATATTTTTATATTTGCGGTGTCTGCTAGGTAGTTTTATGATTAGTTTTCAACTGTTGAGCTTCAAAAATGCAGATATGATTCTTGCAACTGCAACCTTTTCAACTCCTGTGTCTGTACTTAAAATCCTATTTAGCTCTCTGTTAGACTGTAAGCTTCAGGTTTACTCATACTAAGCAACATTTAAGCATTTTGGAGTCCAGAGGGGCTCAGCTCCAACCAGGGTCAAAGTTGAACCACTTCTGGGGTCACATCCAGACCCTGATTCTCATGTCACCCCAGGCAAGTCATTGTGCTTTGGTTTCCCTATCTGTAAATGGGGTGAACGCTGACATCCCCGCCCCTGGGCAAGTTCAAAGACTTCCCTTTGTTTGCGAAGAGCTTTGACTCCTTCCAAATAGAACCCAGCCCAAGGGTATGGCAGCTGAGATCTTGTTAACTCAGACCTGATGTGTGCAGTGCTGCTTCCCCGCACCCCCCCCCCCAGGACCACCTCAGTGTTTTGGGCACTGCGTGGGAAGCAGGGCTTTGTCTAAAAAGAGGTGGGAAAACACAATACCCCCCACTCAGTTCCGGCGTAGCTGCTGACTCTCAAAGCCCCTTTCTAATGTGACCATGCCTCCATGGAGCATAATGATGTCACTGTGCTCTATAAGGGGCCAAGCTAAAGCGAATACTAAAACGTTTCCTTCCACTCTCTGATGTAGCCGCTCCTCCGTGGATTGCCTTGTCGTCATGGTGCTCTGCAAGGGGTGGGATGAAGGCACTGTCTGCCTTTTCCTGGCATGGCCACACCCCTGTGAAATGCCATGATGTGTCAGCCTTCCACAAGAGGCTGGGCTACAGCTGGAAAGGGTGAAGCTAAGGTATTCTTTCTGCCTTGACCCATGCCCCCATGGAGTGCTGAGATGTCACGCTGCTCCATGTAGTTGGGGGCCTCCCAATTCAGGGGGCCCCTAATGGGATCACTTGGAGAAGCCACGCTGCACAGGAAGTATGATGTCTCTGTGCTTTGTAAGGGGCACGTCTTCCTGCAGCGTGGGAGACTGGCTTGAAAGGTTTGGCCAGACAGTTGCACCCAATCCACCCCAGGCCTCGATAGCACCTGTCTGGCTCAGTCCTCGACTGATTAGCCTTAAGGATCACTTTGTTGATCCTGCTTAACATCTATCCCCAGTGGTTGATCCTTCTGCTGTGTATGGAGCTAGCCCAGCTGTACTGCCTTGTCCTCTCCCTCCAGCAGCTGCATCCCCTCCTCCCCATATGCACTCAGCAGATGTTCCCCTGCACTAAGTATGTTCTCGCCCTCCTCCCTTCCTCTCCCAGATGGCGGCTTACTTCACCCACGCAAACCTGCAGCCCGTCCACATGATCCTGGTGCTCCGCACAGCCCTCAATCTCTTCTTCAAGCTCAAGAACTTCAAGACAGCTGCCACATTCGCCCGCCGGCTCCTGGAGCTGGGCCCCAAGCCAGAGGTGGCACAGCAGGTACTCTCCCAGAGGGGCCAAGAATCTTTGCCTTAAAGATCCCTCAACGCAAGCAGCCTGTTTCTCCAGCGGCATTGAAGCACCCTAGCTCCCACTAACATCACTAGTGTCTCAAAGTTGGGGTCAGGGTGGGTAGGAAGGGGTGGACTTGAAAGCAAAAAGCATGAAGGGGTCTGTCATCTGTTCAAGGGGGCATTGGAGAAGCTGCCTTGAGCAGGAAGTATGTTCCCTTCTTTCCTTTCCCCCTCTTATTGGTCAGACTGAAAAACTCTCCAGCTCCACAGGTGGAATAAGAGTTGAGGTGGGGAAATTAAGGGGTGTGATCAGGATGGTAAGGAGAAAAAGGAGGGTTCAGTTCACGGCTCTCTGGTGCCTTGGATTCATCCTTTCTCATAAGAATCTAGGAAGTGCCACAATGGGTCAGGCCATTGGTCCATCTAGCCCAACATCCTGTCTCTGACTCTATCCGATTCTCTTGCTTCTAGAAGTGCCGAACAGGTCATAATGGAGGGATCCATTCCCTGCTGTTCATTCCCAACAGTCAGAGGTTGCTACATCCCCTGACCAGCTTGATTTATAAACCTTGGGTTCCTGTCCTCATCTCTTCTCCCTTCCCCTAAGCTCGTTCTTTCAGGGCTTGAGGATAGGGACTTAATCCAGGGATTGGGAGGGGACCAAATAAAACCAGCTGCAGGCTGGATTTGGCCCATAGGCTGGTCAGGAACCTTTTCTCTCCCAGGAGCCACTTCGAAAATGAGTTCAAGCTCTGAGGGATGGCCTAGGAGTTGAGGGCAGGGGCCCAGATAATGGCTCTATCGCCTACCCTTGTACGCATCCCTGCACTCAGTCTTTCAGTGTTTGAGGGTAGGAACTGGATCATGGGACCAGATCTAGGGGCCAGATAAAAACTAGCTGCAGGCTGGATTTGGCCCCAATACCCTCCTCCTGCAGAAGATGTAAATTGCGGGGGTTCCTGGAGTTCCCATCCACTGCAGCCATGAATGCCCTTCTCCATCTCATGCGCATCAGCTGCCTCTTCCCCAATCCTTACCCCCTTCTGCTGTTTCCCCTCTCCCCAGACGCGCAAGATCATGACTGCATGCGAGAAGAACTCCACCGACGCCTACCAGCTTAACTACGACATGCACAACCCCTTCGACATCTGCGCCGCCTCCTACCGGCCCATCTACCGCGGCAAGCCCGTGGAGAAATGCCCACTCAGCGGAGCCTGCTACTTCCCCGAGTACAAGGGGCAGACCTGCAGAGTCACTACGGTAAGGACTCCGGGGAGGCCCTCACCATAGCAGCCCCCTGCTTGCTACCATCTGTCACTCTTCCCTTGTCTTGCACTGTTACATGAGCACCAAGGAGGGACAGAAAAGGTGCTGGAGCAGGCAAGGCCTCAGGGTTGAAATATTCCCACTGGCTGGAGCCATGGGTTCAGATCCCAGCAGGTGTGACTCAGCCCCTCATTCTCAGCAAGCAGGCTTTGACATAAGTTTCCTGGACTGATTCAACAGACAAACTGGGACTGCTCGCCCCTGGTGTGACTCCAGGGGGGTCTGTCTGCATCTGGGCTGGGTTTACACAGACTTCGTGGCTCCCGTGGCCCACAGTCTGCCTACACGGCACCCCTTCCTCCACACTAGAGTGGCAGGCGGATCGCCCGATGCTGTCGGCTGCCACCTGCAACTCTATGACATTTCCCGGGGCAACCACTGGCTGAGAGCAGAGCTGCAGCGGCCGTCTACCAAGCGGACCGATTGCAGCTCCACCTCAAGCCAGCGTCCCGGGTTTGGGCGGCCCACTCTGCTGGCAGCGCTCTGGGATGTTCCTCTGCTCCGCCTGCACCTGGGGGAGCAAGGTACTCATCCACACCGGTCTGATGTTACCATGCTCCCTACAGAGCACCATGATGTTATGGCGCTCTTTGAAAAGGGAGACACCCCCCCACCCCACCCCGGAAAAAAAAATCTGTGGAAACCAGGCCAAGGGGCTTGGGTAAGTTGGCACTCTTGACCCATCCTGAGTCTGATAGAGACCATTTGGACCCCAGCCCTCTAGCGTGAACCCTTTAGTATCTAGTCTCTTCTGGAAGTGCTAAGCTTGTGCTAGTTAGGCTTGGTCATTGCTTTGCTACCAACCATTTACCATGCCCCCCTCAGGTGACGGAGATCGGGAAAGATGTCATCGGCCTGCGAATCAGCCCTCTGCAGTTCCGCTGAGGCCCCAGACTGGGTCAGCTGGGCCCTGCCTCCCTCCAGCTGGGTCCCTTCTTGCACGACACACTGCAATGCCTTCCTTTCTTCCTGTCCTAGTTTGTAATCAAACCACTGCCCCTTCCTCGTTGCTGTGAATGTGCTGTTTGTATGTGGTCCTTCTCCAGATGCCCTCGCAAGCCCCATCCCCCGCCCACCTTGCAACAGGCATTAAGCTGGGATTCTGTGTTCAGGTGTAGCCAGTGGAGTCGTTTGCACCCCGTTGGCAAGAGACAGTATCGTCTGCACAGGAATCGGGGTGCTACCACACTTTATAACAGGGATTCTGTCCCTTCCGCCATAGAATCAAGGCTCTTAAGGAGCCATCTTGGCTTTACACAGCCCTAAAACCATCTGCTTCCATTGTGTCCTGGTAACAGAAGTCTGAATCAAAGGAGGTTTGTGGCTGCCCTGAAGGGAGAGTGTCCTAAATTGGCTAAGAATCCCAGTGCTTTTGATTTGTCTTTAGTAGCTTCCCCCCACCCTTTGTTTTTTTTCTCATGCTAATAAAGTGAATTAACAAAGTGAAACATCTTCTTTTCCTCACAGACTCACACGGTTGGAAGGGACAGAAGAGATCTTCTAGTCCAACCCACTACAATTATTAGTATTTTTATTATTATTAGAAGTATTTTTTATCCTTTCAGTATTCAAAATCCAAGGATCAAATCTTCCTCTAGTTGACCCTTGCAACAACCCTGGTGAGGTAGATTTTTGCTCTCCCATTTTACAAATGGGGAAACTTGGGCTGGCTGAGAGTGACTTGCCTAAGGCCTCCCGATGAGTTCATGGGTAAGATAGGATTTGAACCTTGGTCTCCTAAGACCAACAACCGTAGCCACTAGGCTAATCATTAAATATAATTCCATGCACCCACGTAGCAACAAAACCATGCAAAGTCTACGAAATATTAGCCAATTTCCATTGGCAGATGTTGCAATCCCCACCCTGTCCCAATTTAGGAATTTTGGCTTTGTGGGAGTTCTGCTGTGACCCAGGAGCTTTAAACTCCTGGGTCACAGGGTCCAGAATGAATGCTAGAAATTAGAAGGTGGTTTTCGATCATCAGGAGAATGAAATTCTACAAGGACCATTGTGAGGACAAAAAACCCGATTCACTTGAAAACTAAAGTCAATGGGAGTTTTGCCATTGGCTTCAATGGAGGAGGATTATGCTCTGAGTTGGATGAATCAATTTGTAATTAAGTTTTCCGTTGAGAAATAAGAACCTAAACGTACCAGACTGGGTCACGTCAATGATCCGTCTAGCTCAGCATCCTGTCACCAACGATGGCATCTTTGGTCACTTAAGAGACGTGCACAACAGGTCATAATAAAATGAGCCATTTTTTGCTGTTTGCTCTTGTCCCTGACAGTCAGAGGTCTCATCCCCTGAGCAACTTGACTCATAATAGCCATTTATGAACCTATCTGTCCTTTAAGAACTTACCTAATCCTTTTTTGAACCCAGTGACATTATTGGCCTCCACAACTTCCTCTGCCAATGAGTACCACAGGTTAGTTGTACATTGCATGAAAAATATTCATTACTGTAACGTACTTTTGGTTCCTTCCTTATGAAGCATCAAAATGCCTGCAGCTGGACGTGATACGTAGGCAGGTGGTTATAGAGAATTTCATTATTTATGTATTAATAAATAATGAAAGCACCAGAAATGTGCACGGCACTGAGGAATCTTTAATCAGAGACAGGTCCCTGCCCCAAGGAGCTTGTAATCTAGGATGAACAAGTAAGGGAAGACAAGGAAGATGGGGACATAGGGAGAGACAGGGCTTTATCTGAGTCTTATACACACGATCAGGATCTAACTGATCCCTGTCTGAATGAATTCCCTCCCCCAATCTAACTTGCTGGTGACTGATAGTTTTTTGCTTTCCTATGCAGCATGGGACACAGCTCACTTTATCTGCTGCTGCAGAATAGATCTTACCCAATTGCCCCCTGCCATTGTCAGACATTGTTATGTCCTGGTCACTCCTGTGCGCTGCTTGTGGCAGATTTGATTCTAATATCTATTTTCCTGTTAATTTGCTGTTAATTCAAGGCTGGATCAGGCTGTGTGACCATGTGGGGACCCCTGTTTTAAGATCCTCCAGTACATTTATATCCCACCCATAAGGCTCGGAGTGGCTGCCCTTCCCGCAGATTCTCAGGGTGGCTTACAATAATAAAACATAATCTGATTCCCTATTCTCACCTGCCAAATGCGTGGCCCAAAAGAAAAATCTTTTTTTGCCTCTGGAAAATGCCCAAGCTTGGACTTTGCCAAAACCTTCAGGGGAAGAGGTTTACCAGGGCAGCCTGCTGAGTATGCTGCTCTGCGCACCCCTGCCCTATGGATTTGATGGCAGATGGTACCTGTCCGTTTGTTCACTCACACCCAGGAGCATCCTATGGAGTAAATTGGGTTTGCAAGAGTTGGCAGGAACAAATCTGAGGAACTCTGCAGCATTCACAGAGCAGCTGGAAAAGCAGAACACAGTAAACATCTGTTCAATTACACCACCCTGTCACCGGACTTTGGCCAGTAGAGACATGGGAACGTTAAGATGTCACGCTAGTTCCTGTCTCCATTGTTAATACCAATGTGCCAGTTTGCTTTTTGTCAATTTCTTTGCACTCCCACCTCTGTCAATTGCACTGGGTCGTGGACTTTGATCATTTCACTTGTGCTCCCTCCTCTGTCAATTTCTCTGCCCTCCCAGCTCCCTCAGTTTTGCTAGGGCTCCCCACACTGTCAGTTGCACTTGGCATCTCAAGATTTGTCATTCTCCCGGGGGATCCTCCTGGCCATCCAGTCAAGACAGTAGGGTAGATCCTGCCGGTTACCCACTAGAGGCAGACAACTAATTTTTCAGACCCCTATTCCCAGGGATCTATCCTTCATCTCCCAATCTTGTGTCTGCCTAGGCACTGCTAGGAAGCAGGCTGGCTGCCTCCCTTTGAGACAGCTCTTCAGGAACTTTAAGCTCCGGGTGCCAGGGGAGGAGTAATTCCCCCTCCTGTTCACCTCCCTTCCTTGAAGGGATTTGGGAGCATTACCGGGCACCCCCTTCCCTGTTGGCGTGGGGGTCCCCCGAGGAGCGGGGACAACAGCCCAGAAGGAGGCTCGCTGGGGGCCCATCCCCACAACCCGCTGGAATAGAGCAGGACGGGCGCAGCAGACTCACCCCAGTAGGGACCGGAGCAAACAAGGAGCGGCAAGTAGAACGGCCCCGTCAGATCCTCCCTCCACCCCTCCCAACCACCGAGCGGAGCCCTTTTCCCGCCTCGCAGAGCACCAGCCGTGGCGTCCCGGCCTGGAGAGCTCCGACACAGAGCGACACAGCTCTGCTCGCTGAGAGGCGGACCCTCCCGCTTCCGCCCCATAGAGCCTGCGAGACACTCAAGCGGCAGTGCGGGGCTTGAGTCCCTCGCCCGGATCCGCCTAATCTGCGCCGGCAAGCAAAACCAGGCACCTCAGCGGCCCAGAACTCGACCCCCCTCCCTACCTCGTGGCCAGGAAAAGGCGCGAGAGGGCGGGGGGGAAGATGGCACCCAAGCGCAGGGCCACGACAGAGCAGGCAGAAGCAGAAGAACAAGCTGCTTCAGGGAGCCCCTCTCACACCCCTCCCTCAGCCCAGGATCAACACATGGAGGTATTCAAAGAAATCCTCTCTGAACTAAAGAGGAAAAGGTTCCCCTCCCCCCCCAAGGAACGAGCAGGCTGGGCCTTTAAGGGGCGTTCAAAGGGGGCAGGGAAGGGAAAGCACCCCAAGACCAAGAGGCCACAGAAGTCCAGGCGGCCCCTCAAGTCCACATCCTTCTCAGAATCAGAACCCCCAGAGGAGGCGCTGTCCGTTCAGTCCTCGGAGGAGGAAAGTGGGGGGGATAGGAGGAGAAAAAGAAGGTGCAGGCCACTTCGCACAGAAAGTAGCGAAGAGGAGGGGGAGATGTGCAATCAAGCCTCAGCCAGCGAGGAGAGATGAGAGGAGGAGCAGGGGTTGGAGGCCTCGTCAGACCCGGACAGGCACTTCCCCAACAAATATAGGGACCAAATATATGACTTGGTCACCAAAGCCCTCCACCTAAAGGAGAAAAAGGACAAGGAAGCATCCTCAGAGTCCTTGGAAGAGGAAGAGGGGAGAGAGTACACCCCCCGAGTGAATGATAGGGATAAGGGAATGGGCTTAGACAAGGCCTATGAATGCATTATTAAAAGGGAGTGGCAACGGCCCAATAAGGGATCCAGACTGTCAAAGACCCAGATGGCACTTTACTCCCTATCAAAAAACAAGAATGCCCTGCTCGCCATCCCCAAAGTGGACGCAGCAGTGGCCTCCCTGGCCAGGAACTCGATCTTCTCCACCGAGGGGGAGTGTTACCTCTGGGACCCAACGGACATGAGGATCGAATGTAATCTCGGGAGAAACTTTGAGGAAATCTCAGCCATCATAAAGATGGCCACACTAGCATCCTATTTTTCCAGGGCATTAATGACATGGATCAAGCGAGCCAGGGATCCAAGGGTATCTTCACAGATGACGAGAGTTCTGTCAACCAGGATCCACCTTGCTTACGCCATCATAGCTGACTCTTCGGCAGATATGCTTCGCTGGGCGTTCAGGGCAGCCGCATCCAACATGGCAGCAAGAAGACACCTTTGGCTGAGGTCTTGGAAAAAGGACAACACTTCCAAGAATGCCCTGGTTGGGGGTCCATTCCAGGGCCGTAAGCTCTTCGGGGTCTGCCTCGATAAAGTCCTGGCGGATGCCACCGATAAAAGCTAGAAACAGACCCTACAGAGTGTGGGAGCTCAAAAAAGTGTTCCTTTCGTCCCTACAATACATCCTCCACAGGTTCCAGAGGGTCCAGACGCCCATTCTTCCCACACAGGGGAAACCAACAGAGGTACAGATCTCGGTGGCAAAGACAGAAAGGACACGACAATCAAAACAAACAGAGACAGAACCCAAGCTGGATGCATGACTGGGCTGCAACCAGTGGAGTGGGACAGAAAAAGCTGGGGGGCAGACTCCAACGATGTGGAGACCAATGGAAACAAGCTACCACGGACGCTTGGGTCATTCAAACCATACTACAGGGGTACACAATAGAATTCTCCCGTTCCCCCGGACAGTTCTTCTGTGCCTCTCCAGTCACCAGACCAAACACAAATCTCCAGGCTATTGTCCATTGAAGCCATCGAACCCGTCCCTCACCACGAAAAAGCCCAGGGCCTCTATTCCATTCTATTCCTGGTTCCAAAGAAGTCAGACGAATGGAGAGGGGGGGTACTGGACCTGAAGATCCTGAACCAGGTCATCAGGGTTCAAAAGTTCAAAATGGAGACATTACAGTCCATTCGTTATAGCAATCACGAAAGAAGAGTGGCTCACATCACTTGACGTGAAGGAGGCATATCTACATTCCCATTCTCCCAGTTTATCGTCAGTGCCTCCGGTTCAGTTAAGCCAATCAACATTGGCAATACACAGCGCTCCCGTTCGGTCTAGCGACCTCTCCGAGAACGTTTACCAAGAGCCTAGTTCCGCTCATAGCGAACCTGAGAACAGAGGGGATCAAGCTGCACCCCTACTTGGACGACATCTTGATACTATTGCCAAGTCACGAACAGGCGCAGAGGGACGTCCACAAGACCATCGCATACTTACAAGATCACGGGTTCGTGGTCAACATCAAAAAGAACCAAAAAAAGAAAGGTGTTGGCCGATATGTGGAACAAAAAAGTGCTGAGCATGAGGCCAACAAGCTGGATGGCTGGACAAATTTGATACACACTACATATACAATTCCAGAAGGAACAACATGATTAAATTGAATTATTTATTTTACATATGTCTGGACCCAACCACAAGCATGGGTAACCATATAAAAATGATGACACCAAACATAACAAATGTCCATACACATATCCTACGAGATCCCAAGTTATATTCTCGTTTCAACAGTTGCTTGTGATTGGGTCCAGACATATGTACAATAAATAATTTAATTTTCTCACGTTGTTCCTTCTGGAATTGTATATGTAGTGTGTATCAAATTTGTCCAGCCATCCAGCTTGTTGGCCTCATGCTCAGCACTTTTTTGTCCAACATCAAAAAGAGCCATCTAACGCCCTCTCAAACTTTAGAGCATCTAGGGGTGGTGTTGGACACCAAAGCTTGCAGACTCTTCCGATGACACGAGAGACAACGGAAACTCATCGGCCTGATCCAACAGACCTTGAAAGCTCACAGGATCGGACTCAAAACCCTAGCAAGCCTCCTGGGAGCTATGACCTCCTGCCTGGGGATCATACAATGGGCCAGATTCCATGCCAGACCCCTCCAGCGATTCCTACGCCCGTGGCAAGACACCATAACAGGGGGAAAACCCATGGGTCCTAGTAACAGCCGACCTTAAAAAGTCATTCGAATGGTGGTTAATGCCAGACAGATTCATCACGGGGATGCCCCTAGCAGATCCGGAGATGACAACCCTAACAACAGACGCGAGTCTCCACGGCTGGGGAGCTCATACCCCGGATTTAACGGCGCAAGGGAAATGGAGGTCATGGGGAAAGGAGCATCACATCAACTGGTTGGAGTTGAGAGCAATCTTACATGACCCTTCAGAGTCTGGACCCAGCTCTACGCGGAAAAGATATCCTCGTATACAAAATTAGGATATTCTAACGAGGTTCTAGATACGATGCTGCAGTCTAGACGCCCAGCAACCAAACAAATTTATCAGAGCACCTGGGCTAAGTTTGCTAGATGGTGGAAGAATAGGTCAGTCAGGCATGACAGGACTCAGATTGGGAGTATTTTAGAATTCCTACAGCAGGGTTTAGAGAAGGGCCTAAAACCAAATGTACTACAAACGCAAGTGGCTGCGCTTAATAGCGTACTAGGCACAGTAAAGGGTCACAGACTATCCTGCCACCCCCATATAAAACATTTCCTCAGGGCGGCCAGGATTATTTCTCCTCCTGTGGTTCATCGCTTTGTGTCTTGGAGCTTGAACCTTCTACTGGGGGCGCTTACCAGGGTCCCTTTTGAGTCTTTGAAGGAGGTCTCTCTATACTTATCAGTTAAACTAGCCTTCCTCATAGGTATTACATCTGCCAGAAGGGTGTCAGAATTGGGGGCTCTATCCATCGATCCAGCTCTGCTCCTTCAAGGAGTCGTCGGTGGTACTCAGGTTGGATCCAGCCTTTAGCCCCAAGGTGGATTCTCTTTTCCACAGAGAGCAGGAAATTAATCTCCCTTCATTCTGCCCCAATCCAGGTCATTCGTTAGAACGGGCCTGGCACTCTTTAGACGCGAGAAGAGCCCTGAATCTACATCCTCAGGACTAAGACTTTTAGGAAAACTTTGGCCCTCTTCGTTTCTTAGAACCCACAAAGAAGGGGTTTGAAGGCTTCCAAGGCCTTGATAGCCAAATGGATGACACTTTGTATTTCAGAAGCATACAGGGTGTCGGGCAAAATCCCTCCCGAAGGGATTTTCACACATTCCCTTAGGGGCGCTGCGACCTCTCAAGCTTTCAGGAATGCAGCCTCCTACGGGGAGATCTGTCGAGCCGCGCCGTGGTCCTCGGTGCACTCTTTTACTAGGCACTATAGGATTCCGTTGCAGGACTCGATAGATGCGACCTTCGGGAAGAGAGTCCTCCAGGCGGTTCTCTGATTAGAGACTGACCAGTTTTCTGCTGTTTTGTGATCTCTTCTCCTTTGCCCTCCCATAGTTTTGGACTGGGGTACTGCTTGGGTACGTCCCTACTGTCCTGACTGGACGGCCAGGAGGATCCCCCGGGAGAAAGGAAAATTGGTTCACTTACCTCTGAATTTTCCTTCTGCGGGGGATCCTCCCTGGCCGGTCAGTCCCCACCCGGGGTTTTAATAACTCTGTGGTGGCGGAGCAGGGCAGGGTAACCCTGTCTCCTGAAATTTCTTTGACCACCCTGTTAATTAGTTGGTCGCAAATAAAGGGAGAGAGAAAGTTAGAATAAGTTCGCATTCAGTTCTCCAGTCAGAGTTTTAGAAAACAGTGATATCGTAGGACAAGATTAGTGTAACAGTCAAACAGGTTTATTAGACTTGATAAGACTGGGAGATGAAGGATAGATCCCTGGGAATAGGGGTCTGAAAAATTAGTTGCCTGCCTCCTAGTGGTAACCGGCAGGATCTACCCTACTGTCCTGACCGGCTGGCCAGGAGGATCCCCCGCAGAAGGAAAATTCAGAGGTAAGTGAACCAATTTTCCTATTTCACTTGCGCTCTCTGCTCTGTCTGTTTTGCTGCTAGGCTCAGTCGATCTCAGTGCTTGTGGATATGTCCATTTCAGATGGAGCCCAGGAGCTCTGCTGGGATGATGCTATGCGGGCACCCGGTGGGCAGGGTCCATATGAACGGAGTGACTCGCAGCATGTCCCAGACAGGAAGGCCTGTGGTGTCCAGAGAGTCCTATCACGTTCATTCCGACAGGAAGGAAGTTTTAGCAGCTGTCATTGACTTTGTCAGTGAGTCACTCCGGTCCCCTTCTCAGCCAGATCTGCCACTCAGCCCTCCATTGTGGTGCCTGTGTCCGACCAGCTCAGGAGACCACCCTTCCTTGCAACAGACCATCTCCCCTCTCAGCAACCTGTCCCATCCCGTGCTCTGCAATGGAGGGGGCTCCTTAGCCTTTCCTCTTCATTTCCCAGTGCAGAGGTAAGTCGGAATCAATGAGGCCATTAAAATGGTATAGAGGGGACAACATATCCTTTCCCTGAATTTGGGGCCTGGGAGCCAAGTCTCATTAATTTTCATGCTCAGCACTGCCTCTTCACTGGCAGTGACAAAATTGTCCTCATGGATGGGGGGCAACGGAAGAGACTGCCCCCTTTCCCATTCTGCTCCCTGCCAACATTTGAATTTCCCATGAGCTAGAGAGGTGGGCAGAGTTACAAGTGCTTTCCCCAGCTACTGAACAAATTAAAATGTCAGCAGCAGGGAGGAGAATGCATGGGGCCCTGGCTGTATCCAATACATCCTATGCTGTCTGGCTAAGTATCTCCAGGATCTCCACCCAGTTCAGGCTGGGACTCTGTATTTCCTTTTTCTGGCTATTAAATGAAAATGGATTTGGAAAATGTCCTCCCTTATGTCACTCCACAATGGAGTTACAATAGTCTAACAGGAAGGATAACAATCCTGTCCTGTATTGTCACAGCTCCAGGTTAAATCAAATTACCCACACATGTCCAAGTTAAATGAAAGGTCATCTGTCTGTCTGTCTGTCTCTCACGCGCACACACACAGGGTGATTTCAGACGAGACGGGGCGGCATTCGCCCTGTCCCGGAATCACCCAGATGATTCCCTGCCGGGATCACTCCGGCACGTCCAACAGACATGCCGGCTGATCCCGGCGGGGAATCGGGGAGGGGGCGGGGCCGCGTGGCACAACGCGCGCCCCCCCCCACACACACTCCCCCGCCGCCTGCCCGATTTGACCACGGCCCGGAATCCCGCCGGGGATTCCGGGCCATGGTTGCCGACCAGACGTTACTTTTTGTTGGTTCCCGCCGGGGATCTCTTTGACCACACTTTCGGGGAGCGTCCGGCGGAGAGAAATTGTGGAAAGCGTGGTTGAAATTTACCCCATGTGGGAATCTACCATGGTGAACATCTGGCAGCTGCCTAACAGATGTTCAGGACGCTTTGGCCCCATGTGGGTATTGACCGTGGTTCACTGTGATCTTGTCACGTCTGAAAATACCCACATTCTCCATGAGTTCCCCCTGCCACGACTCACCCCTGAAATACCACTATCATGAGGAAGAGCCCCATTCTATTTTTTTTCCCTTCCAAATCCTGCAGTCAGGAAAGCCAGATTTTGTTAGAACACCCAGATTCTGAAAGCATAACACAATATGCAAATTAACTAAATCATGCGAAACTGAATGCAAATGAGTTTCCCAGCATGCCATTGCATCCGTTTTTAACATCCCGGGTTATAAAGCCTTACAAATACCACACAGACCAGTCAGCAGGTTCTTCCCCTGAGAGTGTTCTTAAACAAGATGCTACCCCACATGGCCACCCAGGAGCCATTCATCCAACCATCCATCTGAAGGTGGAGCAGGGGGATGCGCGCTCCTGTACGCCACTCACAGCACACTGCTGAGAAATCGAGTACTCCATGTAGGGCAAGCCAAAAACGTGTGTGGCAACAGGCACCCACACACCCCCTACCTGTATGAACTGGGGCACCTTGCTCCTTTAAAAACATCTGAGCGGTCATGGGCTGTTCCTCTTCAGCAACTGTGACCCAGGTCCCGGTGTCCCTGGAATATATACCAACTGCTAACAGTGCCAGCACCCCATTGGCTAGTTCACCATGTTGGCATCCCATTGGCTAGCTCACAGTGCTCCCACTTAAGTTGTAATTCTGCATTTACCACAAGATGGCTCGGGGCAACTACCTTGGGCCTGGCTATTGTCTCTGATTTCTGGGGCCTTTTTTACCAGGGCAGGGTCCCAATAATGACCACCTCGAAGGCCCCATGCAGAGTGCTCCTGAGGAAGGAGGGCAAGGGGGAGTAGGGTTGTCACCTAGGCATATTTTTAAGGAACGCCTATAAAAAATACATGTTGCAGGCCATGCATTGGCACCTAGACACCAATGCAGGCCCTGCAACGTATTTTTCATAAGCGTTCCTTAAAAATTTGCATAGGTGGCAACCCTAGAAGAGGGCCACGGCCAATAGGGGCCCCCCATTTTATCTTTGCCCTGGGCCCCACAAAGTCTAAGGCTGGCCCTAAGTTGAGGTTTGTACAAGACTCCCCAGGATAACAGCTACACTGTGAAATGACAACCTTAAGGCGAGGAAGACCAAGTTAGCACCTAGGACTGGGAGCCAGGCGACTGAACTCTCTCCAGTAATCTGTGCCTTTAAGAGAGAAATTTGCACCTTCTACTCCCAGCTCTGCCAACGACCCCGGGCCAGTCATTGCCCTTTTCTCTGCTTCTCCTGTAAAATTGGGGTCCTAATTCTGTGCTGGCCTGTCCAGAGGGGTGAAAAACAGCTGGATAAGAGTTGCTGCTTAAAATGAGCTTTGTTCTCACAGGAAAGAAGTTTTAAAGATCTATTTAGCTGTGGTCATTTTCTAATGGGTGGAACTGCTCAACTGCCTGAGATCCTGAGACAGGAGCAGCTGCACCTGCTGATGTTGGTGCCCGTGGTTAGGGCTGGGTCACTCCCAGTCAGGGTTGCCACCTTTCCAGATTTTGACGAGGGTTCTGCATTTGGGTTTCGATAAGACACAAAAGCCAGAAAGCCCTTTTTGGCTTCTGTATTCAAAGCCCAAATACTGGGGCTGCATATTTGATTCCACCTCCCACAAGCCAGTGACCCACTCTGAGCCATGCCCATTCATTCCTCCCTCCCTAACCTAACAACCTCTCCATCAAGCCAGCCATATTCCCCCCCTCCCCCCCAACCAGTGCCCCCTTTTAAAATTAGTAGCAGACAGCAGCAGTTTTAANCTCCATCAAGCCAGCCATATTCCCCCCCTCCCCCCCAACCAGTGCCCCCTTTTAAAATTAGTAGCAGACAGCAGCAGTTTTAACTGCATTTTCCTTTCCTTATAGACCTGTCAAACTGGCAAAGACTCACTGAGGTGTTCCTGACACCTCCCCCAGCCCCTCCCCAATCCTCCAGAGAGCATTGCTTCTCCAGGATGGTGCCCAGAGCATGCTTGTTGGGGGGTTGCTCCTCGTGAGTTCCCCTCCCGCCTCTGACCCGCCCAGGGAAGCAGAAAGGAGGGAGGAGGAAGTGTTGGCGTCAGCATCCTCCACCTCCCCATGCAGGTTGTGTGCTATGCAGCAAGGCTTTTCAGTCCGGCCCCTCCCGTAGGAGGGGAAGAGCTGGAGGCAACATTCCCCCCCACATCCCTGTCTGCCACGGGGAGACTTCTAGCCAGCCCTCCCCAGTTGGCTCCTGGTTGCACATGAGTGGCGATAAGGTGGTTGGCGCTGGCGCACAGCCAGAGGCCAACAGGAGGGCTAGTTGGAAGAGCCTCACTGCCACACAGTGCACAGGACCTGTGCAGGGAGGCTGGGGGAGCGGGCCCGGAGCAGCCGTTTGCTGGGGCTGCATGAGGGCAACGGGGCAGTCTGAGAGGCATTGGGTGGGTATCCACTCCAATGCCCCAAGGGAGGATCCACTCCTGGTTGGGTGCAGCAAGCAGAGGGAAGGTGAGGCACCGCAGTGTCAGGACTAGAGGGGGGTCAGAGCGGAATGGAGAGCAGCGGGGGTCTGGTGCCAGCCCCAGGAGGAGTTTGAGAGCAGAGGGGGGTGATTGGGGAGCAGTGGTACTCTGCCCTTGGATTGGAAGGGTGGAGCCTCCCAGTAACTGCACTGTACTCCCAGGGGGGGGGGGCAGGGAGGCTGGGCAGTGGTGGATCTGGGTCGGGGCAGGGAGGCTGGGGTGGTCTGGGGGCTGTCTCTTATACACATCTAGATGTGTATAAGAGACAGCCATTTTATCTTTGCCCTGGGCCCCACAAAGTCTAAGGCTGGCCCTAAGTTGAGGTTTGTACAAGACTCCCCAGGATAACAGCTACACTGTGAAATGACAACCTTAAGGCGAGGAAGACCAAGTTAGCACCTAGGACTGGGAGCCAGGCGACTGAACTCTCTCCAGTAATCTGTGCCTTTAAGAGAGAAATTTGCACCTTCTACTCCCAGCTCTGCCAACGACCCCGGGCCAGTCATTGCCCTTTTCTCTGCTTCTCCTGTAAAATTGGGGTCCTAATTCTGTGCTGGCCTGTCCAGAGGGGTGAAAAACAGCTGGATAAGAGTTGCTGCTTAAAATGAGCTTTGTTCTCACAGGAAAGAAGTTTTAAAGATCTATTTAGCTGTGGTCATTTTCTAATGGGTGGAACTGCTCAACTGCCTGAGATCCTGAGACAGGAGCAGCTGCACCTGCTGATGTTGGTGCCCGTGGTTAGGGCTGGGTCACTCCCAGTCAGGGTTGCCACCTTTCCAGATTTTGACGAGGGTTCTGCATTTGGGTTTCGATAAGACACAAAAGCCAGAAAGCCCTTTTTGGCTTCTGTATTCAAAGCCCAAATACTGGGGCTGCATATTTGATTCCACCTCCCACAAGCCAGTGACCCACTCTGAGCCATGCCCATTCATTCCTCCCTCCCTAACCTAACAACCTCTCCATCAAGCCAGCCATATTCCCCCCCTCCCCCCCAACCAGTGCCCCCTTTTAAAATTAGTAGCAGACAGCAGCAGTTTTAACTGCATTTTCCTTCCCTTATAGACCTGTCAAACTGGCAAAGACTCACTGAGGTGTTCCTGACACCTCCCCCAGCCCCTCCCCAATCCTCCAGAGAGCATTGCTTCTCCAGGATGGTGCCCAGAGCATGCTTGTTGGGGGGTTGCTCCTCGTGAGTTCCCCTCCCGCCTCTGACCCGCCCAGGGAAGCAGAAAGGAGGGAGGAGGAAGTGTTGGCGTCAGCATCCTCCACCTCCCCATGCAGGTTGTGTGCTATGCAGCAAGGCTTTTCAGTCCGGCCCCTCCCGTAGGAGGGGAAGAGCTGGAGGCAACATTCCCCCCCACATCCCTGTCTGCCACGGGGAGACTTCTAGCCAGCCCTCCCCAGTTGGCTCCTGGTTGCACATGAGTGGCGATAAGGTGGTTGGCGCTGGCGCACAGCCAGAGGCCAACAGGAGGGCTAGTTGGAAGAGCCTCACTGCCACACAGTGCACAGGACCTGTGCAGGGAGGCTGGGGGAGCGGGCCCGGAGCAGCCGTTTGCTGGGGCTGCATGAGGGCAACGGGGCAGTCTGAGAGGCATTGGGTGGGTATCCACTCCAATGCCCCAAGGGAGGATCCACTCCTGGTTGGGTGCAGCAAGCAGAGGGAAGGTGAGGCACCGCAGTGTCAGGACTAGAGGGGGGTCAGAGCGGAATGGAGAGCAGCGGGGGTCTGGTGCCAGCCCCAGGAGGAGTTTGAGAGCAGAGGGGGGTGATTGGGGAGCAGTGGTACTCTGCCCTTGGATTGGAAGGGTGGAGCCTCCCAGTAACTGCACTGTACTCCCAGGGGGGGGGGGCAGGGAGGCTGGGCAGTGGTGGATCTGGGTCGGGGCAGGGAGGCTGGGGTGGTCTGGGGGGGGGGATGGGGGTCAGGCAGTCTGGTGGGGTCTGTGTGGTGGCAGGGAGTACATTGCAGTAGGCGAGTACACTTTTTCTTTCTTTACCATGTAAGCTGACAGTTTTCTGCAATAAGGACTCTGGGGAGGGGAAGGTACAGGGAAAGGATGGTGACAGGAGTGGGACCCAAGTTCCTTTCTTGCACCTGGGCACATTCCAACCTAGCTACACCCCTGCCCCAGCTTCAGTGTTGCCCCCAACCTGCAGAGGAAGAGGACTGGGGCTGAAAGACCAAGACAAAGTGTGGGTACATGGAGCCTAAATTACAAGCGAGCACAATATGAGACTGTACAATGTCTTTACTGCTGTGCTTATGTGGCGTGCATGTTATGGCAGGAGCCTTAACTTACAGTTTCTATGCTTTCTGGAGCATGATTGAATTTGTAAGGACTTGGCCCCTCTTACCTTAGGGACCGCCTCGCCTTTCGCGCCCCGGAACGGCTCCTGCAGTCTGCCGGGGGTGCCCTCCTAGAGGTCCCCCGTGTTAAGCGGGGGGCCACGATGGAGCGAGCATTCTCGGTAGTGGGGCCGCGGCTGTGGAACTCCCTCCCGGAGGAAGCTCGCCTGGCCCCAAGCCTTTTGACATTTCGGCGGAACTGTAAGACCTGGCTGTTTGCCCAGGCCTTTGGGAGGGAGGGTGGGGGGGGGTGATTTTAATCCCCCGCCCATTTACTTATTTATTACTGTCTTTTAGCCCTGTTTTTATTGATGTATTTTATATTTGTATTTTAAATTGTTTTAATTGTTTTTATTATTGTTGTCAGCCGCCCCAAGCTGCTTTGCAGGAGGGGGCGGGATAAAAATCTATAAAATAAATGTCTCTCTTAAACCAAAAGTTTTTTGAGTATAGAATTTCCTCCTTTTTTTGAAAGTGCAATGCACTAAATCCCCCCTGCTATCACACTACCAACCTGAGTTCGATTAGCACCCTGATACTGAATTTTCAGGATTTCAAAGCCACATAGTTTTATTCCAAGAATCACAATTCCATACTTTTTTTTAAAAAATCATAAATCACCATACTTAGTCTAATCTCAGAATTTAAGCCCTCACAGTTTTATCTCAAGCATCACAAATCTGCCAGCTGTATTGTCTTTAAATATCCATGAAGCTTATGTAGGTCATAAATGACCACAAATTGTAGTTCAAAGTTACTCTGAGGAGCTCTATAGAGCTTGGGATGTGTGTCCTGGAACCCCCTGCTCAAACCCACGTAGCTAGTCCCCATTCCCTTCCAAGAAAACCCATTAGTTCTGGCTCCCAGATCCCCCTGCTTTAACCCACTAGTCTCCACCGACCCTCCCAGAGAACCCATGAGTCCTGGCTCCCCCTGCTCTAACCGAGTAGCCCCCACTCCCCTCTCAGAAAACCCAGGAGTCCTGGGTCTTACCCCTATCTTCCACTCTAACCCAGTAGCCCCCATTCCCCTCCCAGAGAGCCCATGAGTCAAGGCTCCCAGCTCCCCCTGCTCTAACCCAGTAACCCCCACTCTCCTCCCAGAGAACCCAGAAATCCTGATTACCTGCCCCCCAGCTCTAATCCACTAGCACTCACTCCTCTTCCATTGAACCCAGAAGTTCTGTTTCCCAGTACCCATGCTCTAACCTGTTAGCCCCTACTCCCCTCACAGAGAACTCAGGAGTCCTGACTCCCATCTTCCTTTCCCCACCCCCTCTGTGAATCCTCTCAATATAAGCCACTAGCCCCACTCCCCTCCGAAAGAATCCAGGAGTCCTGGCTTGCAGCCCTCTATTCTAAGCCACTACTCCCACACCCCTCCCAGAGACCCCAGGAGTCCTGGCTCCCAGCCTCCCTGCTCTGTAGCAGTAGCCCCCACTCTGCTCCCAGAGAATGCATGAGTCCTGCCTCCCAACCATCCCCAGATCTCTCTTCCCCCCCCCCCCCCC